>CAXKVY010000186.1:0-307500 GCA_964058915.1 Tetropium fuscum | reverse complement strand
TTAATGGATTTGCTAAACGCCAATTAAACGAAATTAATTTCATCGAAATTGAGATTATGATGCTCTTTCCACACTATTACATTTGATATTAAATGTTAATAGGAATTATTAGATTTGATATTTTATTACAACATTGCAATCACTGCGGTTTTTATATAATACCTATTTATAAAAATAACAATTAGTAATTTTCAAACTTACTTAATTTACCTGTTATAAGCAGTATGTTCCGCATTTATAAATGCAACGGATATAAGTATTAGAAAGAACACATACACACTCATTTCTTTGAAGTATATTTATTACTACAAATTAAATATAAAATCTTTTTCCATGTGATGTGCACTAGTTTGATTGTTGCCAAATAAATATTTTAATACTCTAAATCCAGCAGATACGTTAAAATCCACGTTATCAATCATATTAATCTGTACATAATACCAAATAATTTGATATCTGTTTATTTAAACATGTAGTTCGTACATGATTATTTGAGAAAATAACACCTCTAACAAAGGTACGGATTTTATATAAAACATTTTTTTTGGCAATATTAAATATAAACTGATCTTTCTAAATTCGTTAGATAGATACTTATAGTACGGCATAGAGCTATTACTACAATGGACAATGTTCTTTGGTCAATAAAATATGACGCGTAGCTACCAGTCATATATTATTATTCGTGTCTATAGTGTCCGTGTCTATAGTGACTTCAGAAAAAATATTCTCTGGATGGTTGCGGAAAACAAGATATTTTTTGATTATATACATATTTTATTTTTTAAATACGTAATCTACAATAATATGAATATGTGTTCTATACGGATTTAATTGGCTGCTGTGGCGTTAACAAACTTGTTTTCAATATACTGTTGCCACGCTTTCCAACCCTCCCACGTTTCTTGAACAATAGACAGGATATCTGTCGCTGGAGGGTTGAATCCTCCAGTGCTACCTCCTGGTAATTCCAGAGTATATGATAAACTGATGTTAAGGCCTCCCGCTGCGTAATCATCACTACATCCAGCAGATGCGTAAAGAAGCTGGGCAGAATTCCCAACTGTGTAGTTACTCCCATTATATGCATGAACAGCATCATTAAAAATCAGTCCAACAGAATGGAGCTCGTCTGCGTTATCAGGAAGCAACTCAGCATAAGACCAGGGATATAATATCCAGTTACCATAACTATGTATAGCTATGTACAGCTTAATATCATCCTTATGCAGGAATAGATAATCTCTTAAAGCTTGAGTCTCCACTTCAGAAAAAGCACCTCGTCCAGCAAATATGTCACTGCACTGCCATATGCTAGAGCCAGATTCGCCCCAGTGATAACCGAAGTTTCTGTTTGGATCAGCACCGGGGCATACTGTGCCCGGAGACCTGGTTTTCCTCCACATGCGTGCCTAAAATGGAAATTATGTTTTTGTCATAAGGCGTTACTTGATAAATTCTATTGTAGGTACCAATAGTGTAGTTAAATAAATATTAGTGTAGTTAATATAATCTAGCCATAGCCAAGAAAAGCATAAAAAAATAAAGTTTTGGTGGAGTTTTGTTTTTGGTGTTTTTTTGGATTTTGGAGTTTTTGGTATAGTATTTTTTATCTGAGGTTTGCCAACAAAAATCTTGATAGGAAATGTTTTTTTCGCTTTCATTATATTTAAAAAAATTCATTATAGTTGAAATTAAAGAGGATACATTTTTGTCATGCACCTACTCATGTATTTCAAATTTTTTCTCCGATCAGTAGTTAAACTTTGAGAGCGTCAAGAAATAGGGCTCTCGGGGAAAATAACCCTAGCATCTCGCACTGTTTTTTGACCTTCATAATCCTCTCACATGGGTCACACTAATCAATATCGTTCTTCATAGACTTGACGTCTTCCAAAAATCTGTGAAATTCTTAATTATTGTGTAACCGTTTCACTGTACACAAACAAACGGCATTTTTAATTTTAAAAACATATCGGTTATTAAAATTATAAAATGATCAGACAATACCGTTATCACAAAATTATTCAAAACATTAGACCCGCAGAAAGTAAAATATAAATATTAGAAGCTTGAGAACGTTTCTCCACATACTTTTTCACCTCTGAAGCTGTAAAATCACCAGTCGGCACATCTTCTTCCTGCACACAATGAGCGGTTGCGATACAACTGCGGCCATTACCAAACAAGGTAAAACTAAATTATTTAACATACTCATCAACAACCCTAGCCTTGCCAGCGTTTTTCAAGTCTTTACAGACTCAAACGCCTGCCAAGAAACAGTAGCTGCTGGGGAATGTCTCCCTGTACGGCTACAGGGGAAACATGTGCCTACGCTCGACCACCTCTGAATTGTATCTTTCCTACAATAAGGTCAATAAGCCTTCAGTTACAACATAGCTGCTTTGCCACTATCTGCAGCTGCAGCTCGTCAGCATTCCCTCAGAGTCACTACCAGGTCCATCAATCACTCGGGGAGAGAATAGACCCTGAAGAGTGGGGATGAAAGCGCTCGAACTCTTTCTTCCTTTTCTCCTTTTTGGCTCCTTTTTGGATTTTTTGATTGGTTTTGGTTTCTTTGAGTGGATGGGGGTTTGGTGATTTTGAGCCTGTTGCCACGTTCCCATCATCTGCTCCTCCTTATTATTAAAGCTGGTGTCCTGCAACTGCATGAAGAACTGCCAGCGGAATTATGGGTGCAGGAAAGCAGTGCACTGCTGCTCCAGCTCGTAGTTCAAACTGTGGGGAATCTGCATCAACATCGCAGTGGTAGATGAGGAAGAAGTTGAGCTGCTGACTGACTTTCTGCCCATTGTATCAAAGGATGAGGATGTTGAAACGCCTGCATACCAGAAGTTGAATACCAGTAATTACTATTATGGAAACCTAATTCTATTCAATATTGGAAGTAATTCCCTTCCACTAGTTCCTTGCGTCTTATCTTGTTTTGCAGATGTAGATGAGCTTCAACTAGAACCTTCAAATATAATGAAGCGATTCTTATATTGACAATGGAGGCGAGGTAAGATGAATGGTTCCACTGGAGTTATGAAATTCATTTAACAGGTAGCAGAGAAACATACATAGTATACTGCATTAGAAGGAGTGATTCCCCACTGTCTTGTCGTATTTTCCAGATGTGATTGTCCCGACAAGGCCTAATGATTTGCCTACTATACCTACTTTTCATAATAATTACTAGTCATAAGTAGAGTATAATAATGATTTCATGAGTAGTCGTATTTATTAACAAGACCCACGTTCATAAGAAGATAATAAAATATAGAAGAAGAAGATAATATATGAAGATAATTTATGAAGTTCCCGGGATGATTCTTTAATTCATCATTTATTATCATCAGAATATGCATATGATAATATCCTCCTAAAGGCATACTGGGTAAAATCACGTCTATAAATCTGTCCCTATCTCCCGGTCTAAAAGCTTAACGACAGATCGGAGAAAAAAACTTCACATGCATTAAATGTAGAAAAATGTATCCACTTCAAAATCCACATAAAACTCATAGTTTCTGACTTACTTAAGAAAAGCCGGAAAAAAGCCCATTTTTACAGTTTTCTGCGAAAAAAACATATTTGCCATAAAATAAGATATAACCAACCTCAGATTCATGTTCAGTAGCCCAAAATACTATATAATATAATAAATTAAAAGTCCACAAAAACCTCGTTTTGGTGTTACAAAACGAAGAATCCTGCCTGGACTCAAGAAGCTGCCTAAAGTAAATAAATATAATAACCTCCGGATTTGTAATTATTTTCTACTTACAGTGGTGTGGGTATATTCATAACCATCAGGATTTGCTACTGGTATAAAAACCCAGTCCACATTTTGGTACAAATAACTATTTGCTGGAACTTCAACAAGTTGATAGATGACGTAAAGTGCCACCGACGGAGCTATCCATTCTCTTGCATGGATAGCAGCATCAGCAAAAATAGTGGGTTTATTCAAGCCTCCACTTGATATTCTGATGATAGTTAGATTTCTGCCCTCGAAAGATGTTCCAATTTGTTCAACTTTTACAATGTTGGGATATCTTATTGCCAGTTGTTCCAGATACGCATTTATCTATAAATATATAAATTTACCACACTCACAATAGCAATTAATTTATTTATTTTATTATTAACTGGTTAATGGGTTAATGGTTACTGACAGTGGTTGTAAAATTAATATTATCGTTGACAATGTGTACCAATGATGAATGCACAGATGCTACCACTTGATACATATTTTGATGCATCTAAAAAGTCTAACCACAAGTGCGGCCAAGATAATTCGATTCAAAATATTTTTTAATTTCTAATCTCGTCGCTAGGGGGCGCATTCGCTATAGTGTTTCACTGAATTGTTAATTTCTCCAAATATATTCAGTATAATATAGGTGGAAATGCAGTTTTTGGAATCTCTGCTCCATTCTCTATAAATTTTGTTTTGTAAACATTTTTTTCTAAGTACCATTGCAACGGCAGTGTAAAGGATAACAATTTGGAATTTTTGAAATACTGCAAGTTGAGTTTGCCATCTCCGAATTTAACAAACGATGGCTCATCATAAAGGGCTAATTAACCCGATATAATATTTTAGTAAACAACTAGAATTTAATTTTTTTGTTCAAAGATATGGGTCTCTGTTCAAAGAAATGTCATATTCCGTTGGTATTCTCAAAAAAAAGCAACCCTATAGTTTTTTTGGCTGTTTAATACCCCATCCAGTTTTAAAATTATCACAGACATTCAAAAAAAATGTATATTCGACCTACATTGTACCGGACATATTTGATGAAATTTACTGACGATTTACTGAAACACTTTAGCAATGGCGCCCCTTGGCGACGAAATAGGGAAATAAAACATATTTTTCATCGATATTTTGGTCATATTTGTAGTTTTGTGTATAGTTTCTACCCCAATATCGTAGCATGAATGATATAGCCAGAGTGTGGTGCACCACTCTGAATATTTTGTTTTGCTTTATTAACTGATTTAAAAAGACGTTATTTCTTGCAAACGACTTTTATTAAGTAAAGGAAAATAAAAAACAAGTACCTAATGAGTACATAAATTAAAAATAAAAAAATTCTATGCCACTAAAATCATAGAAATGGTTTTTTTTTATAATTATTACTCTAAAAATATTTTTATTTACTTATAGCTGGTGAAAAATGGTCGCAATATGGCTTTAATTTTTTTTATACACAACGATAGTTGTATACCATAAAACTTAAATTAAATAATTATTCCGTGTCGTCGTTGTTCCCCAGTATAATATGAACTGTCTTGTAGGGACGATGTAGATGTTTTTAAAAAATGATTCTGACACGGAGAATATTATAAATGCAAAGCCTTTGTTATATCAATTCACCGAGTTAAACAATCATATGCATTCTTTGATACTTTCATAGCCATCTTACTTTACTACTGACCTGCAAAGCTGCTTGATTGATACTGAAGAAATTGCGTCTTGAGGTTGTATTTGGAGATTGAGACGAAGTCGAGATCTCCAAAACATCCGAAACCAGTAAGACACTTAATGACCGTAGGCTTATGACGTTTTTGCATGCTCATTTTTCTGCTTTGACCCTTTTGTATATTAAATAAATTTAGTTAAAACCAAAAAATTTCTATTCATTAAAAAATTCTGCTTCAAGATATATGAGACCGTAAAGTCTCCAAGAAGCCTATGGACTGTGAATACTCTATGCTCAAAGATATAAAATTTTGCATAAAGCTGATGATATTTAAACCGACTCCTGATCAATAGGTAATCACTTACCGTTCTCTAATTGGTACACGTCACTTACAAAAAATCTGTCAACAATTTCAGTAAGGGTGTCAAATTATGTGCATAAATTTGCACTGGGTCCAGGAATAGTGGCGATAAAAAATTGCTTTAACTAAATTTCACTAGAACGAATCGCGTGTTACCACGATATAGCGTCGCCGTTACCATAGATTTTATGACATGTTTTGACAAACACAAATTTGGTGTTAATGCAATATTGCGGCCTATAAATGGTATCACTATGGTGTCGAATGCAAACGGCCTTAGAGTAATAATTATTAATATCCCTTAACAATGAGGGAGGGTACTTTCTTTAGTTCATTTTTCAGTTTATCTTCTAAAACTATTATTATACATATTAAGGTTTTGCTAGAATTTTTACAATAATTTTCAAATTTCTATTTGGGAATACTTACTTCATCGTGACGCATAAACTCCGTAAAGCTCACATTACCCAATGTAACTCTGGTCGACATCCTCGTATATTCATTTTCCTTTAGAATTGTTCTGAAACCAAAAAACTCAAGGTGTAAAACAGTTGCAATTAAATGCAATTGCGGGCCAGTACAAGTGTTTAATCTTCCGTAGAACAATGCTAATTTTATCATGTTCAGGCGCATTGTATCTTTGAGATACCAATGCTTTATTTCATGGGACGTACGTTTCATGTTTATATATTTAAATAATTTATTACAGACATTATAATAATATTATTGAAATAAATTGAAATAAAAATGTACTATTATTATTATTATTATTATTGTAGTGAGCAATAGTTACCAAAAATGAACGCTTCCATAAATGAATATACTTACTCCCCAACATTGTTGTTGAGTATTCCGTAATTTAAACCATTTTTATTCAGAAATGCCTCAAATGTATCTTGCGCTATTGGAGAAACCATTACATCAACAGGAATGTTAGGTATTTTATGCAGGGACCAAAAATCGAAAGCGTCATCATTTTCTAGTGCTTTAAGCTTGTCTAGTTCGGAAGCGGTTGTGGCAGTTACACGGTATACCTTGTAGCTGAAAAAGTAATTAACATATTATCGAAACCTCGTCGTTCCTAGAAAATACCTACTTGCAAATTATTTTAAAGCAAGATTTTCAAGACATCATAATATTCCAATATCTCTTTCTCCAGCAAGTATATATTTATTACTGCTGTTAACCATGCAGATGGCACAGGTCATAGGCACATTCGGGCGCAGTGTACCTGATAGTGCCTGTTTTATAATTTACTTACCTCTTTTATTTACACTCTTAGCTGCATAGAAAGGCGAAGAATATGTTGCATTTCAACATATTCTAAAAACTATAGTCGGAAAGCAAAATTTTTTGCTTGCCTATTGTTTTTGAACCACATCTGTTCATGTTTCTCATAAAAAAAATTATGAAATATATCAATAATAACTAATCATGCAGTTCTGATTTTTTTTACTACATTAAGATGACCATGCAGATATGATACCATTGAGTGAGAAAAGAAATATATCTACCGTATAAACAGTATAGCATTGCGCGCATACAAAGTGTAACTTGTGTAGCTAGATTGATACTTATGATCAACTGAGAAAGAAGTAAGTACACTTTAATATTTTAGAACCTAAATAAAATTGTATATAAAGAACAACCTAAATTGTATTTAACAAGTTTTTCCTCGTCGGTATAGGATAGAAATAAATAAAATTAGGGATTTCCCACTACGTTGACGTTTCCCTTTATTTCCCTTTACTTCTTCAGTGATAGATTTACTATAGAAAAAGAAAACAATGATAGTATTCCCTTTCTGGATACAAGACTTATTAGACGGACAAACGAACGAACAAACGATTATCACTAATTATTATGAAACAGACATAAATTCAGGTAGGTTATTAAATTATTTTTCATGTCATCCTTTAAAACACAAATTAGCAGTAATAATTTAAGTATTATTTATAATCATTTAGCACTATGTGCCATACTAACGGAAATATCAGTATGTAAGTGACTCACGTGTTAATTAATGATTTTAATATGCAGTTTAAATAAATTAAATGTTTTTACAGTAATAATACAGTGATGTCTTTGATGTGATGTATTTAAAGTTTATAATATATGTAGATGTTTTTTAAAAAATGTTTTAAAATGTGTTTAAATAGTTTATACACATTATAGGTATGTTATTTTTATAGATGCTCTTAATATGTAGTTTAAATTATTTATTGATATACATATTATAATAATATGTTCTTTTGTAGTCCTGAAGAAGCTTTTGACATAAAGCGAATGGTCGACGTAGTGGGAAATCCCTAGTTTTATTTATTTTTGCCTTATATTGACGAGGAAAAGTTTGCTTATAAATAAAATTGTAAATAAAGTAATTTGTTTATATTACTTACCCATCATAGCTGACTTGTGCTACTGCAAGGCTAAATAATGCGACTAATCTAACCGCTAGGATCCGCATTTTACTGTCGATCAGACTATTACGCTATACAATTTATAGTCTTTTGATAGAAAAGTCTGTATCAGTTCCAGAGAATTTTTTAAGATTTACCACTTGGTAACTAGTATATGTTTATCTCTACCGAATATAATTTATTATTGTGATAAATGATTATCCAGAGATAATTTATAAATACTCGACTTATGATACAAGAAAATAAAAAAATGTAGCCTAGATATTTTTCTTTATTTTCCTGCAATAGAATCTAAAACTTTGATTTGATATAAACATATTATCACATACTATTATTTATTTCTACGATCGTGAAAAAGTGAATACTTTTTACACTATTTAAAGTGCCAAAAGTT
The DNA here is from genome assembly GCA_964058915.1 of Tetropium fuscum. Classification (NCBI taxonomy): domain Eukaryota; kingdom Metazoa; phylum Arthropoda; class Insecta; order Coleoptera; family Cerambycidae; genus Tetropium; species Tetropium fuscum. The sequence continues at coordinate 298,890 of CAXKVY010000186.1, read as the reverse complement.
TAACTTTTTGAACTAGTGCAAAAAATACATGATATAAAATCACCATTAGAGTATTCCACAGCAGGTTAGACCTTGATCGTGGTTTTGTAGACTCGAAAGTTAATTTATAAGAATGTGCGCTGATGCGGCAAGCGGCTAGTAGTCTGGAAATCATTTACATATAAAAATCGTTACATCTAGAAATAGAATAAGAAAATAAGAACATTTGTAAATGTAGAATAGGTAAGTAAAGCATTTTGTATAAATTTTACTTTAAATGTTGTCCCCTTCGTCATCCTCCTATACTGTTTACTGACTGTTTATTGACTAATATGGCTGTTGTAAGTGTAATAAGTTGCTTAATTTGCGGAGAATATTGTTCACAATACTGACGTGGTTTTCCACAAACTCCAAAACACTGAACACTATACTCGACGCGTGTTTCGCCAACACAGCTGGCATCATCGGGAGATGGTTAAATCTGATTTACTGAAGTTTCAAATCAAAGGTTCAAACCCTCTTCAGGAAAAGAGGATGACTTTTCATATTCTACCATGCAAAAGTTCTATTCTGTCGGGATATACGAATTTTAAATTTCACATGGAATGTCATAGTTTTTACACAAGCAATACCAATGTAATTGAAAAATAAAAATCGTAACAACCAAGTAATAGTATTAGCGGGATATAAGTAACTAAAAGTAGCAATAAGTACTAGAAAAAGCCAGCAATCTTTTTAAATACATAAAATGTGTTTATTTTGCAGAAGAACAGGGAAAAAGAAAAAAGAGGGATTCACTGCTATTCATATAAGTATACAAATAGTTCTTATTCTAATTTTACTAATTTTGTTATAAAATTTGTAACTTTTTAAATAATTAGTATTTTATTATTTATTGGCCGCACATAGTCCGTCGCAGGGTGAAGTTGTCAGTGCACGATTTTGATAACTGTATATTCCTTAATTATTTTTTCAAAAATTTTCAAAACCTTTCATTCAAACATTTTCGAAATTTTAAAATCATCTCATATTTTAAGTATAAGTCTGCAAAAATCAGAATCATCCCTTTGAATTAATACAACGGTAATTGTTAAGAAAGACGTAGTTTTTGAATTCAAGCACAGTCGCGTTTAATCGTTGTTTTCAAAGTACAGTCCTTCGAATTCAGTTGTAGATACCCATTTCCTATGCTCCAAAACGCCCTCTACGAGACGGTATAGGTTTCATTTGGTTATACCTCGGAATCACTCAAAGTCATAATTTCATTGTGATATTACTCCACTATATTCCATTTATGTATTATAGCCAGATGTATTACACCAAGACCCCGTAACATATGTCTTAAGAAGGGCATATTGTACGCTGGCGGCCATTTGAAAGTGCACGATTTTTTTTGATATTGTAATGTGATCTTTTTATATTTCATTTTGACACTTATTTGAAACTTCGAACAAATGTCAGTAATTAACTCCGTAATTTACAAACCACTTTATTAGTTTTCAAGTTTTAAAATGCCGCGGTTAACTAAACCTGAAAAAATGCGAGCTGTTACATTGCTTGAAAATGATTGGTCATTACAGGCAGTTGCAGATGAGCTAAATATGAGTAAGAGTTGTACATTCAAACTCAAACAAAAAATGGAATGCAGTAGGAAACGTTCGCTACGTCCACGGCGGAGGGCGTCGTAAAATAAGCACTGTGGAGCAAGACAACCTATTCCTAGACCATCTTAGAACGAATCCCTTTGAAACAGCAGTGACGGCCTGTTTCGAAACGGAGTTTCCTGGATCTATGAGGTCTGCAAGGCGGCGGGTGAAGGGTTCAGAGTTACGAAATTATGCGGCAGCAAAGAAGGTATTTTTGGAGCCAAGGCATAAAGAACAACGTCTTAATTTTGCGAACCAGTTTGTTAGTAGGCCCGACGACTTTTGGAATAATGTCATATTTTCCGACGAAAAGGTCTTTCAGTCATGTCATGATGGTTCCATCCGCGTCTACCGACCTCAGAATTCGAGGTATGAAGAGAGGTATATTAAACCTACCAACCGGAGTGGATGTTTTTCCATCAATGTTTGGGCATGGATAAGTTCCCTAGGTCCCGGTGTTTGCTGGAGGATACGAGAGCGCTTTTCCGGACAGAATTACATACGCATATTGGACAATATTATGCTGCCGTCCATCACTATGTTCTATCCTCAGAATTTTATTTTCCAGCAAGATAATTGCTCAATTCATACATCAAGAATTGTAACTAACTGGATTAATGAACACAGCATAAACGTGCTACCTTGGCCCTCAAACTCGCCCGACCTAAACCCAATTGAAAATGCATGATCGATGATTGTTAAGAATATTTATAATAGACCTGGTAATAGACATTTCCGCCCAGCAAATGCCGAACAACTGTGGGGAGCAATTGAAAATGCTTGGGACAATATCAACCTAGATTACACGAGGACACTTGTTTCATCAATGAGACGTCGATTGCAAGGTGTAATAGACTCAAATGGCGCTTGGACGAAATATTAATTTTATACAGACCTACTCGCGTTGGAGTTTTGTAGTTTTAAGTTACTTAATTTTTATAATTTAGCTTATTTTGAACATTTTTGGGACGTTCTTTGTTAATTTGGAATTTTTTTGATAAAATAATAATACACTTTTTAATTTTGATAAGTAATAATTAGACAATTGTGAATGTCATAATGACACATCACATGAACCTCAAATTTCAAAGTCAGTTTTACAAAGATCGAATATAACTAAATTTGATATAAGAGTCGTGCACTTTCAAATGGCCGCCAGTGAAAAATTATTTACTCGCATAGACACTACCTAAATCAAAATACAAAAACAATTTTATGCTAATCGCTCATACTTGAATTTAAAAATTGAATTTCTGTGACAATTCACCTCATCGTTTTTCACCAATGTAATTCAGCCTATGCAATAGCCTATTATACTGACAATATTTACGTCAAATAAAAGGCAAGAGAGTATTCCAGGGACAATATTTAGGTCAGATAAATGTCAAAAAAATTATGAATGTTATTTCAACAAGAATAATCAAACTGGTCCCAATTTGACTTATTGGATCTTTTTGTATTACTTGAAGTTAAATTTGCCACTTCTTCCCGAATTGTACGTACTTAAATCGTTGTTACCAAACCGGTTCCTTGTGGAAATTACACAAAGCGCACTATAAGAAATTAAACTGTCAGATAAACGTAAAATAAATTATCAGCACACTTGGCATTTAATTATATACTTACTATTTGATTTTTAGTGAAAATTAACATTCTTGTTTCATGGAATTGGCCTCCGAATACAACTCGCGCTCTCAGTTTGGCTTCAAAATTTGTCATTCATTCATTACTCGTTGCTGCTGTTTTTGGAAAATAAATAATCCCGTTTCGCATTCGTAATTATTTTCGACATAGCAGCAACTCATATTCAGAATGACAAATATTAACGGCAAAACCCAGAGCACTTGTGGTATTATATATGACAACATATATTATGGACAACATATATTATATTGTATCAATTCTTGCTTGATATTTATTTTCGGGATCAGGCGTGGGTCGAGTATTTCTCATAAATTAAAAGACATGCCCTGGTTTAAGATGTTTAATCGTCGAAAGACTCACCACTTGTTTATTTTATATTGTTAACGTTCTGGTCGCCTCCGTATTACTATATAAATATTAGACATATATAAATACTCTACATCCTCCTACAAATAAACTTAATATTACTGACTCTTACTCCCATTAAAGGAAATTTGAAGAAAGGTCTCTTAGCACATCAGTGACTTCTCACAATCCGAGCATTAATATGTTTTAATTACCTATGCACCCCTATTCATATTTTTTTAACACGCTTTTACTAGCTTCACATGTATGTATGTATGTATGTATGTATGTATGTATGTATGTATGTATGTATGTATGTGTGTATGTATGTATGTATGTATATATCTGGTAACGTAATCTTTGAACGAGATTTTCACCCACTTCAAAACGATGAGGACCGATGACAATACAATAATTTGGCAAGTTTGTACTAATTTCCTCATCAAGATCATCAAAAACCAGGATATAAAACTAAAAACAATTTGTCTCACATTGGCGCATTCGGCACAATATGGAATTTATTGAGTTATACGTTCAACAAGTCTCGGACTACACAGCACAAAAGTTAATCTTTTTCATAGCAGTAAGTAAAACCAATCAACATATTTCTAGTGAAAAAAATTGTAGTTTAAAAAACTAAAGAAAAACACGCTTTGATGTGAAACCAAACTAAAAGTATAAAAAAATAAGAAACACTATTATAGCAAACCGAACTAAAAGTAAAAACTAAATTATAGTTTAAAAAAACTTCAAAAACAGGCTTTATAGGGAAACCGTACTAAATTGTAAAAAAAGAAATTTGTCTAAAAATCTAAGAAAATCCGCTTTAACGAGAAACCGAACTAAAATGTACTAATTAAGACTAATACTATTTAACTATTAAGATTTTGTAAACAAGCGAGAGGTGCATGCTATCGAAGAAATATTTATAATAATTGATCATGCACCCTCAGCTTTTTTACAAAATCTTAATAGCAGTTAGCAATAACATTATTTTTCACTTTTTATTTCGGTTTTCTTCAAATAATATATTCTGTATAAATGTTCTTTGGCTTATTGCTTTGCTTTAGGTTGAAAATAATAGGTATATTACTAGTGAAAATAATGAAATAGGTACGCATATATTGTTGCTGATAATACATAATAATATATAGAATAATAAATAAACAAAGCATACAAATTTTGTACATACGTAATCATAAAGGTACGAAATATATTGTTTTATGTACCTACGGTCACGGATTTCCAGTCAATTTAAATTCAAACAACTTTTTCTCGCAATATCTGTCTGATATTTCCTTCAAAGGTAAGTTTATAAAGTAATAAAGGAAGTAACGAAGCATAAGCAAGTGTAACGAAATTGACATGCAGGCTGTAAGGTACGGTGTTCATTACGGTGGCTGGCATAAGAAAGACCCGTGTCGTCAAAGTGTATTAAACACGACAAAAAGCTTTTAAAGTGTTCTCTTTTATACACCATTTAATACAGATATACGGGAAGTGATTTAATGATTTAAAGTTCAAGCAAGATCTTTCATTATGAAGGTTAAAGTCAAACCTTATAAGTTGACTATCAGACTAGGTTTAAATTAATAGTGTTTATTTAAGTTATTGAACTTAAAAGACACCTATTTATTTCAGAAAATACATGGTCAATTTGTTTTATTATTTACTTTTTTCTAACACTGGAAGGCAGACATGTTTACAACATGGAATATTGGAAGGCATACATATTTACATAGTCTAAAAAATATAGAAGATATCATGATAACAAGCTATATATGCAAAAAATAAAGGGGGTGTACATATAATTTTTTACGGGTAATTTAATTTTATAAGGGTAATAATAATATATCGTTTTCACTTTTTTGGAAAAATTTGCAGGCTAATTATAGCTAATTTTATTCGCCACATCTTTGCATATGACTTTACCCGTAAAATTTTCCCCGATATCGAGGACAAAAGTGGAGCAAATCTAAAAATATTTATTTTTTTTGACAAAATGCCATTTTTTTGAGGGTTTTATGTTGGTAATATTATAACTATAGAGCTGGTTATGGTTGCAAATTATAGCAAATTTAATCTACTTTCAAAAACGTAATAAAATGCTTTATGAACAAACGCATAATTTAGAACATAGCCAATGTTTACAAACGTATTATGAAGGATTGCGACCGGCGCACTCGCCATTTCTTCTGATATGTCTGGCGAGTTCCTCGGTATATCTTCGGAATCCAAGATCCAATGCCAATAAAACTAAAATGCATAGCTCCGGTTATGGTCAGACAGGAAACTCTTTGTACCTGGCATAGCTTGAGTTTTGCTGTTATTTGTTGACTCTTGACCCTTCATTCCCCAGGTTTTCCCAATGGTTCTACGACACTGCTCATATGATATGTAGGCCATATTTATTCTTCTTTCGAGGTGAAGATTCCAGTTTAGTTTAGCATCGGATGTTACCCCTAAGTATTTCACCTGTGGTACAAAATTTAATGCTGTGTTTAGAAGAACGGGTACTCTCATTGGCTCCAGTTTTCTTTTCCTTGTAAGGAGTACCATTTCCGTATCCCGGGGTTAACGGTGAGGGCATGCTCCTCACATCAATTTTCGATTATTCTTAGGGTCATCTGCATTCTCTGGCAGAGGCCTCCTACGAATTTTTCATTAAGCAGTATCGTTAAGTCATCTGCGTATGGAATTGTGTAGAATCCTTTCATTTTGAGGTGGTTTAGGAGGCTGTCAAGAACCATGTTCTATAGCAGTGGTGAGAAAACACCTCCCTGCGGACAGCCTTTCCCAGTCCTCTTATGACAGTGTCTCATACACTGATTTGTACTGCTCTTTTAGAGAGCATGTTGGATATCCAGCTGTCCATAATATGTGAAACGTTCCTATGTGATAGGGCCGCTGTAATTTTGGGAAATGTGGTTTTATCAAACGCACCTTCTATATCTATGAAAACACCCAGGGTGGATTTCTTATGGTCCAGGGATTTATAAAATGACGAAGTTCTGAGGTCACAAATGTACCTTAAATACAACCGAACTGAGAACCTCCTCCTTTTTTGAAGTTGGTTAAAAATAACAATAATTGTATATTATTGGCTTAATAAATTGATTGCATTCCAAGTAAGTAGGAATAACGTAATTATTTTTTGTTTGTTAGGGTAGTTTTTTAGAATATTCAGATTTCTTTGCACCCGGATTTGTTTTATTATTGAAATATTCATCAAAAACTTGAAAAATGACAACTACATCCTCTTTTCACACCTCCCCCTCCCCCAAACCCGAGGCTCGTGGTTGTGTAACTTTTTTGTTCTAACTATGAGGGGGGTTTGGAAGCATTTTGTAACACCTCTCCTCTTTAAATACATTACCTTAATTACAGGGCCTCTCATCCAGGAGATGTGACGTAATGAATTTTTTGTTGTTGCCTATCGGCTGCTCAGTTAAATACGGAGGTCGTGGATAAGTGGATTTGCTAGAGGCTTGCCCTTAGATACCTTTAGGTCACCAGAAAAATCACAGCATGACAATGACCGGCTTGATCTACTCCTACTTAAAATTTTATATAAAAATACTTGGACGCCAGGTCAGAGTACCTAAATAGTACAGAAGAGCGCAGAAATGATCAGCCAGTAATTATCAGCTGTGACCCCTCTTGTGACTCAGACTTTTATCAGAGAAATAAAAGATAAAGATTTTTTAAAAACAATATATTACAAAAATATTTATATTACCAGTTGATGGTTCACAGTGATTCTTAAATTAGAATTAAAATTTACAATTGGGTTGCCTAAGGGGCGTTAAAACGACTCTACTTTATTAAGTAGCCTGAAGGGCTTTAGGTTAAAACAATAAAAAAATGTTCACTCTTAACACAAGGTCAAGTCGAGAAATTTATCATTTACAACAAAAGTGAATTGTAAACCTTGGAAAAAAAGTAGTAAAGTGGAAATATTCCTTAAGACCTGGTAATTCCTAGAGGCAATTAATTATATAAAAATACCTTTCCTCTTTTCTGGAGATCCCTCGTGAATGTGCTGGGTTTCCTAGGATCCTAGGCTGAAGCTTCGGCTTGGTGGTCCAGCTGAGCTGAGACGTAGCCTCTAAGGGTGATGTATACTGCAATGGGTGGAATGTGCCGGCTGCAGGAGGAGGTATCTTCCAGTCTGACGTTCAGGAATAGGTAACAATGGTCTGCTCTGCTCACCAAAGGAATTGATTCTCGGTCATCAAGGTGTGGAAGAAAAATTTACCAGTATCCGGTTTTACAAATTTGGACGAAAAAAATATGTATAAATTCCCGCTTGAACCGGATATCAAGAGTGAAATTTATACTAAAATGAATTTAAATAAAATAACTAGATTAATAGTTCCAAAATATGAGTTTTAATTATATAAAAAAATATTGTAATGTTAAATATTGGAAGTAAATTTTGATTAAATTCCCAAAAATTGATATTAGACTTTATCAAAGTAAATAAATAATATTATCAAGACAGGAATGTGGTATGCAAATTTTCACTATACGATTAAATAAAAAATTGAAATAAATGCTGCTTTTTGCCGACGCAAAATATAAACAAATACCTATGGCCTACGCTGTCGAAGTAATATCTTCTAAATAAACTAAAAGTATGCTACCATTCGGTAAAACAGTTGATTCTTAATTACCAGGTAGGTAGTCTAAAATCGAACGATAACGTACGATTCAAATTTAAATTAAATATTTATTTAATTCAATAAAAAATAAAGTGGCAATGATATACCAAAATAGAAAAAAATATAGACGTGGACATATAGAACGATTGTGCCCACAGCTCACTCCAAGTAGTTGCTAGTGTTCAAACCGAAAAATTTAATATGGCGTTACACCTATTTTAAGATTTTCACTTAAGCAAAAAATGCTCGAATTACGACTTAATTCCCCTTCAGAAATCTTTTCACTACTTTACCCAGCTGTAGAACACCCACACATATATATTAATAATAATAATAAAATATTTCAGACCTGGTAATTAAGAATCACTACACTAAACACCGAAGATATATCTTCGCGAACGTAAGCCACGGTCAACAGGTCAACAAGCTGGTCGGCAGAAAAAGGATGATTAACGCGACATTAGCGGGACGGAAAGGTAGGGATAACGGTAGATGGTGAGTCGCGGTAAATTTCTACAAGTTCGCGCGGTTTTATTTCAAATATTTGAAATAGGAATTCAAACATTAGCCATAAAACGGAACGGAATTTATTTACGTTACAATTTCGCGCTAGAAACAACTTTTTGTCTAATGTTACTGTATCTCAGCATTTAATAGGGCATAAACACGAAGGTTCATTTTATTATTAGGTCCGTCACTCTTAAAATTATAAATTAATTCCAGAAACTGTTATTAAGATAGTTTATACATAATATTTGCACCCCCTGAATATATTAATATTAATAATAATATTATACCATTTCTATTTAATATGATAACATAGTACTGGATAGGGCTGGAACCTTTGATGTAACTATAACACTCTGAGTAGTTTCCACAAACACCAAAACACTTTCACTTGACTAAAAAATGGTTGACAAAGGAATTTGAAAGTTTGCCCATTGCACAGCCTTGTTTTTCAGTTAAAAATTCGAATGATTTCATTGATAAGGTCAAGAATATTCAATTGCAAGAGGGTGAAATTTTGATTTCCTTTGATGTTTGTTTATTATTTCCGAGTGTACCAATTCCACAGACCTTGGACTATCTTGAGGTTTTACTCGAATTAAACAACTATAGAAAAGAAGTAATAGAAGAATATATAAACCTTACAAAACTTTGTATTAAACAAAATTGCTTCCGTTTCAATGACAAGTTCTATGAACAACATGAAGGAACCGCAATGGGTAACTGTTTATCGCCATTCATTGCTGATGTCTTCACGAGTCGATTTGAAACTGAAGCAAAAGAAGAATTCGAGTACTTTCCTAGGATTTGGCTGAGGTATGTGGATGACATTTTTGCTGTGTTTGACACTAAGATTGCGGATGTAGAAAACTTCATTTCCAAATTAAATAGTCGTTTTACTTCTGTAAAGTTTACATATGAACTAGGAAATAATGGAAAACTTCCATTTTTAGATGTATTAGTAATTAAAAATAGTGACAATAGGTTAGAATTTGATATATATAGAAAAGATACCAGTACGATCAGATATATCCCTAATGACTCTCACCACTGCTATCAACATAAAATGGCAAGTTTTAATTTTCTTGTCCATCGTTTACTAAGTTTCCCTCTCAGTAATGAGAGGTTTAAAAAGAAAAAGTATTATTTAAAGATATAGCTGTGAGTAATGGTTATCCGAGAGATATAGTTACAAAACTAATTAGGAAGCGTAAGTTTAAGGACACACTTCGTAATTCTACGACCTTTCAAAAGGATATAGAGACTCTAAAATATGTATCCATCCCGTACGAACCCCGGTTTACTCGTGGTTTGAGTAAGGTCTTCAAAAACGTGGGTATAACAGCGATTCATTCATCGAGTAATAAATTACAACAACTTTTAGACAATCCAAAGGATAAAATTGTTCCAAATGAAAGGTCTGGGATTTACGAAATTAGTTGTAATGATTGTGATCAAAAATATGTTGGACAAACGAGACGATCAATTAACACCAGATTTAAAGAGCATATGGCTCATCTAAAATATGGAAGAACAGATAAGTCTAGTGTTGCACAACATGCTTTTGACAACAATCATAGAATTGATATTAGTAATTTAAGATTAGTCAGAAATGTGACCAATAATAAACAATTGGATGCATTTGAGAGCATAGAAATTGTAAAATGTAAAAGTAGTATGAATAGCGACAAGGGACCTATACCGTACAGCCCGCTTTACGCGTTGCTTAGCAACTAATCATTGAAGCGTGACTAATGATTTCACCATAAATAGTATAAATAGGGTAGATTTTTAGTTTAAGATTAGTTTTAATCGTCTCCGGATGATGCCAACTTGGTTGGCGAAACGCGCGTCGAGCGAAGTGAAAGTATTTTGGTGTTTGTGGAAACTCCTCAGAGTGTTATGATAACATAGTAATGAAATTTTGCAATAATAATGATATGGAGCTTATGTTTTTACTGAAGCATTATATAGGTAATGCTATAGAAACTTTGGACTAGTCATATTATACTTTTTAAATTCCTCACAAAAATTTATTAAAACTTTCTTGGTACATATATAAAGCATATATCCAATAAAGACCATAAATTGTGGTATCAATTAACAAAGTTGTCTTCAACATATTGGTGGTATGCCTTAATCCCTTCCCATGTCTCTTGAACAATAGATAAAATACTTGTCGCTGGGGGATTAAATCCGGCATCGCCACCGCCAGGTAATTCCATACAATAAGATAAATTAACTCCGACAGCACCTTTGGCGTAATCGTCGCTGCATCCCGCAGCATATCCTAATACGTTTGTGGAAGTTCCTATGGTGTAATTGGTACCATTCACGGCATAAATTGCATCGTTCACTAGCTGAGCTACGCTTACAAGCTCGTCGTTGTCGTCCGGAAGAGCGTCGGTATAGCCCCAGGGGAAAATGAGATACTGTCCGTAACTGTGTATGGCTAAGTATAGTTTAATATCGGATTCATGGGCCAAAAGATAGTCTCGCATAGCGCTGGTTTCTACCTCGGAGAAAGCAGTGGATCCTGCGTAGATGTCGCTGCATTCATCATCACTTGCACCTGCTACCATCCATTGATAGTCAAAGTTCCTGTTGGCATCTGTACCGTAACATTCAGTTCCAGGGGATCTGGTTTTTCTCCAGAGTCGGGTCTGTAAGTAAATATTTTTAGTATGTTATTTATTAATGCGATAGCAAAATTCAATGTGTCTGAATATAATTTCATAAAATTTAATGTAACAGATTGCTCTTATATTCTGAAATTCTACCGTTATCCTTTAGTTATATTTCAGAGCCGCAATGGCACATAATTGTGGTATTTTCGAACATGCCAGATGTAGTTATTGTAATTATATCGAACATGAGAGACAAGAATATGGCCATGAGAAAGTTTTCGATTCTGGGTCGCCTTCCAGGGGACGTTCTTTTAAAAGTCATGAATTGATGAAATGTTGCTATTGACATATTTTTGACCCAATGTTTTGGAATCAGCATTTTAAAGGAGATCTTGTCTACTTTTTTTGCTTATACGAGCACCTTTCTGACCCAAAAAACGATATAGGTAAAAAAGCAAAATTTCCAAAAAGTCGAAATTTTGCCCTTTTTTTTCATTTGGCCAACATTTTCGGCACAAAAAAATATTTATATAATTTTTTAAATAAGCCATTTCGATGGAAATTCTCTACAAAAAGTTTCATAGTATATTGAAAGTATATTGAAATTTTACTTCGTTTGCGAGATATATTTAAAATACTGAAAGGGGTGCATATTCACCACTATCTCCAATGTGCACCCTCTAATTTAATAGCACTTTTTTTCTTCTTTAATAACCCATTGACCGATTTCTGCAACAAAAACCAGTGAACAGTTAGTTGCATTCTATATGACATAATCAATGGCCTATTACATGAAAATTGAAAATGTATAAATTCGTTTTCATTTATTGCGATCGTGAAAAAAAATAGTATAAGCATCACGAACGTTAAGTGTTAAAGTGGTTATAGTGGAGTGGATCTGGAGAGAAATATAGGTCGAAAACAGACAACTTTATGTATATTTATACTAAATTAAATTTATATTACTACAAATTTAAAAAAAAATCCCCTGTGTATCGAATCGGATAACCCCATCATTTTGGCATGGTTTCTGCAGACGGGGTCAAGGGGGGATCGAACAATTAAAAGCATTGGAAAGTCTTTTTTAATGCATATATCGTCGGATTTTGACTTAACAAAAGAAATGTTAATATATAAATTGACGACTACAGCAAAACACACGGTTTTTTCGAAATGTGTTTCCAGCATGAGAGATGGGGGTGGGAAAAATATTCTTTTACGTCGACGTAAGTTTTTTTTAGACATTTAATTCTAGCCCAACTATATCAAAATCGGATGATTAGGAGGAGAGCTAGGGGACTAGGGCAAAGTTTTTACTACGCGGAACGGAAGGGCTCGGACCGCGCTCAAAATCAAGGGGAAACATTTTTTAGTAGCATCAAATAAATTGTCAAAAATTCTGATATTACAACACCACACATAATAAGAATCCGCTTCAGGTGACATTTATGGGCGTGGGTAGTTGGCGTGGTGGTAAACCAAAGAGTTATAACATTAGACTGACTTGATTTAAAGAAATTTGACAACTTTGACAGCCGACGAGATACAGAGAGATAGAAGTAAATTTTTACTGGAGATTGTTAAAAATCTAGCAAAATTGCAAGTATCTCAAAAAGTTATAACTTCAACCAATAGAATCCGAGTAAGAACCAAAAGGGAATTTAATTATAGATATTATTTAAAATTTGGCGCAAGAAATATAAAATGTTCCGTTTAATAATTTAAAAAAGTTATGGCGGTCTGTAGAACACCAAATGTAACGGAAGAAATGAAATACTTTACATTTCATTTTTTAAATTATTTTAATTATAGAAGGTACTTCAGATCCTGACCTTTCTACGTGTCAAAAAACAAGTGTGGAACTCGTATTTAAAAAAAGCAATAAATATTCTTACAAACTCATGCATATGTAATTTTTTTTATAAAATGTCAGATATCTCTAAACGTTTTTGCTTTTGGTATATGGTACGTTACATATTTTTGGTTTACCTTTACATAAACTTTTTTGAAATTCAATAATATATAAGATTTCAGTTAAAATAACAAAGTTGGCATCGACTTCCGGCATAACAGGAAGTACCAAATGGTTAAGATTTCAATGGGACTCCCCGATGATACCCTATAGTATCGAGCAAGTATCATCCAATTCGCTCCATGAACCATGAAGTAATGGATGAACCTATATAAAAAATTACAAGAATTGATTTCAAAACATGCTCCATTTTTGAAGTCGTTTAAAACAAGCAAAGCTAATACAACGCCGTTTGATTTTTCAAGATCGGTCAATATTCAGAGAAAAAGAAAATTGTCTCCCCTTGATCCCGGTCAGAGCCCCCCACTCCTCACCGTTCTCCTGCTGCATAGTAAAAACTTTGTAATCCCCTAGCTCTAAAAGATGGGGGACACGACTTGATAGATTGGCCAAACAAAAATCTGATTTTGAATTGTCAATTTTCGAAACCCAGATCAACTCCACTATTAAAGCGAAATGAAACATGGTCTTCGAACGTTACCGTTGTTAATACTTAATATACCATTAAACGTTTATAATCTCTGTTGCACACGAAGCACTTCATGCACTTCATGTTCAACAAGCCATGTCTGGATCAATAATCTACTTATAGATATGTAGGAATGAGATCAATTGATATCAATACATATTTGCTATAGATAGGTAAGAATAAACTTTTTCTATGTTCATGCAAAAAACGAAACTTTGTATATACAGTGAGCTCGTAAAGTTTGGAATAAATTCAATTAATCGTTATTGAAGGATTTTCACAGGAAATCCTTGGACACGTCAACCTTATTTTATAAAATGTCACTTTTTTCAGCCATCGATTTTTTTTTTGTTTTGTTCGTTTTTGAGCTATGACGTCATCGACAATTTTTTTAAATGACAACCCATATTTTTTTTCACGGATTTCGATAGAGCACATTTTTCTGAGTGCGAATATGTCAAAAACATAGTACCTTTAACATTAAAGTTTTCGAGATATTCGGTTGCAAAGTTTATAAAATGTACCATGGCACCATGCATAAGCTATCGGGCGGGTCAAGATTTTTAATAGCTTATTGATTCTAATAGCTTATAGCTTATTACATTTTAAAAGATTAAGGAGTAATATTATTTATTTTGGTAGCTTATCGAACATTTTGAAAGATTTGGGAGTAATCTGTTTAATTTTTTAACAACAATTTAAACAAATAAAAAAATATTTTAACAAATAAATGATAAATAATTAAAGTAAAAAATAAAATCAGAGTAAATTTTCAAAGTGACCTCCATTCACTTCCTGGCAATATCCCATCCGCCACTGAAACTCCTGCAGAACCTTACCAACAGTATCGGGTTGAATGGTTCGAATTTCATTGCGAATTCTGTCCTTTAATTCTTCGATGGTATTTGGTCTATTGAAATAGACTTTGCTCTTTAAATAGCCCCATAAAAAGTAGTCTAGGGGAGTGAGATCTGGAGATCTAGGGGGCCATTCGATAGTTCCCCTGCGACCAATCCAATGGTTAGGAAATATATGGTTTAAATAATCGCGAACGATCACTGCAAAATGGGGTGGTGCACCGTCTTGTTGGTACCATATCGTGTGATGGGGCAGATCTGGATCTACGTCATTTGGGTAAAGTACCGCAAGTGCAGGGACTAAGTCGTCTCTTAAAAATTCTAAATATATTTCACCTGTTAATACGCCTTCAAAGAAAAATGGGCCCAAAATACGATTACCTACAATACCAGCCCAAACGTTAACTTTTTGTGGAAACTGACTACGAGTTTCCATTTTCCAGTGTGGATTTTCAGGAGACCAATATCTACAGTTTTGCCGGTTAACTGTGCCGTCGAGATAAAAGGTAGCCTCATCAGAAAAAACAATATTGCGTAAAAATCCGTCGTCATCAATCAGGCGTTGCAACATGGTTTGGCAAAACTGTAACCTACGGTCAGGATCATCTTCGTTTAACTCTTGGACCAAAACCACTTTATACGGATGCCATTTGTTCAATTTCAAATATTTCAAGACGGAGCTTTGAACTATTCCGTTGTTTGCCGCCACTTGGCGGGTGGCTAAATGGGGATTTTCTTGAAGCTCTAGTAGAACATTCAATTTAACATCTTGTTGCACTGGTGGACGACCCGTTCTAGGGCGATCTCTCGTATGACCCACTTCTAAAAACTTTTGTTCTATTTTGCTAACGGTGGACTGTGTAATTGGTTCTCTGTTTGGATATTTGTTGTTAAATAAACGGCAAACTTCTACTTGTGTGCGAGTTCTGTCCCCGTAACCGATCATCATCAAAATTTCGATTCTTTCCCTTTCACTCAAACGACGGACCATTTTTAAATAAAATGAATTATGATGGAATAATGATTAATCAACTTACTTAATGATATTATTCAACTGATTAAAACACAAACTTGCGAGGAAAAACTTCAAAATTGTGACAACTGTCAAAACTGTTGTTTTTCCTGCGCTTTCTTGATAAATGATTAGCATTTGGTCATCGCTTGTATAATTCATTCTTAAAACTTTGCAACCGAATATCTCGAACACTTTAATGTTAAAGGTACTATGTTTTTGACATATTCGCACTCAGAAAAATGTGCTCTATCGAAATCCGTGAAAAAAAATATGGGTTGTCATTTAAAAAAATTGTCGATGACGTCATAGCTCAAAAACGAACAAAACAAAAAAAAAATCGATGGCTGAAAAAAGTGACATTTTATAAAATAAAGTTGACGTGTCCGAGGATTTCCTGTGAAAATCCTTCAATAACGATTAATTGAATTTATTCCAAACTTTACGAGCTCACCGTATATATAGGTATCAGATTTCTTATTGATATAATGGTTCCTCGTAATCCCCACCATTTCTAAGGAAGTACGTTCAAGGTAGTTCTATATCTAATCTAGTTTTCTAACTAAAATCTTGACTTCGTTATGATCACTTTATGACTTGTACTAATTGAATATTCCGCTAAGGTGCAGGAGTATTCATTTCTTGTTCAGTCGGTTTTATGTCACGTGAATCTACTCTTTAAGGCCCTTGACGTTTGTCCCATGTGATATTTTTTAATTGTTACATTTAATTTTATATACAACGTTGGCACTGTCTATTATTTAAGAAATCTTTGTTTCCCTGAAATGTTTTAATATTCTTATTTGCGATTTTAACACTGATGTTGTTGAAGACTTTGAGTCAAATCTGGTGTGTATGGTAGGGATTCATATTTTGTTATTTGTTCATGTTCTTGGTTATTCCATTTACTATATATCTCTTCCCGGGTTTTATACAAATTGTTTCGCTTTTATTGAAGTTCTGCGGAATGATTGCAAATTATTTTATTAACTATGCATCAACTTATTCATATTAAAGTGTAATTAATGTGTAAATAGCTTCCATTAAATAAATACATAGCGATATTATCGAAAATATTATTATGTAATCTTCCTAAAATATACCATTAGAAAGGCTACCAAAAGGAAGAAAAAAATATTGGCATTTCAAAATGCCACTGACGTCATTATCACAAAACCAGAACTTATACAAAACATGTCAAATGGAAAAAATGGAGCCTTTTATTTTATACTACGATGTTATACATGCCGAGGAGTATAATGAAAACTATAAAAATAACTGAGAATAACTGGATATAACCAACTTATTTTGCCGATAATTTTATAATTTTATGTTTCAATATTGATGTTTAGGACATTATTATATACTAATATAGTACACAGTATAGACAGATAGTGGACCTATATATAATCTGTACTTACAGTCGTGTGAGTAAATTCATATCCGTCTGGATTGGCAACCGGAATAATAGCCCAGTCGACATCCTCGTATAAAGCACTGTTATCGGAATTTTCGACAAGTTGTTGAATAATATACAAAGCCATGGGTGGTGCAATCCATTCTCTGGCATGAATGGCTGCATCTGCAAATATCATTGGCTTATTGGAACCACCGCTTGAAATTTTTATAAGAGTAAGGTTTCTCCCCTCATAGGACTCTCCGATAACCTCCAGCGTAACGATGTCGGGGTAGTCCTCGGCTAGTTTTTGCAGATAGGCATTTATCTACAAATATAAGACTTCTGTAATTAATATGGAATGGAAATCCGTATTGCGAGGGTCATGAAAGTTACTCGTGATATTAAAGATATTGATAATATAATGCATAAGAACTTATATAAATAAAATCGTTATGCAATATTTTATTAATTTATACAGAGTGTAAAAGCGCTTTTCATATTCAACTGTCAATACTCCAAAAGCGGTATTAACATGATTTATAATTAAGGGATAATTTTGAAATTTACCATCTGACTACCTACGGCGCAGAACCGCGAGATGGCGTAGTGGTGGTCGCGCCATGCCACTACAGAAGCCTATAATTCTGGATAATATACATATTTTTTAAATTTTATACATGCGAGTTTAGGGTTCGGTATTTTAGCAGTGCCTTTTTGGATTCTAGATTCCTGACTACTTCCTATTCAATAAGAGCGACACCACACATTATTCTAGTTGCATGCCTCGCACGAATTAGGAGTAATACTGTATCATACGACAAGCATTTAGTTTCTATAGTTCGCAGTTAAGTTTAACATTATACGAAGATATAGGCTATACCTTTATCAAAGGATATTAAACTGAAAAGGGTTGCTTACTTTCATTTAACGTACATTGGACATTTTGACGCAACCCGTTTTTCATATGTGACGTCACCCGTGATGTTCGGTATTCAACGTATTATGTATTCAACGTTTAATAAGGGAAAACCAATGCAGTTTTAGAGAAAAACTTACAGAACATTCTTTTAGTACTTAGAAAAACCTTTAAAATGAGCATTGTTAAAAGTAGATTGTAACTAGTACATTATACTAAGCGAGTACTAAGTATATTATAACTAAGCGAGTTACGAATCAAAAACTTTATTTATATTTATTTAGCAAATACCTTAATTTCATAATAACTATAAAACTAAAAAAGATACGTACAAAATGGTATAGTACAAAAATGTAGGTTCTTCCTTAGCAAAATTTTTGCATGTTTTTATATTTTTGTAGGATAAAAATTAACGGAGATATAACTATTAGAAATTTGCATTATAGTGCGCGGACCCCCTCCCGAACCCTTCAACCTGTTACCTTTTGAAGATGAAGGGTTAGGGCATGTTGATCTTGTAGCCCCTGAAATGACCTGTAAAGTGGTTTTTAAATGGACGCTGTGGCTTCAAAAAAAATTAATGAAAAGGGAGTTAATAGAAAAAAGAAGTTAAAGGAAAACGTTTGCATTATTTCGGAGCATAAACATTTTTCCATTCCACATAATTTTGGAGCTTCATAGATGATGATAGGATGTGCGTATATCGTGTACATATTTACCTTATCTAGTAGAGCAACTAAAGGATCCAAAATTTTCGTTAATAAAAAACATACTTTTTTGTACTATTTTGTACTATTTTATACACCTCGATAATGCTCAGATATTCAGCACAAGACGATGTATTAATTTTTCGATGTATTAATGTTTAAAATGTTCCTAGACCATCATCTAAATTAAATCAAGGACCAATTAAAGATCTACTAGGTACTGAAATGTTACACCACTGACATTGTATGGCAAAGGAAATGTTTTATATTCAATTTAAACGCAAAGTCGAGTATTATATTACTTACGTAAAATGGTATCAAGAAACACTAGGAGGAACAGCCTCCATTAAAGACGTATCATCTAATTTAAATTTAATATAATTTCCACTTGAAACCGAATATATATGAGCAAATTAATCATTCTCAAGTATTAGGTAATGATATTTGAGTCAACCCAGTTAATATTATTTTAATATTGTTCATTAGTTACGTGCAAAAAATAATATAGCATTATTTTGATACATTTCCTGAAGCATTAATTGAAGTTGTTTTCTATGGCTTCTTTTTGTGTTTAGAAAGAGATTGCCGGAAAATGCCCTTCCGGCATTGGTCTGGAACATATTTTTGAAACAATTGAAAAGGAAAATATTAATTTTTTTTTAAATATCTCCGAAAATATCAATAATAGGACAAAAAATCAAAAATAGAAATTTTTTAAATTTAAATCTAAATTGTACATAAAAATATAATTATTTATATACTATAATTTTTTGGCGGAACCCGCAGGTTCCTTTGAATCCACCTCGACAACTAAACGATACTATCTTCAGCAATGCTGTTGGTGCAGGTCCTTTTTCAGTGGTTACTGGGAGTAAACCGTTCTGAGACCGCTTCCACCTCCATTTGTTGGTTCGAAATCAATGTTTCCCCATCTTTGTATTTGATGGTACACTATGTATGCGTGCTGTCGTGGCGCTGCACGAGTAAGTGGTAAAGAACGAAGGTTCAATGAATGCAGTGGATAAAATGCACACTTTATCCAGCACTTTTTCAGCACAGCATAAGCTCAGAAATCTTCATTCATCCAAGGAATACTTATCTTTCTTTTGAGCTCCATACAGGGCAGTAATAAATTTGTCTGCAGGAGTTCAGGATGTCAGGCTCAGAGTCTTTGGAGATAAATTGTCCAACAATTGTAGATTTGAATTCTTCTCCAGTAAATTCAAAAATTTCATTTTCTCTATTCCGAAGAATGCACAGTAACTGAATAACTAGGATACCTTTTCTGATTGATAGTTACTTGAAGCTGTGGGTGCTGTAGATATTTTGCTCAGTTTTTCTTCCACAAGGTTTCAGAAATATTAGAATCTATAGAATTTCGAGCTGTCAGTATTACTAAAATGTCTATATCTTCACCCACAATTATTATAACTTCATCATCAGGGTCATAATTGTCATAATCACCATCGCAGTAGTGACTATAAGTATGCCAGCATCTTCATAGGCTTGTTTATATAATATGAAGTCAGCATGCTCAAGCGTATTAGCTTTACTCCCATTTTTGTCGTTGGAGAGAAATTTGTCTCGAGCAACAGTTTAAAAAAGTAGGGTCGATAGTAGCGTGGCACGCGAGGGAGGTCTGCCGCGCTCAATCTAACCGTTCTATCTTCAAAACTGTTCTGTTATACCATCGAAAAAAATGTAAAGCCCTTTTACTATTGCCCTTCAATTGTTTAAACAATATATTCCGGATCGAATTAGAGGGCGCATTTTCAATAAATCTGTTTCTAAACATAAAAAAAACGATAGAAATAACAAAAGCTTTCTTAGGAATTTTTCGATCAATCCGGTGATTTCAACCTCTGACGCCTAGACTATTTACAGCAGGCAATAATAATTATTTGATGTACAAGTACGCTTAATATACAGTATTTACACTACAGTACTAACTGAATTGAATTTAAATAAATAATATTTTTTAAAATAGGTACTCACTTCATCATGCCTCATAAATTCAGTAAATGTAACTTCACCTGTAGTAACTTTGACGGCACTTCTTAAACGTTCATTCTCTTCTTGAATTGTACTGAAGCAAATAGTTCATAAGTAACATGGTCCTACACTAACTTATATTTACACTTACTCCTCAACATTGTTAATATGTATAGTGTAAACCAGATTGTTTGCTTCAATTACTTGCTCAAAATGAGACTGAAATAAGGGAGACACCATTACATCTACGGGTGCATTCAAGATGCGTGGCCTAGACCAGAAATCGAAATTCTCAGATTCCTCAAACACGTTCAATACATCGGCCTCTGCTTTAGTTCTTGGAGTAATGCGGTATACCTTGTACCTAAGACATATGTACAAATCAAGATGAAATAAATATTAACGAAACAACATAAACTAATTAACTGAGATTATAAAGTATTCCATCATTATAGTGTTTCATATGGAGGCAAAATTGCTGTCTTTGTGTCACGTTCATCACACAGAATTACTTCTCCATTTTTATTTATGATTGTTTTCAATGTGTAAACAATTAGTAAATAGTGTGTAATAGATAAATACTAATATTTATCTATTTTGTTGTTGTTACGGTGTATATCAACATGCCTAGGCGACACATTAAATTACTTGGCACTCGAAAATATTCAAATTATTCCACTGAGGTGCTTAATAATGCTTAATAAATGATATTAAAATGGGTAGAATATCTTTACCAGGTGCTTCGAAAAAATGTTGCTTTTCACTAGGAAAGCTTTCCCGCAAATGTCAAAATAAACAAATGTAAAAATATGATCGCCCTACCGTCCTTTCACAGGAAGAAGAGGCCAAGATTGTATAAGGTTTACTAGAAGCAGCAGAGTGGGGCTTTCCACTCACTTCCCACGATCTTGCGCAATGTCATAAGAACCTACTTAGAAAGCAATGGACGAACAGAAAGACGTTTTAGAAACAATACCCCTGGGAGAGACTGGGTGTTACTCTTTAGGGAGAGGCATTCTGAACTTTCTAACCGTCTTTGTGAGCATATAAAACGCAATAGGGCTCAAGTTTCAAGAGAGACAATCAGTAGTTATTTTCAACACTTAGAGATTCTCCCGAGGCGATTTTAAACTATGACGAAAGCAACTTAAATGATGATCCTGGTCGCTCAAAAGTGCTCGTAAAAGGAGAAAGTAAACATCCAGAAAGGTGCATAGACTCTTCAAAAATGAGCAGATCCATAATGTACTGGCATGTACTGCAAGTGGAAGCGTACTTCTGCCTTACGTTATATATAAAGCTATGCACATATATGAGTCTTCGAGAGAAAGAGGCCCTAAAGGTGCTAGATTTAACTGTGCCAAGTCATGATGTATAGATGCCAGTGATTTTGAAGATTGGTTTACTCATCTGGTGTTGCCCTACAACTGGCCTTAAAGCATTAATTGGTGACAATTTGTCTAGTCACGTGCCAGAACGAGTGACACAAGAATGCCGAAGGAAGAACATTCATTTGAAGAACATTTATTTTGCTTCCTCCTAAGAGCACCCCTAAGAGCACCCATCTTTGCTAGCCTTTAGACGTGGCGTTTTCCCTTGCAAATAACCAACTACAATTCTTGAATTTTTTGAGAGCTTATTCAATCCAACGCATTGGACAATCTTACACACATTGCGAACGACAGGCACCGCAGACTCCCAATATCAATGCAACCTAAAAATCCCAAACAAGTAACTAGACAAAATCAAGAATATCATAATAAACACCTACCTTTAACATAAGATGCTCAACGTTAGGGGCATGCATAAAATATTCTTCGATATCTGCTCTTTGCAAAATATCGGCCGTTTTGGGTTTGAAATTCTTGATCGGTGATTTAAGTATGCCACAAGTTTTCCATATCTTGTTATATCAAAAAGTTTCTGTTTACTTTTAAAGTTACCTTTATCATAGAATATTTGATCCACACCGAAGAAAGTGGAATTTTTTTAACTCAAATGTAGAAAGTAAGCGAGAAGCACTTCTTCATTTTAGCCCTAACCTCTTTTTTCATCCTATTTTCAAATCTTTGAAATAGGTTACTTTGGCCTGTCTGGAATTAAATTGTCTGTAGCTTCTTTGGCCTCTTGCAAAATATCAGTCGAAATTTCCATATTATATCTTTTACAATTTTCGATTTCGATGCTAATTACACAATGTTTATTAACCGAACCCCTGGTTACAAACAAAATGAATAACAACCACAGTTTTCTCGGCAAATTCATTCAGAATATAATTAGCAATTAGTTATTTGTATTTTATATTTGGAAAACACTGTTGATTTTGACATTGACAACTGACAACAAAATCAATGACATGATATTTTAATTATTTTATTGTTTATCGCTGAAAAAACATTTATATGAAAGTGTTGAATAAAATGTTGTATTAGATACGTGAGTTATTACATATATGTCATATAATGGTCACTTATAATGGTTAAATTATATTCACCTTCTTGCAAAATACAAATCCTAATAATTAATATCAAAGTAAAGCTTAGTCAGTATTAAGGCACAAGACCTTTGCATTCTGGCAGGATCGCCATATATAGTGAAATTATACACGTTTGATTACTTCTATTGTGTATAATTGTATAATTTCACTACACACTTAAGAAAATTAACTCACTTACCCTTGGGGCTCGCGGGCTAAACATTTCAACTATTATACGGTATTTTTACCACTGATTGAGATATAATATGGAAATAAAAAATGCGTTTTTAAGTTCTCATGGAATACCCCGTATATTATATTTTTTCTTATACAAGCTGATCTTTAGATCATACAAGGATGTCATTGATTTTTTCACTATAGTGGAAAATAACGATCTTATAACGCGTAGGTATAAGGGAACCTATATATATGTTCCCTAAGATAAAGTTGGCTGTGAAATCATCATGGCCACCAAATTTAATGTAACTCCTGCGCGCCACGCCACCCCCATTCGTTGGGACTTGGTTCACTCAGAACACTAAAGGAAGAACAAGATTCTTCCTTTACCAAAATCGATTTTTTGCAAAATGTTATGTTATTCGAATATTTTATTGTTGAATTAGGGTGGTAACAAGAACGCAGCCTCCGGACAGACAGATAGAATTTTGAAAATTGTTTAAATTTTGCATTATAAAAGCAGGTTTTATAAATACAAAAATCGATATTAGTAAAAAAATATTGGCTATTTACCCATCATAATGAACCTGATCTTCAGCCAAGGCCAGGCCCAAAATTATTAATATCAATGGAACACTTAATTTCATTTTCGTTACTGATGATAAAAATAAAGAGAGCGTATTTATATTATCTCAGACTTATGTCACAAGTATGTGTGATATAACTGTATGGCACTTAGTCAATATGTGTGAGATAAGATTATTTCCAGTTGTTTTGGCCAACCATTACAACCATTGATTTTATATTTATCAGAAATTATGTTTCTGAAACAATAATTTAATCAATATATAATGAAGACCAGAGACTCAGTGAGAAGATATACTTTTAATATGGATTAAATATAAACTATTTATACTATAGGGACTTTAGACGACAAATGGGATCATCTTCGGAAAAAATTATATTGAGCTATAAATTGGTGACACGTACATTTCAGCCCCTAAGACAATATGTTAAAGGAACATTATCGGGAGGGAGGAACATTATCGGGAGGAACATTATCGGAACTAGTAGTTAACTTATTATTCATTTTTTCCTAGCGTTTATTATTTGCTCATTGGATATATGATCAATGTCTAAATGGCTACTTATATTTATATATCTTATATAATCATTTGTTGTTAAATGTTGTCCAGGACGTAAGTATACACTCTGGAAATGTTTAGCAAAACCATTGGCAATCATATGCGGTGATGTCATATGCTGGATGTTAATTTGAAAGACACCCTGTATATATTTTGTAATATACATAGGCGTAAAATTCGTAATGATACATATCTTTTAACTAATTAAGCGCATTTAATAATTACAATATATTATTATTACTTTGGCAAAGACTACCATTTGTATAATTTCGTATGAATTTGTAAAGCAACAGACCTCTTTTCAATTTAATCAAAAGAATATTGAAACCATACTGGCCCCTAACTATACTTCATCCTATTTAGAGAATTATAACGTCCCTAATTAAGTCCCATATATGTTGCTCTATATCGCTAAAGGAAAACCGATCCTATTGAATGTGGCAGATGGGTCTGTTCTCACGAGTGGACGAGTCAATTAGGTCACCAATGGCAATAATTTAATTGATTTTCCTACTATTGGAGCCTTTGAGAATTCTGCACCTATTGACTATAAATAAACAAGTATATCTTGTGAGTAATTTGGTAAAACCCCTTAAAGCAAGATTCGGCGTAAATTAATGACTAACACAGAGACTTCGACGAGTTGGTAAATCCTTTGTTATACGGCTTATAGTTTCTTTGCATGAAGTCCTCATTCAATTAGGTCCTTTGTTCCATTATAAAGTTATGCTGCTTCGAGTATTTTAGCTTAGTTTGCTGATGGGACTTTACTATAGATATAATTATTATTTTTCTGTTTGGGATTAGTTCGGGCTAGAAAGGCAGCTTTAAATATATAGCTATATTATATATAATATAAGGCTTTACCTGAGTAAGACAAATTTGTAATATTATGATTCATATATTTTATTTTTGAAATAGAATTGTCGTGAAATACTATGATAGAGAAACAATATTTAATTGGCTTATTGGATACTTACTCTTACTACTTCCCTGTTGAATCCTTATTTTATTATGGGCGCCAGTTCTGTGAATATATATATATATATATATATATATATATATATATATATATATATATATATATATATATATATATATATATATATATATATATATATATATATATATATATGTGTGTATATATGTATATAATATATATTACACATATGTGTGTATATATGTATATAATATATATTATTATAATATATATATATATATATATATATATATATATATATATATATATATATATATATATATATATATATATATATATATATATATATATATATATACACATATATATATATACCTATGAGATAACCTAACATTAAATAATACCGATCTCGGTATATTATCAAAGCTACTCGATTCTTTACGAGTCACTGTTCTAATTAAGTCACAAACTTTCTGATAATTTATTTCAATCATTTAGGTAGCTAAGAACTTTTTTCTTGTAGATTTCGAAGCTGGTAATATTTATTCATTTGCAACAAAGCGAAAGGTTTCTCTTACGCTCGTTATATATGAGGGCACGAAATAAATTCTATGCATGAATACTGACTAGGTAATTCAAAGTGCTTACTCGCATTTAGTTGAAAAGTAGCAGCTACAGTATTTGAACTAATTCTTCTAAACGAGATGGTAAACAGTATTAGGTTTTATATGTAAAATAGGTTATTTTCTATTTTTGTTTCAATTTGGAAAGTGATATTATACAGCCTTTGGTACCGTACATTTAAAAGTACGTAATGCTGCCTCATGAAATAATTTAATAATGTGCTAATAAAATGTATATAATATTATATATTATAGAGGGTGATAAGTACGTTCTATGTATTTAATTATAAGTTGCCGGTAGCCTTGACTATTAAGACAAAAAGTCATTTAAATATGTCCGAAAATTCAGGTTTTTTAAATTGACAAATTATTTCGAATCCTAAATCTCCTAAAAATTTAAAGAAAAGTATTTTATCGTTATAAATAGTTGCCGCTACTATCATAGTCTATACTATTTTAATGTCCATTCAAAAAATGTCTCTATACGAATAATATCAGTTGACCATCTGCAATTTTTTGTTTAATTGTCAAAATTCGTAAAAGTAAATCTAGTAATTTAGGATGAATCTGTTGTTTCCATTTTTTTTTGGTATAGAAAGAATGGTGATAATATATGCTCTAAAAAGAAAGAAAGAAAGCATTATATCTCTTTTTAACTTATTGGAAATGACGCGCTAATCGTAATCGCTCCTCTGCCACCAAGCATTGGCGGGTTGGCGAGATTTTCGCGCGTATTCTGTAATCTGTAATGGTCATTCGCGATAGAGTAGTGCGTTGGTTGAAATATTCGCATATATGTAGTGGTGTTTTACTGTGATTGTGATACAATATAATGTCAGTGATCGATGGAAAATATTCGAAAATGAAGGCACTATCGAACGGTAGCCGAGAAGAAAATTATTTTAAGAGTATTTCACTGCATACAAATAGATATCCCTCATCGCGACAAGGATGAATTGAATGATATGTGTTCTGATTATACAGAAGTATCAGTCAAGTACATACAAACTTTTAAGAGAAGAAAATATACATGAAAGTGTACAGCCACCCAAACCAAAAAGCGGATGAAATAAGATTGTAGTGGACGAAGATGCAAGAAATGCGTTACGTAGAACGGTCCATGGTTTCTTTAGAAATAACGAACTGCTCACTTTAGATAAGGTGCTGCAAGGTATAATGCAAATGATATTATACCTAAAATGTGCACTGCTAGTCTGGTGGAAATTGGGAAGAGATGAATTTTACGTATGGAAAAGTAGACAAAAGGAGTATTCTCATAGAAGGATATGAAATAGTTGCTTGGCGGATGAATTATTTATCTTCGAAACATAAAAATGTTGCGAAACGAGGGGCGGAAAATTTATTACACTGATGAAACTTGGCTCAATGAAGGCTGGATACCTGGTTTAAAAATGCCATCTGGAAAAGGTCACCGTTTTATCATAACGCATATTTGAAATGATAATAGATTTTCGCCTATTGGAGAATTGACATTTCAATCAAAAAAGACCGGAGACTACCACGAGGAAATGAATTCCGAAGTATGGATAATGCGCCTTATCATAGCCGAAAGTATGAAGAAGCACCCCAGATCGTAGAGAAAGAGAATAACTGAAGAATGGTCTTTATTGATTTAATTTTTTGTTGAGAATTTTGTAATTTATTTTGGAAAATATATAATTCTTTAATTTTTCCGTTTTAAAGTTTATCTTTCAAGGCTACTTAGCTGTTTTGTATATATTTATTTTTGTTTCTTGTGGGAAATATGGCTACTGGCGAACCACCCACTGAAAAATGCTAACGCGCTCAAAGCAATACTTCATGAGTGGTGTGGAAACTTGCATTAAATATCAGCTGTAGTGTTTAAAGTATATAAAACTTCCACATTCGACCCCCTAAAAAATGCCGACGCCCATGGCTAGCACCGACCTTACGAGTGTAGCCGGTCATTCAACTTTTAAGACTTCCTAGATGGACACATAGTTTTTGAGTTACAGTTAAAAGACTTAAAAGTTGACAAAATCAATCCATTCTCAAAAATCCAAAATTAAATTTAATAGTCTTATGTGAGTTTATCATTTTGAAGATACAATTGAACATATGAAACAATAAAATACAGTTCCTTATTCAATTACACAGTCAATAGTCTAACAGAAGAATACGTAACACATATTATTGATACCAATTACATTATGTGAAATCTCCCCCTCACCCATTGTCCATGTTCATATCATATTCTCGTAGTAGGGACCTAAAAATACTAGGTATTTATCAACTTCTAAGGTGACCCTAGTTTTCAGAGGCCGGGAAATATATAATCACGAAATAACAACGCTGCCATTTTCATATGCATGCCTCGCATTGGTAAATACATTTATTTTGCAAATTTACATTCGCATTTCGCATGTCTGACCGGTATAGTTCCCATCCAGGAAATTATCCTGTCCGTTCGTATCCCTCCCTAAAACAGAGATAACAGCAAATTTCCCAGCTCATTATGACTTTGCTTTATTATGGAAATTATTACATACGTCTCTAATTTAGCTAATGAATTTCAGATAAAATGTTCCACTATTTATTGGCTGAAATATTGCCGAAATGTTTAAACCAAACATGACAATCCTATGTTAGGATATCCGTGCTATCCATGAGTGCTAAGATCAATAAGAAAGAAGTCAGTTTATATATTTTTTTTCATTTATTTGCACGTAAAACAATATTTTCTCTCACAATGTTTTTTGGTGATGCGAGGTTTTTCGGGGCGCGATTTTCATGCACATTGTCATATGTTTTTGTGGCCTAGTACCTAATATGTGCATTTTTAATGAAAATATCGCCTTACAGTTAATAGTATATTATATACCGCCAGACAGAAGTCGCAAGGTATATATGATATTTTTCGTACTTCCGAAATTGAAACGTATACATAATATAAAAAACCACATGTAAACCTTCATAGAAATACAGATAATTATTAAGCATAAAGCGAAGCAAATAATGGGAGTCACCGAGTGACAAGTTCGTAACCTAGTAATACTGCGTTGTGACAAGATTAATTTGGAGACATTGTCATTGCTAGTGTCATGAGTTAGATTATGAGCGAAGAAGGTGTCTCTGATATTGATAAAAGGGCAGCTGAAGTAGATCGAGTATTCTCTGCTGCATTCACCCAGGAAAGACTGGTCAAGATGCCGAACTGTAACATCATTAATTTAGATAAATATTAAATCAATAAAACACCTGTTATATTTTTTGTTTTTAATTTTATGCTTATGTTAAGTTCGCAATTCAGGCGCGAGTTGAAAGAAATAGAAACTCACATTTAATTTTTTTCCTATACGACCATATTTTTTTATGCAGGTAGGAATTTACGTCATCACTTGTCTTGAATGCTTGTAGGAACGCACCACGGGGCTATTAATTTTGCATAGCAGTATAGTTAAATTTGCAGAACACGTGTAGTAATATATTTTTTCCGCTGAGGGTACGATCCCTAAATGTTTCTGCTGTTTTGTTTCCAACTCGTACCATATTCTTAAGAATAATTAAAAAAGTAGAATCAACAGGCTGAAAGAATTGAATCACAACACATTATTAAAAATCGCCCCAGGTTTGAATTAATTAATAACTTCACTTTGATGTCAGTTTAACAAAGAATAAGTAACTATTCCTGAACCTGAAAAAGGAACAAAGCAGAAGAATATCCTGAGGTTATAGGTATTGCTATGATTAAAATCACTTTGAGTTTGTCTGTAATTATCTCTTTGGAACATTCTGTTTCAAGCTACACGTATTCGACAGACACGTAATATATCCAATTAGGGATAATAATATTCCTTCATGGAATACCTATGCTTATGTTGAATTGAAACCAGGCATTGATTATGTGCATTGTTATTGATAAGTTATAGTCTATTTTTTATAATATATTCATATATATATATCCAGGTGAGCCACTGAATAATGTGGGTCTTTGAAAATTAGTTGAAAAATTCTACAAGTATCACTCCTTGTGGGAGAAGTTTAGAAATACCTTGCGGTAAAAACGATATGAACAGTTCGAAATTAGATATTTTAGTATTGAAAATATTTCTAGCGCGGATATATGTGACCCGCCTTTAAGAAAACGTTCGTGACATGCGATATGCTATTTATTTGTCCAGTCAGTAAGGAGAGGAGAAATCACAATTTGCTGTGTGAAGAACTACTAATTACTGACCTACGTTTTATTTATAAGCCGACTTGTAAATATTGGTCTCTATGAATGGCTGCAAGGTCAGACAGTACCTCAAATTTTAGAGGCCAATCCTTATGTTTAAGTCGGAATAACATAATATGAACAGTTCGATAGTTCGGTTTAAAAATATGTCAATAGCTTATTCATTAGAACGTTTAAAACACGCATAAGTCAAAATACCCCAATATTATCTTCTTCGGTCCCCTGATGGGCACCGGTAGCTACCAAAAAATTAGAAGAAGAAAAAAGTACTTAAGCTGGCTGTGTTTCTGGCGTATAACTAACATGTTACCACAAAAATATTTGGATCTAACTATACTTTCATTTTTCTTATTCTCTCCTTCAGTTACTCGACTATTATATTTTGTTCTTAATATACATTGTGTACATGTTAAAATTATAATATTTTTATATCTATGGATCCTCTATTTTTATATACTTACTTCATAGTAAGAAATGAAATAATTGGTATTTATGTAACCAGTAGGGAAAAGTACTATTTTGTGTAACGAGCAGATTTATGGAAGTAAAAAGCAAATTCAAATATTTTTAACGTACATGTCACTTCCTGACACGGGATCTAAAAAATGGACACAGGCCCTGAAAACAACACCAAAATTGAATATCTGCATGTGCAATAATAGCAATAACTACATGTGCAAATCGTTTTGGATTCAATCGTCGTAGAGAACTGAAGAACCTACAAAATGAGTTCTACCGGCTGCATTTTGTAGCTTAATTTTCAGGAGAAAAACAGGAAAACCTGCGAAAAAGGAGCGTTTTATTGAAAATTCGTAACTTTTATAATTTTTAAGCTACGGAGTCCACTTTGCGCGTTAGAGTAACTTTAAACATGTAAATTAATTGAACAAAAACCTGGATCTTTTCGACCGTAATTTTTACAACGGTCCTGAAAATGCAGCTAGAGTTCCGGTATAGTTCATTTTGTAGGCTCTTTAATTACCTACAAGTTTTGTAAAGAGTCCAAACGATTGCACTTGTCGTTATTGCTAGAAACTCAAAAATCATTTTTTTTCTATTTTTTTTAGTTTTCTCGGATGCCATTTTGTTATAAACATTAATTGGCGGTTTAATTTATATACGGTTTTTATCTATTTATTATACTTTAAACCGCTGCACAGTTTGGTACCTATTATTTTTTAATGCCCTAAACAACCTCTGTAGCTTGGCCTAGTTCTTATGTGTCTAAATAACAATTTTTACCGGTTTGTGGTGACGACTGGTGAAAATAAAGCATGTATTATGTCCAAATGCAATAGTTGCTAGGAGAAAACTTCAGACTAAACTCGAATGGATCTCGCGCAATAACAAAGACTCTTTTATTGTTTTATATAATCTATTTTATATATATATATACACTTACCAGTGCTATATCTGGACACACATACGGAAATGAACCACTATACACACGAAAACGAACCACTTAGAAGTTGTACAAGTTCTTTCACCTTTTTTGAGGATCTTCAGAGCAGTATACGATTTATTTTATAATTATAATTTAATTTTATAATTATAATTTTAAATTCAAGTATAAATGATCAACGAAATAAATCGTATACTGCTCTGAAGATCCTCAAAAAAGGTGAAAGAACTTGTACAACTTCTAAGTGGTTCGTTTTCGTGTGTATAGTGGTTCATTTCCGTATGTGTGTCCAGATATAGCACTGGTAAGTGTGTTTTCCTTCTTATTCGTCTATTTGCTTATTTCTATGTAATGAAATGCTACAAACCCAAGATTACTTTTCACAATATATATATATATATATATATATATATATATATATATATATATATATATATATATATATATATATATATATATATATATATATATATATATATATATATATATATATATATATATATATATATATATATATATTCCTTTGAATTCTGAAGTACACAACTTTTTCAACTGTTTGATTCCTTATATCTCGAAACCGGTGACTCTTTGAAGAAAAAATGTATTGACGAAAAGTACAGGACTTTATTTTCGCAACTTGATTGCTGGTGTCAGAAATGCAAACAAATAAGATAAAAATACCATGAGTGACATAACAATGAGTGTTGTTAAAGTGGTACGCCAAAGATGTAATATTTTTATCTTATTTGTTTGCATTTCTGACACCAGCAGTCAAGTTGCGAAAATAAAGTCCTGTACTTTTCCGAAAACGATATTTTTTTACGGGCGATTTTTAGCACGTATATGAAAAAAATAAAATAAAAATTGACATTGCAATTTATCTTGTCGAAATAATCCCATTGTAAGGTACTGAATTAATTTGTATATATTGTACTTTGTATTGTAATTTGTATATATTGTATATATTGTACTGAATTAATTTAGCAACTGTGCTGATTAGCGCCTACTTACTACTTAACTTCCTATTGTTGAATAAATTCTGCGCTTATGGTAGCTGCCGGTGCCCATCAGGGAATCAAAACAAATAATATTGGAGTATTTTGGCATATGCGTATTTGAAATATAAACATTCTATTGAATAAGCTATTGATATAATTTTAAACCTTACTATGGAACTGTTCATATTATGTTATTCCGAATTAAACACAGAGATTGGCCTCTAAAATTGGAAGTATGGAAGCAAAGAGCAATATTTATTTACTAGTCATATTATAAATAAAACGAGTCAGTAATTCATTTATTTTGCAACACAGCAAATTGTGACCTCTCCGTATTCCCTGACCTTGATTACTGGAGAGATAAATAGCATGTTGCCTATTATGAACGTTTTCTTAAGAAGGCTCCCATATACACGCGCCCAGAAATATTTTCAATACTAAACGTATAACTTGATAAAAGTACTTAATATGCCTATTTATTATAAAATAAGGAAAATGGTTACGTTAAGCGAAAACTTTTCGCTTAACGTAACCCGGATTGCCAAGTTATTTCCAGAATTTTATTACAGGATCGTTATGCTCTACAAAATTAGAGAACAAACTTTAAACTTTTGAAAAGAACTGATTGTAGTACTTTGAGTTAAGAGTAGTTTGGCAGATTGTGGTTTCAGGGGACAGTGGACACTTGACCGCAACAGAGTCTCTCGTTTTATGTCTGCCTGTACAACAAAGCAAGCCCTCGAGATATTTAATCAACAATTGAGACCCACGTGAATTTATTACATCGCTTTTAAAGCAGCTTCTAGCTATGTTTAAGTGCATAGAAAGTTACAAGTTACAATTTAAACATAGCCCGAAAAAGGTCAAAACTGTTCAAGTAATTTTCTAGTCATGCCTATTTGAATGTTTAATTATGAACTATTAAATAGGAGGATTCTAATAAATCGGAATAGGAATTTGTTAGGACTATTTCTATAAATGCCAAATAATAGGTAAAATACTACTCTGGTGAATAATGGTGTTAATGTTCAGTAGTTTAGAAAAGTAATGTGAATAAGGAAGAAAAGTGTCTATATGTATAGTTTGTAAAATCGAAATATGAGACATAAAAACCCGACCAAAAAAACCCTTATTATATCGAATTCTTCACGCGTGCTACCGCATATTTAACAGCGTTGTCTAGTATAACCGATTTTCAGGAATTTAAGGAAAAACAAATGATTATAGTATAATGCGATGTATAAATGATTATACATCGCCCATCACATTATGACATTATCATGGAGTATAACAAAATATGGATCACACTATATACCTCTCGTCATATCATAAAATAATTGGATGGTGAATGTGATGCCGAATAAGAATGTTTCCCATTCAAATATTACGGATCCATTTTAAACGTTCCTCGGCCGTGTCACATCGGCATCATTGGCATTCATTTGGATGCCTAAACTGCCTAATACCATCGAACGTTTTGTGGTAAAGTGGGGTCAACAAACCGACCTATGGCCGACCTGAATTTCTAAACACATGCAAAAGGGAACGCGTAGTCACTGTTTAAAATCAATGTTATCCGTCAAATATACCTACAATAAATTTTCTGATTCTGAAATTGTTAACTACTAAAAGTGAACGTAATACCGATCATGCAGTTTTTATAGAATACAATATACAATAATATTGTATAATAATACAATATATACATATGTAGGTATACGATATTGGAGATGCCGCTTCAGTATTGCAATAGATAAGATGGACGTTCTATTTTTATAAAAAATGCAGTACAAATAAATCATAAGTACATGACCTTCATCATTTTTGTGCACCATAAAGTGACCTATTTTGTATGATCTTTCTTTAGAAATTTATTTTGTGTTCTGAGGAATGTATTTTGCTTTTTGCTGTTAATTTTTTTCTTATAAATTACATTATCAGTATGAGTAATCTAGAGTAATCTAAGCGCAGCTGAAACTTGGTTTTCAGCTAGTTTATTAAAATTAAATGTCCCTAAAACACAAAACCTTACCTTTACCTCGGATAAAAGGTCACAATCCAAAACAGTATCTTTACTTGTGGTTAAACTTGATACTAATTTAAACTGGGTATCTCACATTGATAATATATGCTGTAAACTCTCGTTTACTAGTCTGTATAAAAAAACCCACTAGTCTGTATAACAATTTTAAAAATTATTTTAGACGTGATGATGTAAACCATGTCTGACAGACAATTTCACTCATTCACAAAAAATTTTTCTTGGACAGTGTTTTTATTCTATTGATGATTTTTTGTCTTTTTTTAATTAGTTTACTTTTTATATGTACCGGGTAAGTCTCTTAAGATTGACACCCCCCTTATCTCACTTATCCTTTGCCGATTTAACTCATTCAAAAAAGGAGTATACACGGTTTTTGATGAATTTTTATAATCTGAGAACAGATATTAAAAATCTCGTAAAATATACAGGGTGGAAAATAAAACATGATTTTTTTAAATGGAATACCCCGTATATTTTTAGACCAAAAAAATGTCCTTAATTTTATGAATCCAAAAATGTGTAATTGTTATATAATCACTCCACTTGTTCGTGAGATATTACTAAAAACTTATCACATTACGGGTGTCAATTATAAAATAAGAACATCAAGATACTTCTGGAAACAATGCATTCAGATGTCATGATACAGATGTCATCCAGTTTTTTGTGAGATAGTAGTTGACTCTCTTAGATAATAGCGTAAAAAATACGTAGTGTTCGTAAAGAAGCAAGTTATTTTGAAAATGGTATATTCATTAGAAGAGCGAAAGGGTTACTTGAAATTTATATTCAGTGCAACAAGAATAAGTCTCTTGCTCGGAAGGAGTATGTTAGGTTATTTCGAGAAAGGCTACCTCCTTCCAAAAATAGTTTTACAAACATTTATGCAAAGTTTAGGAATACCGAATCTCTGAGAGACAAGAAAAGGGAAAGGCGAAGAACAAAAACAGGAGAAGACACAGAACTCAACGCGTTATTATATTTTGCTGAAAATCCATCCAAATCATCCTATGCCGCAGCAATAGAATTGGATATATCACAA
Source organism: Tetropium fuscum (assembly GCA_964058915.1). NCBI lineage: Eukaryota > Metazoa > Arthropoda > Insecta > Coleoptera > Cerambycidae > Tetropium > Tetropium fuscum. Next base: position 263,028 of record CAXKVY010000186.1, on the reverse strand, counting down.
AGAAGTATGATAAAAATATTACATCGTCATAATTTTAAACCATATAGTATTTTGCCCGTTCAATATTTAGACGACAACAACCTTCAAGACAGGTTAACCTTCTGCAGAGACATACTTGATAGAATAGAGGAAGATGATGAGTTTCTAAGTCATGTCTTTTGGACTGACGAAAGCAGTTTTTCTACTGCGGGAATTTTTAACAAAAAAAATGTACATTACTGGGCAGCGGAAAATCCACATATTGTAAAAAAAATAAAAAACAAGGATACCAAACTGTAAACGTGTGGTGTGGCATCCACAAGGATGCTATTGTAGGTCCTGTATTTCGCCCTTGTGGGCCCTTGAATTCACAACGTTATGTGGATATTCTTCAACATCCAGTTGACAATTATTTAGATAATATTAATTTAGTGGACAACAGATCTGTTATTTGGCAGCAGGATGGAGCACCACCACACTCTGCAAGGAACGTCACCGAATACCTAAACAGAAAATATCCTATTTGGATAGGAAGGCACGGTGTTATACATTGGCCCGCTAAAAGTCCGGACTTAACACCTATGGATTTTTTTCTCTGGGGTACGATAAAACAAGATATATACGAAACTGGGGTTTTTAATAATATGAATGAGTTAAAAGAATGCATACGTGTAAAAATTTAAACCAAAATGGTGATATATTTCAGAGGGTGAGAAGCAAATTTATAAAGCGATGCCAAATGTGTATTCAGAATGGTGGTGGTTACGTGGAAAATATTTAATTACGTTACGTGCAAATAAATAAAATTGTGTTACTCTATTGTGTTACTGTATTAATATTGACTTTTATTTGTTTTTATTAGACTTATGTTGTTTATTGTTATTACTCGTTACTGTTATTGTCACCTATATATTATTTATTTAGTATCTCAATAAATGGCATTGTTTCCAGAGGTATCTTGATATGTTTTTTGTTTTATAATTGACACCCGTAATGTGATAAGTTTTTAGTAATATCTCACGAACAGGTGGCGTGATTATATAACAATTAGATATTTTTTTATTCAAAAAATTAAGGACATTATTTTGGTATAAAAATTAGGACATTATTTTGGTATATTTTGGTGTTCCATTTAAAAAAAATCATGTTTTATTTTCCACCCTGTATATCTTACGAGATTTTTAATATCCGTGCTTACATTATAAAAATTCATCAAAAACCGCGTCCACTCATTTTTTGAATAATGAGTTAAATCGGCAAAGGATAAGTGAGATAAGGGGGGTGTCAATCTTAAGAGACTTACCCTGTACCTTTTTAATTGTATTTTTTAAATTGTATTTTTGATAAATTTTATGACCCGAAATGTACAACCATTGTATAACAAAAAAGTCAATAAAGCATATTTTATTCTATTCTATGTATTCTTCTTTTCATTACATATTGTTGTTGATTTTTGTTACACTCTTTGTTATATTGAATAATACGTGATTTTTCAATTAAAATATGTTAAACGGTATTATCATACCCTGTGATCGGTATTAAACGACAATTCGGTCAATACCGATTGATCTTCCGTTTTGATTTTGCATTAAGATTCTACAAAATAAGAAGCTATAACTAGCAACCACTTTCTTTTTAAAAGCCAATAACTTCCCGAACAAAATAACATGAAACCATAATTACAAATCGTGTTAGTAGCCGCGTAAAAAATAAAATGGCTTTAGTGATCGGCATTCCTCGACTTTCCATATCGTTCTAAGCAATATACCTCGTTTAAAATTGTAGAAAATCTTTTATGTAATAAGTTTCATATTGTCTTGGCTTATCTGATCCACTATATAAGGGTCTTATAAATATCACAATAGAAATATATTATAAAGCCACAAATACATCGCATTATTTATTAGGCTAGAAATTTATCAAATATAATGTTATCAAACTGTACCGCATAATATGAATTATATAAATGGATTTTGAATTGTAGCAGTGTCTCTTTTTTATTGCTCACGACTACAATATATTTGCCATTAAGAAATCAAATTGATAGCGGCGTATTACTAACTGCGACATTTCACGCAACTCTATTTTTATATTAGAATAGAAATAAGTAAATTAATCATGTTAGATATTCTAGGTGAGCCGAAGTAAATAACACCCTCTTCTATAACTCAATATTCGTCGTAATTATCCCTCTCCATTTATGTAACTTAGGTATAGACCGGGAGGTAGACAGATTTTCAGACATGATTTTACCCAGTAAACACAAGTTTGTTTGATTTAATAATTCGCTCAAAATGTCCCATATTAAAACCCATGATATGAGTAAAAACCCAGTGATTGCTCACCACAGCCTAATTTGTTGCAGATAGTCTGAAAGTCAAGTCTACAGCGAACATACATAGCGTGACCATAGAGTTAGCCATTAATGTCCAGTCTGCTTATTTATCGTTATCAGCGGTAATATGGATAACATAGCCGCAGGCCCCCCTGTCTTATAGTGCGGTCACACCAAACCTAAAAAATATTGAGCAATGTGCATCTTTCTAGTTCCCGGATATTCCAATGAGCCTATGTTGATAATAAAAAATGACTGCATTTATAAGTGAACACGCATTACTTGCAATTGGCAACATTAAGAGCTGAAATAGTTCAAGATAAAAAACATATAATGGTCGTGGTCAAGTCAGAGTATTCAACTTGAAATTAATTGTCATTATCAACTCGGGCAATTTCATGATTTTCACTCGGCCACTCTTCGGTTCATGACGGAAGCGTTAACAAACGTTTATATTAGCTATCATTAATTGCGCGTCATACCTTATTCAATACCTGTAAAAACTCAAAATTTTAGTAAATTTCAGTAGTAGTTAAATTTTACTATGATAACGTTTTTAAATTATAAAGTAGTCTATTTTTTTTCAGCATAAGAAGCCTAAAAAACTATATAAAAAAACGAAAAATTTATTTTTTTTTGCTTTTGTGTATAAAACTTTTTTCTGAGTGGATTTAGGTATGCGTTGGTTTAAAAAAAAAAGAAAACTGACGTAATTTCTGTCAAAATGGTGACTGAAAAAAGCATGTATGATAAAAATTGGCTGAGAGCCGTTCAAAATGACCTACTTTTTTTATGATTTTAACACTTCTTACCTTTGTAGATAGCATATTATTTCTAACTTTTACGCGCAAAAAATATTGTTATTCAATAAAACAACTATTTTCGGTTTATCAATGATAGCGATAAAACTATTTATGCAAAAGTTTGATAATCATATGATCTTACATATAAGAAAACTTTAATTTACTAATTTATAACAGTTTTAAAGATTATTATTCTTTTAAAATTACATATTTATTACTTGTGTAACGAACTGGAATATTTGGAGAGCCACTTATCCGGCGCGGTACCCAGAAGGGTCTTGTTTACTCCTTGACTATAATCAGAACTGAATATACAATTAAAAATTAGTACATAGCTAAAATGAAATGGATTTTTACGGTCTATAATAACAGAGTAAATTATAATATACAAATGCATAGCTCAATAGCTACTAATATATTCAGAAATTTACGTAATGAGGGCGAAATTATTACCACTTCATTACAATATATATATATATATATATATATATATATATATATATATATATATATATATATATATATATATATATATATATATATATATATATAAATATATTTATATATATATATATATATATATATATATAAATATATTTATATATATATATATATATATATATATATATATATATATATATATAAATATATTTATATATATATATATATATATAAATATATTTATATATATATATATATATATATATATATATATATATATATATATATATATATATATATATATATATATATATATAAATATATTTATATATATATATATATATATATATATAAATATATTTATATATATATATATATATATATATATATATATATATATATATATATATATATATATATATATATATATATATATATATATATATATATATATATATATATATATATATATATATATATATATATATATATATATATATATATATATATATATATATATATATATATATATATGTATATATATATATATATATATATATATATATATATATATATATATATATATATATATATATATATATATATATATATATTTATATATTTTTTTTTTATTTAATTTATATCTGCAGTTAAAATAAAGCATGAAATGCATGTTTACTGTTTGTTGTAAACATGCATTTCAATGGTAGTTTATTAAAATATTAAAATTAAGTAAAATGTTCAATTACAATATGCTAGATGGCACGTCCTTACTCTGTGCCGTACCAACCTTTACCACGATAATTGGTTTTCCTGGAGTTATCAAAGTGGATGTAGTTCCAATGTAGAAGCTATTAGGTACTATGGCATGATTAATCTAATAAACAATTAATTTTAGTGAAATACATTCGCTGCATAATAAATTAAATTTTATTTTAATTATCCACGCCACAATTTACAAAACCACGCCACAATTTACAAAATACATAAATTCTTATATTTATATAGCGTACTACCTTAGTAATATATATTGACACTACCTAATAAGTAAAATAATATATATATATATATATATATATATATATATATATATATATATATATATATATATATATATATATAATATATATATATATATATATATATATATATATATATATATATATATATATATATATATATATATATATATATATATATATATATATATATATATATATATATATATATATATATATATATATATATATATATATATATATATATATATATATATATATATATATATATATATATATGCTTATTTCTATGTAATGAAATGCTACAAACCCAAGATTACTTTTCACAAAATAAATATGAATAGCAAAGAATTTCAAAGCTAATATATATATATATATATATATATATATATATATATATATATATATATATATATATATATATATATATATATATATATATATATATATATATATATATATATATATATATATTATATCTTCTAATTTCTTTGCTATATTTATATATTTTTTTTGGAGGGTTTATCTTGGGATAGTAGCAATAAAACGACTGATTAGGTTACTTGACGTTTCGGTCCCTTTCTTGGGCCTTTTTCAAAAGAGTATTTTATTTTGTGACATATTTGACACAGGCAAAAATGACAGTTTTAATTAATTTTTAAGGTTACTAGACTGTTCGATTAGTATCATAGGGAAGAACAGCCAAGAAACCCTACGAACTTAGGCTATTTTATATTTCATTATTATTCTAATTTTGGTTATGTTAATATTATGTAGATGTATATTTATAGTAAGTAGGTATGTATGTACGTATATAAGTTTATATATTTATATCTCTATATATCTGTTTTGATGCCATTTTCAACATATTTTATAAATATGTTTTGTTATTTTTGCTATTAATGGACAATGTTGAAATAAGAATGTAATATTTGAAGGAGTCGCAAACAACTAGGTAGATATTCCACGTCCACAGACAATATGCCCCTACTGGCGTGGAATTACATCGCCATATCCATGAAAAAACAGTTCACTACAGTGTGTATCTCACCACTACTAAGAATGTAATAATTATGTTTTAATAAGTCTTGTGAAACAATATTATTTTATTTACGTTACGAAATAAAATACTCCATACACTTATTGCTTTATTGTGTAATTTACTTTTAAAGAGTATTTCTATCTCAAAACAAGTTGCTTTTTGAATATTAATTTGTGTACATAGTAATTTAACTTTATTGCAATTAACCTTCTGTAAGTAAAATATTATTATCGACTTTTCCAAAACCAAACAACGACGTTTCCAAACACCTAACATACATAAAACTTTTAACGTGAAATCATTTATTTCTGGCATTATTCATTTTAATATGATATTTACACATGTACAATTTTAAAGAAATAAAAATAGAAACTTTAATGCTGTGAATTTAAATGAAAATTTCACACCTCTACCTTAAAACTGATATAACTTAATTATTTATTTTAACTCGTTACAATGGCAACCTGAGAAATTTCCAGAAATTTTTTCGAGGCGAGGTGACAAATAAGTGGACATTTTTTGACAGTTGAGAAAGTAAACATATATTATATGATATACACATACATTGTCATCTTATCTATTTTCTTTACAACCATTAAATAATGCACTTGTTATTAAAACGACATATTATCTAGGATATAATATTTTTATTTATTATTTATTCTCTATAAAGTTTGATTTATACACAAATATTTTAAGAAAATTATCCCTCGTCACAGCGTGACTCGGAATGATTTTCAAAATATTCGTGACCTCAAAAAAATTTCCGGAAATAATTTAAGCTCTTCTGATATTGTAAGTGAAAATTTTGAAAAGAAAAAAAATATTTACTCCATTGGTGTCACTTTGAGATCAAAACACTTTCTCGGTATTTATTTTAAAAATGGCCTAATAACCAACCTAAGTATTGTCGGTTGCCTAATTACAACGTCATGTGGATTTCGGGATTAAATCAAAGCTCTGTAGTGAGAGAATACGACCGGATTACCCTAAAATATTGTTTCAAATTCATGACAATAATTATTTTCTATAAATAATAAGTCACAACTATAACAGTATAGCCATTTGTAAAACAATGAACTACATTCGATAATATTCCGAATTATCTACGGGGAACTGATGTAAATTTCCAGATTATGCCTTTGTTACAATTTGATCAAAGTAAGGCAGGGCCATTTGAATTAAAATTTCCGTTGACGTCCATAATTGGATTAATATTTTTCCGGTGAAACATTTATCTCGTTCCCTAGAGCTCTTATATTGTTACAAAGTGAATTGTTAATATCAGGATTACATCGACCATATTTATGTTACACTGAAGATCTGAAACATCTGCATTTGGGGTAAATTCACATTAAAATCGTTAACAAAGCAATTTACTTTTATAAGTCTTAGTTCCTCAAGTGAAGATATTTAAAAAAAAAATTAAAATTTATTTCCCAGTCGAGATCTACACAGAAATACGAAATAAAATATTTTCCATCTTAGCGACTCAAGGCGACACAAGTGACTAGGACAAATTAATATCAGCAAATCGCCTTATGTACACTCATGTACACTATATGTGCAATGTGGCCTATATGAAATCAAGACACCCTCGTAAAAACTGTATTAAGTTTTCCTATTAAGACTAAGATTAAGATTAAGATATCCGATTTCGACGAACTTAATTTTTATTGCAGAGCTTTATAAACTGTAGTATGGAACAAATATGCAATTTTTTGTACAAAAACTAAGCCTAATATTTTGAGGTTGAAAATAAAAAAAAATGTTTTAGTGATTTTTTTATGGAAAATCTGAGTACACCACTGAAATATGTGTCATCTGAAATGGGATTGTATAAAATTTCAAAAAAAATATATTGAATATTCTTAATAATTCCCTGGAGTAAATTAAAAAAAATATTTTTTTGAGTTCTTTCGTTGATCAAGTGACCCATGGAATAAAATTTACTCAAGCCTATCGTGACGTTAGTGTGGACTGTGCATCGAATATTCTCGTCAAGTGAAGACCCTTCTCTAAATATCGAGGCGTGCTAGAAGAGTGCAGAAACATCGGGAACCCACTCTTTCCACTACATAATCCAATGCAGGACGCGACGCGTTCAGTTGATATCTGATTCGCGAATAGTGAATATCGATATTAATGAAAAAAGGCACTAAAGTGTTGAGTAATTGTAATGTTAATCAGTATATGTTTATTATATATTAATTAGAAAGTTAATAAAGTAGTGTTAAGTTACCGCGTATTTAAATTATTGAATCCACGAAAAGCAGTACTATTTGTGCAAAGGGTGCAAACACGTAAAAATAATTTGGCGACATAATATTAGCTACTCCGGGACACCCCTGTTTCTGGTGTTTCCATGATTTTTTAACTTTTCGAAGCGAAACTGTTGTCACGCCCTATATGTTCTAAATTGAATGCAGCTTTGACTTGGGCAACGATGCCCCACAAGTGTTCTAAAACGGAAAGCAATTTTGATATAATTTATAAACGATCGTGACAGAATCAGAATGAACCAGAGTACAATATTACTTATGCATATCCCGCTGCATATATCTGGATTTGACTTTCGAATCTGATCCAAATGGGTAATGATCTTTTTGCGGAGGATGCGTCCTTGCCACTACTTCATTTTCTTCGTGAGAAATTCGGTTTAGATATGAATAACGACCGGAACATTGCCACGGCTAAATCAGGAACAAAGATTGATGTTACACCATTTAGAATCACGAATATATGTGTCATATATATATATATATATATATATATATATATATATATATATATATATATATATATATATATATATATATATATATATATATATATATATATATATATATATATATATATATATCTCTCTCTCTCTCTCTCACTCTCTCTCTCTCAACATGACGGTAAACAAGTATTAACTTATATCACGTGTACTGTGCTGCACGCGAATATTTTTTATTGCAGACATTTTGAGAAACCAATCCCTCTAAAAATCGGTGACAGTGGTCAAATATTGGCATAAAATGAAGGCACCATTAAGGCGCAAATGTTTGTATCTAGAAGATGCCATGAAGATTACTCAAATAGTGTATGGTATGTGCCCAATTGCACACAAAATCTGCTGTCATCAGGGACAGCATTAGAAAATAAACTTAAAGAATTTGCAGACTCACAGAGAAGATTTTTTAGGAATAATGATGGTAAAGTTGTTGCTGTTGGAGCGGATTATACCTTTTATTAATGAGAGTTATATTGCCTGATAAAGATTTCTTGACTTCATATATAACTGAAAATGTTTGTCATCAGAGCTTTAGATGCTTACAGAAGTGTTTGAAAAACAGAAGCGTTCTCGTGTCTTCGCCATCTGAAAATCAACTTCGTGATGGGTGTATCATCATTTTCATTATGAGAAGTTCTAGCAATATCGTCTGAAGATATTATTCATGCTGATCTTTGTGACTCAATGTCTACTACTTCTGTTGGTAGTAATTGTTATTCCGTTGCATTCAAAGATGACTTTAAAAAGGATTTAATTTTTTAAATCATATCACAAGTGAATAATATTGTTTTAAAATATTTTTCATAAGTAACAACAAGCAAAAACAAATGGATATGGTTTAGAGAATTAATGCCAGATAATGGAACTGACTTCACAAATCTAGACGCTCAAAAAAAACTTAGTTTATTTGGTGCAGCAGGAAGGGAAAACATTATTATGGTGGAAGCAACCCGAAGAATGTTATATGCAAGAAATTTAGATAAAAATTTGTAGAATGAAGACATCAATAGGCTGTATGCTGTATATATTCTAAATAGAACTAGTCCTTCAGGTATCGATGAAAAATCACCATATCAATTGTGGTTTGGAAGGAAAGATGACATTAACCATCTGATTTTTGGAACAAAACGTTTCGTTCATGTCCCTCAGCATAAATATAAGAAATTTGAAAAGAAGAAAATGAAGGGTTGGGTATACCTAGTAAGAACTAGTTGGGTATTGTGGTGATATTGGGTGTGGTGAAGGATATATTTAGAATATTGTCAGAAGAAGGTAAAATTTTAAAACCTTGAGATATATAATTTTTGGCAGAAGATATATGTGTTGATATTTTACCTCCCACAGATGACCATGTGTCAAACTATGTGAATAAACTATGTAAATAAAAACGTGTCGGACGTGGGAGTGACTGTAGAGATAGTAGTAAACAATTACTCGGATGATAAAACATAACAGGAAACTCCTGCCATATTAATACCACCAACAGCTCACGAAATCGAACCAGATGGCATACCTTTACAAGCGATAGATGGATTGAATCCTCAAATTCCATTTGTGAATTGTTATGTTGCAATGTGGTGAGTCGATTGTTTTGCTCCGAAGTATAGTTTGTTTATAACGAATAGCTTGTTTTTACACCGAAGTATAATATATATATATATATATATATATATATATATATATATATATATATATATATATATATATATATATATATATATATATATATATATATATATATATATATATATATATATATATATATATATATATATATTTTGTGAAAAGTAATCTTGGGTTTGTAGCATTTCATTACATAGAAATAAGCAACTAGACGAATAAGAAAGAAAACACACTTACCAGTACTATATCTGGACACACATACGGAAATGAATCACTATGCATATGAAAACGAACCACTTAGAAGTTGTACAAGTTCTTTCACCTTTCTTGAGGATCTTCAGAGCAGTATACGATTTATTTCATTGATCATTCATACTTGAATTTAAATTACCAATACACCAACACTTGCAGTGACGTTTTATGACATTAGTTTTTGACGGAACTCATTCTTAGAATACACAAACCTAGTCTACTATTTATATTTGTTCTATTTGAACATATTATATATAAAAGCATTAGGCATACAGTTATCCAGAAGATGTTAAACTTTAAAATGCATAAAATCTTGTTGAACCTATTGAAAAACAACTACTTTTTCCAACTATATGCGGGAAAATATTGAATTATATATACAATAGAGTTCTGAAGCATTCAAAGAGGGAGTGATACAGAAATTGCTTGCTTAGTCAAAACTAAAATCATTTCTAGTTGCTTATTTCTATGTAATGAAATGCTACAAACCCAAGATTACTTTTCACAAAATAAATATGAATAGCAAAGAATTTCAAAGCTAATATATATATATATATATATATATATATATATATATATATATATATATATATATATATATATATATATATATATATATATATATATATATATATATATATATATATATATATATATATATATAGAATATGTAATATTTAATTGATAATTTTATTATATATTTTTTTCCTTAATTATGACCGCTCTAAAAATGTATAATACTCTTAATAAATAGCACTTATGTACGAAATTGTATACCATCAAACTTAAATGCCAATATAAAAACAATATCAATTTTAGCTGCCCATTACATTTCTCACTGCTCCACTATAAAACGATCAATGAAAAAAACCCATAAATATTGCAGCAGCCTTAACGCTTTTAGTTAAATTTTCAAAACATATTTCTATTCAAATATACTCATGTAATTTGTGAAATGCATTCAAATTGTGATAATGTATTATAATGCTCTAAAGTGGTATAATACAGTCTACTATTTTATTTACATTTAAAATTATTAAGTTTTGCTGACTTTAAATTAATAGTTAAATTAGTTAAATAGTCAATAAAATTGCGATCGTTAAGTAAACATGTATGCAAACAAACCGTAATGAATCCCAAATAAATTACAAATAAATCGAAATAATTAAAATTCAATTAACCAAAACGGCATGTCCAAGTAACCCATAATATATTAATTAGAATTAAGGATATAAATTAAATGAGTTATGGGCGTTTCTATAGCAATTTTATTTTATTTATTATCGCGAATATGGAAGCAAGTGGTTAAGCGATCTTTAGACCCTTCGTTATATTTACATTATCCCAAAAAAGGTAATGATGATTAGAACAGAAAATATTATTCATTATAAACCTCTAATTGTAAATAACGTCATCAAACATAAGTTTCAAAACGCAAACGTCCAACACAATTTATTTAATTTATGTACAGACATATAACATTTATGTAGAAGTTTGAGAAAGATATTGAGAAAGATCTTTTCGACGGCATTGGTTTTACGGCTGTTCTTCAAAATCTGAAAAAAAACGCGTTTTATGCATTTCGTTTTCTATTTGGTTTGTTAACATTAAATCTTTGAAGTCAACTAATATTGTTTGAATAGGGAGATACTTAGTTTCGTTATTTCTTACCGTTTTACATTTTAACCTCCTTACATTTAAAGTTTATAATTCATTGCCAAATTTAGGTTTAATTAATTCAAGCAATTCTTCCTCTGCGATATTTAAGTCTACATTTTTTATTATGCCTTATCGTCTTTTATTGAATTGTGCTATGTATAAATATATCATATTTTTTTCCATCGTCAGTCGTGACTCTATCATCAATAAAATCATGAGGCCTGTAATATCTATTCCACCTATAAGAAATAGTGGTGGCCTTGGGCAAGAGATAACAAACAAAAAGAGCGACAAAGTAACGTAACAATGTGCTACTTTGTGCTTTCTTTTGGAACCGTAAATTTATACTTTGCGCTCGGTTGTATAAAAATATATTGTTATTGAACAAAAATGTGTCATCAACGGTCACATATTCAGTATAGTATGCGGTTTACATGAATTCCAATATTTGAAATTACTTTAAAGTTATTACATTACGTACGTTCATATTGTATACGCTTTTCAGTTCTGCCTTATTATAATTTAAATAATGCTTTTTATTGGTTCTTAACATAATTATAAAACATAATACAGTTACGCTTTATAATATCCATTCGAGCAGCAATAGAGACAAAATCGATCTTGTTTAATGTGTCATAACGATGTAAGTTATTAAAAGTTAAAGCGGAGTGACTAGGGATGGACGTGTAGCAGACATGCAGTCTCATCAATCATACGATGAAGGATACCTCAACACACTCCGTGCTAATCAAGAGGCTCCACTATCCCTCGTGTTCTCATTACACCTAAATGAGGTACGTTTTAATAAACATTCATTAAATTCAAATTTATCAAATTTTCTGTACCGTGGCACACGTTTAACCCGAATTACTATTACAATTTCTTCTGTATTTGATAAATAGAGGGATAACTTTAAATTTTGAACACATAAATCATAAGAGTTTGATGCGGAAATAACTCTCGTCTATACCTGAAACAGACCTTTCCGAATTTGAACTTGCTATAAAATTTATTGAAGCATGGGTACCCTTATTTTACATTTCTCTTTATAAGTTTAAATATCATATTATGTTATGTATAAATGGATGTTTTCACTTACAATCTCCCAAGTGGTTGAACTAATACCGGAAATTTTTTATGCCACAATTTTATGAAAATGTTTCCGAGTCGCGAAGGTTAATTCAGTAACGAGGAGGATTCGGTATGAAAATTTCACACTTACTTAAGTTTTAATTATACCTACACATGATTTAAATTTTATCTCATCAGATGTTTTGGCAGTCAAAAAAACTTCGCCGTAATCACATCCTCCTGCCTCATGGATAAGTGAAAATTTACGAAAATCGTCGCTGTTGCTATGGTAACCAAACAAATACGAAGCTTCTGATTAGCTGATATATATATGTAAGTATAAAATTTTCCCTTATCAGCACTGCGCGACTCGGGATAATTTTCAAAAAATTGGTAACCCCAAAAAAATGTCTAGGAATAATTAACACTCGTGTGGTCGTCTACGGTAAGAAAATTTAACACCCGCAGTAAAAAATAAACCTGACATTTTAAATTAATTTCACTGGTTCGGAAGTCGACCAAGGTATTGTTGTTGTTGGTATGTAAATATATTGATTTGAGATTTTTGTTTAAACGGTTCATAGTAGATGTCAATCACTAGTTCTAAGGGTATGTGCAATGTACATTGAGTTTAATAATAGAAGGGTATATTGAAATATCGCGATTTAGTAAAGAAAATCACCAAGTAATTAGAAGAGAAATTCAAAACCTAGCACCCGATAGTACTAGAAAATATTCAAGAGCGTATGAGCGTCTTACAGTTAATATACTTGCAGACTACTAGTTTGATATAAAAATAAAAAAAATTGAAAATAGCAAGGAAAGTGTTAAAGTATGTGGAACTCTACTACTAAACAATTACAAGAAACTTTTTATTTGCATGACCTCTTGATTCCTTTTTAGAATAAAGTCTATGCAATTTCTATACTACTGTATGCCATGTACACTTTCTCACATTAGTTATAAAGTTTATTTGTATTTAGCATCGTTACACCTTCACTATGTCTACTATACCCCATCCAACTATACACTATACATGTCTACTATACAGTATACCTACTATTTACATTCTCACTTCCTATTTAGTATATACTATCATTGTCTATTCTATATCTGATATATCTTAATACATATATAATTTTGCATTCGTAATCATATATGATAATATCTCATTTACAATACATTCACAATATTTTAACGAGAAATCTCTATGCTAAGTGATTTATAACATAATTACAACTCACATATAGTCCATCTATTATGCAACATGATTATTTACATATATATATTTAGTTATAAGATTAACAAATTCTATTTTTCTACACATGATACGTAAGAAATTGTGTAATAACTTATTACACTATATCTATATAATAATTTAATTTCTTAATTTCCTAACTTCTGGTATGGTGACTTAATTTCTTGTATGGTGGGTACGTGGTATCTAAAATCTAATTTAACAAGTGAACTAAAAAGGAGATACCATCGTCTTGTGGCTGTATAAAAGAATAATGCATAATGAATAATTACTGTGCCACGAGTATATTATATTTACCCGCTTCTTTATATCGTAATGGAAATGATTTACGTCAAGTTTATAAAATAATTCCTTGTCAAATTAAGGGTGCCTCCAGACTATTAATTATGGCTTAATAAGTTAGTAAACAACTTAAAAATTAAAATACGTTTTACTTAGAGAATGTAATTAATAACTAAAAACAAACAAAAAGTAAGTAGGTATAGTAAATTTATTTTAATAGCGGCTAAAGAAAGGGTTAATAAATCTTTGTTAACAGTGTTACAAAACAAAATACGGTGGCTTTATCAAACAACAACATACATCAATCATTGAGATTGGCCCGTCATTACCATATAACGTTCATTGTATACTGTTACATCTCTGAAATGCTAACCACATTCCTCTCAATGATGATTTTATGCCATATTTTTAAATTCGTAATACGCCAGGTATTTGTTGAATAACCTAATATTCACTGCAAATGAAATACATGACGCAGACATGCATTAGAAATAGAGGAATGTAAAATAATAATATAACCAACTAGTGAACTTATAAAATGTGTAATATTCTGTGTGGTACTCTTCGCTAAGCCGGATGTTTGTTATATAAAACAGAGTAAATATTTGTTGGATATTTGTTTGGTAGCAGCGGAGAGTATGATAATAATAACAAATCTAAAGAAGAAAAAAATGTGGTACTGGGAGGTTCTAACAAGGGACCCATCTTGAACATTACCACTGAGATTTTACAAAAAAAAATGGTTTCAGCGGCAACAAAATGCACAAAAATGCACAAGGCACTGATATTGAATTGATTCTGACCAATACTAATAACGTCCGCCATCTTCAGGCAGCTAACTTGCATTTTTAATTTGAAAAAAATGCATGATCAGCTATCCTCAAATTTACGGGATACTCATTTTATCGATTCGGATAAAAAATAGCAAAAATATCTATATTGGTGCTACCACCTTGAATATTCATTTAATTGTAACAAAAAAATCGTGATCTGTTTCCCCAAAGACCACGAGTTTCCGATTTTGGGTCGCTTCGGACTATAAAGGCAATATTCATCCACCAAACTTTATAGGCAAAACCAGCATCGGAATATAAAACATATCAAAATATATAAACAATAAGAAATAAAGTGTATATTTAGAAAAGTAGATATCAACGTAAAACAGAGGCCTATATATTTTCCAATAGATTTACATATTTTATCAGGCCTATAGATTTTCTCCATCATTAAAGTAATTGTCAAATGTGAACGTGACACTATTTTCTAGCACTAGATGTACAGTTATGTAATTATCATTTCTTTTTATGGCAAATGGAGTGTCATGTACCGACTCCAAACACTTGGAGTTAAATGAGATTGATGACTAAGCAAGACAAAAGCTAACATGTTATTAGGAAAAACGTAATTACAAAAGCTTTTATACATAATATTTTAGGGAAATTTACAACAATCATTAATGCATTACCATTTTGCTTAATTTCGACTATGCATTAGCCGATAAGTAAACTTAAAGTTATCGAAAATATATAGAATTAAAACCTATATAGAATTTGAGTTTTATATTTTGATGTTACTACAATACTTGTATTATTTTTGTATTTTTTTTTCAAAATTGCAAGATGGCCAAAAAAATATCATATTTTACTCTAAATACATGATAAAACAATTAAATTACTTTCTTGTTTGTGATATACCTTAATCTGTCGAGTGCAGAGCAAAATGAGCATAATTCTTGCGATACACTTTCGATGTGAATAGCCCAATTTAATTTATTGTATGGCACAATTATACATTAATATTATAGTGCTCCTTCTAATATTGAAAAACATATTTTATTTTTTACTAACTGTCACCCGCGACTTGGTCCCCGCGAATTGGACGCTCGTTCTGAGCCCACACGACAAACAGCCTTTGTGATATTAAGTCGTGGGAGCGGGAAGCTGTGGGAGGCGCCTATAATTAATAATTTATTAGCATTTATATTGGATTATATTGGATGTATACTTCCCTATTTCAATCGGATTTTGTTCACAATTTCATAGATTTATTTTTTTCGCGCGAAACACATTTTTTTTCTAAAATATTAGTATCATAAAACATAAGAATCTTCCAGTGAAAGGAAATCGGTCCAGCCGTTTCGGAGATCGGATTTTGTTAACAATTTCAGGGATTTTTTTTAGCGAAACCCTAACTCTTTTTCTAAAATAAGTAGCCTATGTTACTCCTTATAACATCAGTTATATTGCAGTTAAAGTCCCGTCAAAATCGGTCTAGCTGTTTTGAAGATAGGTATTTATTCACAATTTAATGGATATTTTTTTTTGCGCGGAACTAATTCTTATTCTGAAATAAGAGTAGGCCTAAGTTACTCCTAATAACATCAGATATCTGCCAGTGAAAGTTCGTTCAAAATCAGTACAGTCGTTCGGAGATCAGATTTTGTTCACATTTTCATGGATTTTTTTTTCACGGAACACTAATTCTTTTTCTGGACAAAAACTGATAAAAAAAATAAAAATTCGGTTGTTATAAGTACCCTATACTATTATATGCATTTAGTAAAAACCCGTTATCTTGACATTACAAACAGACACTGCAATTTTATTTATATGTATGATTAGTTGTATATTTCATTAGTTTCTCCCTAAAAAGAAAAACATCCGCACGATCGGCAGGATCCAGGTGTTGAAATTCTTTTGCTTTCTCACGATGGAAATCCACTTTTCTCTTTGAATCAGCTTATGCTGATATTTTGGGAAAAAGAATTAACACTAGTTGTGTTTTTGACAACTAATAATATATTAATACAATTCTGACAACTAATAATACAACTTTTGCGAGCTCCCATATTTGAATAATGATCAATTACATGTTACAGCGTAAATGTCGTGAATGACGCTAACGTCAAAATTTAAGACTCTCACTGGGTGGGAACGATCGTTCACTGTCTCCCCACTTCCCACCCAGCAGCTGCACGGTCCCAATATGCCCGCGCGTTTGTAAGTATTTAATTATTGGCATTTGCGAAATTTTGCGAAAGTGGTTTAATATGATGGATTTATATTTAGCGCCACTTTGCGGTCGCCAATTACTATGATTCATTATGCTGTCCCACGTTGGGTTCAGCCAATTTGTTTATAATAATATTTATTTTTGTTTGTTTATTGTTTATTTATTTCACTCTAGTATGAATTTATCGAAAAAAAGCCCAAGATATATGTCTGAAATTGATGTAATACGAAGTACCTAGGCGTACACGTATAATATAAAGACCCTACCTTCGTTACTCGTTAAATTGTTGCCAGCTTAAGGATATGCTACTCTATTCAGGTCGAATGTGGTTCTTCGGGAAGGATACCTAGGTTAGTAATTATATGGTTATAAATGAGAAATAAAAATATTTCTATTGAACAATAAATTATTACACAAAGTAAATTTGTATTATTTTTGAGACATGAATAATTAACACTGTTTTATATTATTAAATGAAGTTCATAAAATATTCCTTCTTTAGATTAATGTTCTTGTTAGGCGCCTTAATTGAATTAATATATGTAACTTTTTATGAGTTTCTGTTTAAAAAGTTTGACTACTGCCAATATATGCGATAGCATATGGATATTAAAGAACACTAATCTGTAAAGGGCATAACTTTATTCTAAACCTCTACTACTATTAGCAATATAATATTATGAGTACGAATTAATATGAAATATTTGGTATACAAATCGAAATATCCAATATAAATCCAATTTACTCAAATTGTAGTATTATTTGTTTCAAAATGATTGTCATTTCGTTGAGGAACTATTAATGAATGACGTTAGAGATACGTAGAGACAGCAGAGATAAATTCATATAATCTAATTAACATCCCATTGTCGCCATGCTGGAATTGAAAGGAAGATCGTAAATCGTATAACGTGTTCCCGACATGGAGAGTTACGTGGAAATTGGTTCATCCTCTTGACTGAAGAGTTAACAGTCAACATTCCGACAATGTGACCCTGCTGAGTGCTCTTTACGAGAACAACAATTTCTAAACCAATCACTGTTTACCGAAGTACCTACGAATTTGCTTTTATTGTCATTATCCTTGTTTCATACTGATCCAATCACGATAAATTATTTTATATATCAAGGACCCTCGTTTATTGGTATCTGAATTATTGTTTGACAAAGTAAATTCCTGAAGGCTTAAGGATGGTAAAATCAAACAATTATTGTTAAATTCATTGTTTTGTTTCTGCATGTCCACCGTTTTCACGGGGAAATGATTGTTTGTTTTTGAATTGTGTTGATCGCGATGTCACCGGGTAAAGAAATAACTTACCCGTTCCCGTCAAATAATTTCAAAACTACTGCTTACAATTTGTTATGGAATATTGTTATGATATTGCCATTTGGCACACGAACTGGTATTACCATTAGAAATGTTTTTTCTTAAATGTTTCTTCATTCAGGTAATTTAACCCCTAGAATATAACAGTATCCTGAACATAGGATATTTCAGTGTTATTTATTTTGATTTTTAAATTATTGCAATTTCCCCCTTACTATGGAACCTAAAATCTTAGTTTTTTCGGTGTTAAGATATAAGGTAACCAAACGCATAAACTTGTAGCATTTAATAGCCTACAGAAATATATATGGTATAGTATGGTGTATCTACGCATAAATTAATATAGCTTTGTGTGGCCCTCCTCCTACCACATTAGAATTCTTTCTGATATTAATACTTGCAAAATATGGCAAAGACTCGGTTCGATAGACTTAAAGATAAGGTATTTTGTAGAAGTATTTATGAAAATACACAAGTTTTAGCGCGTGTAGTTTTTATCAATAAGTAGTTTGGATAAGTGTTAGAAAACCCAGTAATAATTTTAGCTAAGTGTAATTATAGAAAACTTCTCACTACTTTACGTTTGAGTATCATGTATAAGTCCAAAGGTGAGTTCAACCATTTTTATGTCATGCTGCCATGTTTTAATTTAAACATTAATTGGAGGAAGCACAAAGTTTGAAAATTTGGTAAGTAAACAGTAAGTATATCGGGTGACACAGGAGACATGTAACGCTCTGTAACTTTACTATTTAAAAAGTTAAAATTTTCAACTTTGGCAGAGTTGTATATTACATAATTGTTCTTTTTTTGAGCATATCAAACATTTCCTTAAACTTCCGGTTTAAGCGGAAGTGACGCAAAATTGTCCTAATTATGTAATATACAATTCTCCCAAAGTTGAGAATTTTAACTTTTTAAATAGGAAAGTTGCAGAGCGTTACATGTCTCCTGTGTCACCCGGTATATATTCATCTTCTTTTTTCTTTGCTATATTTATTTATTTTTAAAGGGTTTTTCTTGGGATGGTACCAATAAAACGACTGATTATACTACTTAACGTTTCGGTCCCTTTTTTGGGCCTTTTTCAAAAGAGTATTTTATTTATGACATATTGGACATATTCAAATTTTTTCAAATTTTTTCTAATGTTGAACTGTTGCACAACCGAATCATAAAAAGGAAGGAATAGGACAGATCTCTTTGATTAATGTATGTATTATATTTATGAAGTCAACGTAAAATGAAAAAGCTATCAAATTAAGCAAAATAAATTATCATGTTTCCCATCTCGTTTCCCGTTAGAAAATAAATTAATAAATATGCATGCAACATATGCGACTAATCATATTTAACGTTAAACTCATTATATGCTTGCTTTCCTCACCATAAGTCTGGCAGTTAAGCTCTTCGACATGGACCATTTAAGCTTCTTAACATAGACCACCAAATTGCAAAATAGATAAATAGGAATGTGAATTCTATGAAGTATAATGGTCCCGGGTAATCATGTCTGGGAAACATCAAAATATAGCGATAAAGCTGTGCTGGGACGTTTCACGCTTTCGACATAAATCTAGTATACTCTCTCGGGATCCGAGAATCCTCTTAGTGGAACGCGTGTGTGGGTTCCCTATGGATCTTCCTTACGCGCGGGGATTACATGCTGCACATATTCGGCAACCAACTCACCGTGATACCTATTGATAAATTAGAGGGATTTTAGTGGGGCATACTTTACTTCTTTTCATGAATTTAGATGTACAACTTTTTGTAAAGCCAACATATTTTTATTTAGAGGAATATATGCTATATTATTCGTTGATCTTCTTATATAGAGGTCTTAGAAACACTAGTTCAACCTGTCAGCTAAAACTGATGCTATTATTACCATAGATTCGTCCCTATCCAAAAAACGCCTGCTGTTCATATGGGATTAATTATAGAAACGACAACTCAGTAATTATAAGCTATAGTAAGAACAAAGTCTTTTGGAATTCTGTGCGCATTTTAGCTTTGATTATATAGTAGAAAAATTGGTGGGTTGGTCGACGTCATAAAATACAATTAGTGCTCCGGTGCAACCCTGTACGCGCGCGGGAGTGGTGATGAATGTTCTGTCAGCGTAATATAACGGCAGCACGCGACACACTCACTGCTTATTTCTATCCTAAAGTGAACCTAAAATATAATATGATGAAAGTGCTGGCTCATTTTAATCTTAATGGTAATTAACTATCCGTGTAATCACGACATGGGAACGAGGCCAAATAAAGGAGAAGTATCTGGAATTTATAGTATAAACCTAATTTGTACATTACGTAATGGATGTGAGGATATCACATAAACCAAAAATGGTATCTACATCTACATAAATATTGCGTGTAATAGCAGTGGAAACGTGTAATTTATTTGTTCCGCTCGCTGACAAAAGTTGGTCGGTCGGTGTTGCGCGGTTGGTCACATAAATCGCTATCACATTTAATTATTAGTATATACATACTCACTACTCACCTTACATATACAGTGAGCTCGTAAAGTTTGGAATAAATTCAATTAATCGTTATTGAAGGATTTTCACAGGAAATCCTCGGACACGTCAACTTTATTTTATAAAATGTCACTTTTTTCAGCCATCGATTTTTTTTTTGTTTTGTTCGTTTTTGAGCTATGACGTCATCGACAATTTTTTTAAATAACAACCCATATTTTTTTTCACGGATTTCGATAGAGCACATTTTTCTGAGTGCGAATATGTCAAAAACATAGTACCTTTAATATTAAAGTTTTCGAGATATTCGATTGCAAAGTTTATAAAATGTACCATGGCACCATGCATAAGCTATCGGGCGGGTCAAGATTTTCAATAGCTTATTGATTCTAATAGCTTATAGCTTATTACATTTTAAAAGATTAAGGAGTAATATTATTTATTTTGGTAGCTTATCGAACATTTTGAAAGATTTGGGAGTAATCTGTTTAATTTTTTAACAACAATTTAAACAAATAAAAAAATATTTTAACAAATAAATGATAAATAATTAAAGTAAAAAATAAAATCAGAGTAAATTTTCAAAGTGACGTCCATTCACTTCCTGGCAATATCCCATCCGCCACTGAAACTCCTGCAGAACCTTACCAACAGTATCGGGTTGAATGGTTCGAATTTCATTGCGAATTCTGTCCTTTAATTCTTCGATGGTATTTGGTCTATTGAAATAGACTTTGCTCTTTAAATAGCCCCATAAAAAGTAGTCTAGGGGAGTGAGATCTGGAGATGTAGGGGGCCATTCGATAGTTCCCCTGCGACCAATCCAATGGTTAGGAAATACATGGTTTAAATAATCGCGAACGATCACTGCAAAATGGGGTGGTGCACCGTCTTGTTGGTACCATATCGTGTGATGGGGCAGATCTGGATCTACGTCATTTGGGTAAAGTACCGCAAGTGCAGGGACTAAGTCGTCTCTTAAAAATTCTAAATATATTTCACCTGTTAATACGCCTTCAAACAAAAATGGGCCCAAAATACGATTACCTACAATACCAGCCCAAACGTTAACTTTTTGTGGAAACTGACTACGAGTTTCCATTTTCCAGTGTGGATTTTCAGGAGACCAATATCTACAGTTTTGCCGGTTAACTGTGCCGTCGAGATAAAAGGTAGCCTCATCAGAAAAAACAATATTGCGTAAAAATCCGTCGTCATCAATCAGGCGTTGCAACATGGTTTGGCAAAACTGTAACCTACGGTCAGGATCATCTTCGTTTAACTCTTGGACCAAAACCACTTTATACGGATGCCATTTGTTCAATTTCAAATATTTCAAGACGGAGCTTTGAACTATTCCGTTGTTTGCCGCCACTTGGCGGGTGGGTAAATGGGGATTTTCTTGAAGCTCTAGTAGAACATTCAATTTAACATCTTGTTGCACTGGTGGACGACCCGTTCTAGGGCGATCTCTCGTATGACCCACTTCTAAAAACTTTTGTTCTATTTTGCTAACGGTGGACTGTGTAATTGGTTCTCTGTTTGGATATTTGTTGTTAAATAAACGGCAAACTTCTACTTGTATGCGAGCTCTGTCCCCGTAACCGATCATCATCAAAATTTCGATTCTTTCCCTTTCACTCAAACGACGGACCATTTTTAAATAAAATGAATTATGATGGAATAATGATTAATCAACTTACTTAATGATATTATTCAACTGATTAAAACACAAACTTGCGAGGAAAAACTTCAAAATTGTGACAACTGTCAAAACTGTTGTTTTTCCTGCGCTTTCTTGATAAATGATTAGCATTTGGTCATCGCTTGTATAATTCATTCTTAAAACTTTGCAACTGAATATCTCGAACACTTTAATGTTAAATGTACTATGTTTTTGACATATTCGTACTCAGAAAAATGTGCTCTATCGAAATCCGTGAAAAAAAATATGGGTTGTCATTTAAAAAAATTGTCGATGACGTCATAGCTCAAAAACGAACAAAACAAAAAAAAATCGATGGTTGAAAAAAGTGACATTTTATAAAATAAAGTTGACGTGTCCGAGGATTTCCTGTGAAAATCCTTCAATAACGATTAATTGAATTTATTCCAAACTTTACGAGCTCACTGGGGCAGGGTCGTAGTGTCACAAGGCGTTACCTACAAATATTTTATCAGGGATGCATAATAATGTAACACATCTTACGTATTGAAAATAAAAGAAAAATTATTGTACTAATCGACAATCAATTTTCTGTTATCATAATGTCAACAACATAAGTACCTATCTTCAAGATTCGAATAAATGAATGTTTCTTTCTTGTACCTCAAAAAGATAAGGAGGTATGTCTTGGATTTTACCCACAAAATGCTTGACTGATTTTTGTAGCAAATTTATAGAGAATAATGTCGGCAACTTTGAGATTTTGTGCTACCCGAAACACGCGAACTCGGTCTTATTGTTCGAGTCTTCTTGAGTATTATATTCCAAAGTTGGTTCCCTGCTTTTTGACAGTGGGCGTTGAAATTGACTTTGTTGACACTCGACATAAATAATCTAAATTGATTTGAAACTGCTTATAAATAATCTAAATTTGACATGTATAACTCGTCCATACTAAAATCAATTTTCGGCAGATTTTTGGCACTTCCTTTAGAAAATTCTGGCTCCATTTTCCCACAGTAATGTACAGAAACAAGGCAAAGAACAATTCGTAGAGGAACGCATAAAATATAACTAAGCATAAACAACTATAGCTGCGGGCATGGGCTATTTGCTTTCTGACTAGAGATATACTCCATATCTCTGGTTCTGACAAAAAATGCTGCCAACTTAATACCAGGCTGTGTGACGCCACTCAGTCTCAAGGTACAAATATTTATCGCGAGCGCCTCCCTCGATGAATCATACAAGTTTTCACTAGACAACAAACTAGTTTGACGTTTCGCGTGGTGCTGTGCAAAGAAGTGAAAGTGAAACTGTTGAAAACCTAAATATTTGCAATAATTATTAGTGGAAATGGAAAGAAAAATAATATATTTTGGTTTTAAGCAAATTAGTTTCTCACATTTTTCCGCTGGGAACATATAAAAGGGGGAAAATTGGTTCATTTCCACTTTTGCTTAGCAACACTATACACTATAAAAATATGAGTAATAAAATGCATGTAAAGAGTAAACATGAAATGAAATTACCAGCTTCTCTTCACCTTATTTAACCAAATATCTCGTCTTGTCCTTTCATGGGGTCTGCTAGGAAAAGTGTAAAATTTCACAGTGCCATCAGTATTTTCGTAATTATTTTTACAGCCCACTACACAACAATTGTTTGCAGAGTATGATGAACGATTATCCATACCGCAGCGGGTACAATTTAATAATTTAAGAGTACAAAACATACAGAACTTAGAGAGTGCACAAAAAATATTTTAATTTACAAGATTCTTATCTATAACAAACAAAAAACTTAACTAATATAAACAAATAACTTAAGTAATAATAACGTATTAATTGGCTTCCAAATTAATCCACCTGCCTTTTCTACCTTTTTCACCTGAAACAATTTCTTGTACTGTATTCGAAAACCCTCTCTAAAAACTGGATCGCAAACTCAATTTTGGGGCCTTCCATATTTAGTGACTGGCGAAATCTATTTATGATAGCACCACATAGGTATATGACAAAAATCACTTAAATGTAATGCGTTTTGTATCAGAATAACATCTGCAAAACACTTCATCATCGATTTAAAATGACCATTACGCTATAATATAATCCATCTTGTTGTGTGATTAAACGAGATTCATTCGCTTGTTCTGTAGAAAGCTTAGGTTCTCCAGGACGTATGTTACAAGGTATTTTGTGGTGTTACGAGGTATTTTGTGGTTTTGTATATAAAATTGGTCAATAAATGGTATGGTATGATATTATTATTATTACAGGTTTATAATTACTACTAATGTTCGCAACATTGAAAGCTGATTTACATTTTATAAATATTGACTGAAACAAAAATTAGCTTTGTAGAAATGGGTGCAAAATTTCGGTCGCTACTGCCCGGACTGCAAACAAAGTATATGACTGTACCAGACGAAATGTATTTCTGTAGAAGGTTTAGTTTGTAATAAAACAAAGCGTTACCATGGAGGACATATATTACCAATAACTAGTACATGATAGGTTATACCTTAGATACATAGAGATAAATAACATTTCAGCAATACTAGAAATAAAAGCTCTATCATGTAGTTCACAAGGCATATTTCATACATTTCATTTATGATTGTATAGAGAACATATTGGTCATTCACTCTTACGTTATTAGATAGCTTTATACAATTACAAAATCATATGGATAAAAATAAAATCCGTAAAAATAAAAACGTCCGCCACACGTGAGTTGACAATAACGTTCAACTCTCTTGTTGCGTACTTAATATATTTAGTAACAGCTGAATTATTTAAATAAACATTTATAAGATAAATATGAAATTAATTGATAGATAGAATATATTAATCTATAGATAACTGATTTTAATATTTTTTTACGCAAATATTTCATTAAAAATTATACATTTTAAGAGTTTGGTCATCTTTGCCAAATAAGTATTTCTAATTATAAATATATATCCACACAGCATCCCGCTATCATAATATAATACTACCTTCTAAGTTCATTAAGACATTTAATCATTTTTGACACCAACTGCTAATCATATTCCAAAAATCTTATAAATTAGGTATAACAACAAATACATTTCTTAGTATATTGAAGTTTTCTATGATATGTCGAATTGTTTTTTCTTTACACAGAAATATGTACATTTTGTATATTGTTAGTAGTATTTTAAACGTCTCTATATCAATCTATAATGGAAAACTTTATTCCATTCTGATTGTTACAGAATACTACAATACTCTATCGGCAAAAGTTTTCAGGAATTCTGGTAAAATGTAACGGCTTTAAAAATACTGGAATATTAAGACGCTCAAAATAAGTTAGGCAGGTATACGGCTGGTACAAAATTGAGTAAGGAAACTTCTCCACCGGATACTACTCCTAAAAATAACAACTTTTTGGCATTTAGACATATATCTAAAAGCGAATTGATTTGAAAATACAAGTTAGCGGAAAATTGTAATTTCTGTATCAAGGCTGTAAAGTTTGTCTTTATCGTCTTTATGCAAATCTTTATCGGCCGAATCCGAAGTTTGCGGCCGAGGCCAAGTACTCTTCGGATAAGGCCCAATATTACAGGCTTATCAAATTTCAATAAAAATATTTATTCATTATTGAGATATTGAAAAAAAATTCCAAACTGCAAAACCTTGTATTTTGAAACCAATTCGTTTATCTATATGTTTATATGACACACTTTATAATTTTTAGGCTTATTATCCACTGGCAATGTTTCCCTACTAGAATTCGGTCCAGCATGTATAATAGGCGGTTTGAATTTTGACGACACCATTTAAGTTATAATATAGCAATCATAAAAGATTTTTTTATTTTTATATTTGGTTTATCTGCCTCAGTTAAGCTATTATAAAGCTACATTTCAATATATGATAATAATAATAATAAAAATTGTCCTTAGCATCGTATATATAATATTATTAGCAAATATACAATATTCCTAAAAAAATCTTTTGTTAATAATATACATTTAACTTATTAAAACAAAATTAAATAGCTCTTTCAAAATGTAAATATTACTTAACTGAAGCACATTCAAGTTCCATCTGCCAATGGATAAACAAACGCACGCACCTAGCACGTCTGCTCCTCCAATAGGAAGCATGCACTGCGCTAATTACGCAGTGTCCATTGTTTCCTTTTCTGGATTTTGGAACTTGTATATATATTAATTATGTAATCCTAAAAAACATAAGATAAGTACATGGGTATTCTCATGTCGACTAAGTTAGAAGTATACTTGTCACCTCTAAAACATATACAGATGTTTAAATAATTCATAGGTGGAATATTAAGTATTTTCCTGAATTTGATTAATCTCTTCCAGTGACTGCGATAAGGCCCCGCGGTGCGGGGAGCCTCGGACATATAGGGTCTCCGGCCCATGCCAAGTCCGATACATAATAACATCAACATTAAAAATCCCTCTCATAGTTCACCGAAAAATAATTTTTTTTAAGAGACTATATATAACTGTATATTAAATATAAGTCCTTGTCAGCTATCTTGGCGTGTGTATGCATCAATTTACGATTTAGGTTTGTCGTTTTTGTTCAATTACTCAGCATCAGCACGCGACGTATGTTGATGCAATAAACGACGGACGTCTCATCGAGTACAATACATTTTCGGCGATGTTAAGTCATGTCTAAGGCATGTCTTACTTAGATTTTTCAAAAACAGTGTCAGTAAAAATGTCTGATAACAATTTATTATTTTAAAACACTTTAAGATTACATTGACAGTTCTACATATTAATATATTCCTCCTAGAATACTTCAGGAGCGAAAAAGAAATTAATGGTCCCTTACTATCATTATATTCCGTCCATCCGAGAGTTGCTGATCTTACAAATTGGTATAAGAAGTATAACCCGTATAAAGAAAGTACATCTGGTAAACCTCTTAGTACCTACACCAGAAAAAACACGCAATAGAGGTACGTTGAAAACTAATGATGTTTATGATGGATTTAAATCAGAAATTCGTAATATTCTGTATACTATGAAAGAGGAGAAAAAAAAACAAAATGATTCATTACTTTTTTCTACGAAGTCAAAGTCGGCAGGCAACCACGATTCAATGGATCAAAATTCTTTTAAGAAATGAACCTCGCAAAAACTGATATTACCTCGATAGTGGTGATGGATAATGCGTTCTACCATAGTTTTTTGGAAGAGCCAATTCCTACTGTACACTGGAATAAAACAAGACTAAAAAAATGCCTTTCTTCTAAAGGCATAATATTTTCGAAAGATGGTCTGAGGGTTGATCTTTTAAATTTATGCAACTAGCACCAACAGACCCCGAGATATGGTATACATGAACTAAAAAAAACCTGGTCAACAAGTATAGAGATTACCACCTTACCATTGCCAATATAATCCAATAGAATCAGTGCGGGGCATATGTAAAGATTATTATGATCGACATATTGGTGAAGCCACGACATATTGGCAGCCAGGCTGAGAATTCTTGGGCCTACTCCTTCAATAATACCAACAATTGCAGTGAAACGCCAAATAATAAAGGAAAACACCCATAAGAAATTTAAGACAGTGTGGGATGAAACAAGTAGCTGTCAACTGGCCAGAAATCTCCTGAGATATCCCAGCGAAGAGACGTCGAGGAATTATCTGGCAATTTCAAGGGGAAAACAGGAATCCTAACCAGACACTGCCGGGTAAGGAAGTACCTCTATAACATGAGATAAAGTAACACAGTCATCTGCAGAGGATGTGAACAAGAAGACGAAACGGTCGAGCATTTACTTTATGAAAGTTCCGCGGCGTCATCGACCAGGGAATCCATATTGGGGGAACGTTGGCCTTCTATGGCCAATTTGAGGGAAATGCACATAGGCAACATCCTTTTTTACAAGACTAGGCTGGTAGATGGTCTAGAGAGACATTTCCATCACGGAGGAAGCACAAGGGGCCCAATGGGGCCTAAGTGCAGCGGATCTCTGATCCGCACTTCAATCAAATTACAGATACAGATACATGTTGGTTAAGTTGCTTATGGAGACAAACAAATTTTAGAAATGCGGAAAAATTCTTTGTACAAATTACTCCAGATATTTGGAAAAATTGTCTTATATATATAGAAGACATTGAAAACGAAGATCGAGAACGTGAAGTACGTTACGATGAGTTTGAACCGTTAATTATTAAATTGGGTTCAAGAACTGAAGATGATGATAATGATGACGATGATGATAAAATTTAATGATTATCATATATTTTCCTTTCGACTATTTCTATTAAATAGTTCATTTGTTTTATCAAATAGAGGCTTTTCCTTCAATTTATAGTAATTTACAAATTATTAAATAATCGGTTTTGATATCACAATAGACGTTGCCAATATTTTACAATAGATGTGGTTTCCACGAGAGCAGGATTCATTATTTTTTTCCTTTTCTTCTACGAATATATTCATGTTTCTGCTCTAGCCTTACATTTATGCATACGGCGCTGTAATGACTGCTATCTATATTCAGTGAAACATTTCAATACCGTGAAATTGTGCCCGCTTTATTCTGGTGCCGCTTTCCTAAGAATTAGGGATGCGAATATTTCGACCATATCGATGTTGACATCATTTAATACATCGAAATCGAAATGTTATTGTACTTGATTGAAGTACTTGGTGTTGACCGTGTCGACGAATAAAGTTAATCATCGATGAAAACGAAAAACGAAGTTGTTACCGATAACATCAAAAAAATATATTCGATCCGTAAATATTGAAACACTAAAAAAACTGTTGCCAACATCTGCTATATTGTAATGACGTTCACGCCAAGATAGTTGAAAAAAAAACCATAATAATGTTTTTATTTGGAGGTTATGTCCTACAAGATTTGATTATCTCAGTCCTATTAATGTAAATTATATATATGTAATGCAGTGTTTATCAACTTTAAATTTAATATGTGAAAAGTCAGCTAATAGAAACAAGGCTCATTCTATTCAACGTAAAATGAGGACATATAAATTTATTCTGCTGCTGTTTTTTCAAAGTAAAGTTTTAAAATATATTATTAATTTAATTTCAAAGCGCTTGCAGAACCCAACATTCGATCTTGGGAGAGCTTGTGATTTAATTTATAATGTAGAATAAGAACTTGTCACGGATGAGGGAAAATTTCGTAGAGATAGAGAAGGAAGCTTCAATGTTAGCAAAAACTTGGGATACCTACTAAACCAAAACTCACATGGGAATTACAAAAAAATGTAAATAATTTTTTGAATAATTAGCAGTTCATCACCGAAAATCCTATAAAGAGGTTTCAAATACAAATATTTAATGAATCTTTAGATATTTTAACCAATCAACTGTTAATACTATTATGTTAATACTGTTAATACTGTTTTACTATTATGAACGAGGTAATGATACATTTTCTTTCCTGGCCCCTTCTCGATTCGTTGATCTATCTAATGAAGAAAGTAAAGTTCATGCAGCCGCGTTATTGAACAAATACGATTATGACTTTTCCGAGAGTTTACCCGAATTACTAATAAGCTTCAGAACTTACGAAATTCAAAAACAAACACGTATATTATATGATTTGGCAACTGACTTCTTAGCGACAGATAACAGGTCAATCTTCAGCAGTCTTCCAGATGTGTTTTGGTTATTTCAACTGTTTCTTACATTACCGGTAAAATGCCCTAGTGCAAAGAGCTTCAAATCTGAAACTTATTAAAAGTTTCTTGGGCAGTAAAATGAGTGAACCTACTGACTACTTTAGCTTTGCTTAGCATAGAACATGAACGAGCGCGGAAATTAGACTTGAATCAGTTGGCTGCCAAATTCATAATGTTTAAACAACGACGTTTTGGAAAGCATTAACTAAATTGGTAAGTCTTTTTCCACGGGGCTCCACGTCCTTACCGCCACTGATCTCTATCCCACTAATGCACAACTTTTAGGTCTCCTCCCTTTTTGGGCTATTACTATAGTGACACATACAGATCATTATGAATTATTGAACAGACTGTATATTATTTTTGAGGATATGTAACAGTACTTTTAAAGCTAACAGTTTAATCAAACATGGCCTTTATTGCTTTTGCATCAACAAATCTGTACATTTACCTATATGTTAATTCATAAAGGGATTTATTTTGGACAACAATATGACTATATTCCTTAATTGTAAAAATATATTATTTATCAGGTAATCAAGTTATATTTAATAATCATTATACTCTACCTCATTTAATATTTGGCGTATAAAGTATAAAGAAGTCACACTACTAAAAACGGGAATATTGTTTAGTAATATAATATGTTCATCTCTAGACAACAAATTTTAATAATAAGCGAACGGTGCTCCACTAAAAAGACGAACAAAAAAGTCGCCGACCCTTCCAAATAAAATTGCCGGATTGAAACCAATTGGAATCGATTAGGGAACGTTTTACGGAACAAAAAACCTAAATACATTTTTTGTCCGAGTGGCAGATATTTGTTATTAACAATGAAATTGCAAAGTAAAGAAAAATATAAAAAGTCTATAATCGGGCAAAAATAAATATTTCTTGTAATGTTTTCGAAAAATGCACTGTTTTTGAGTTATATGCGATTTCAGGTCCGAAAACGGCCAAAAGTTCACAATTCAATTGTGAAACAATTCATATCTCTGCTTCTTCTGAACTTTTTTTTCATATCTTGGGTCGCAAAATGATCGCATATACCTATGCTTAAATTTACTATTTTTTGTAATAAAGCAACTTTTCGTTTTCTCCTGAAATGTATAATCGAAATATCACTATTTTTTCTTGCTTGTGTAGAATTGTGTACGATACAGGTGGCGAAGAACTGTTGTGACCATTTTTGCAAAGGACCTCAAATAACATATTTTATTTAAACAATATAGATTTGATGATATATAAATATAAAATGTTAATGTAAGACACTATTTTATAATAGAATATAGTAATACTAATGAAATTTGCATCAGTTGAATTATTGCCCACGAAATTAATGCATTTTCTTCAAATAAACTCGCAAAACGTGTATGATCTTTCGCAGTGACGACTGCTTCTACTGTTCAAACAAGTTAAAACAAATTTAGTAACGTGAGACGTACGCGTGATTTGAATTACAATCGAATAATTCAATTGGGAAAAAATATTTTACATTAATTCTTAATTTTAAAATTATTATTGCTCTTAAATTTATAATTATACGGATAGATGAATACATAGAAAATAAACTTGTTAAAATATAAATAATTTAGGTGCCTCTTTAACTATAAATATACGCGTATCTGCCTTAGATTAAGCAGCTTTGAAAAAAGTAGAAAAACAATGAAATTTTTTATCTTCAACGCGTATAATCTTTCAAAACTATGGCTTTTTATGAATATCTTATTTAAAATGTTTTAGTATATCAAAAATTAAATTAGCAGATCACCATTTCGCCAGCACCTGTGTATTTCTCCTATTTTGCGCAAGCAAGAAAAAAAAGTAATTTTAAGCATAAATATTAACGATCATTAAAACCAAAACATTAAAAAAATGCAGTAGATGCCCAGATATGAATTTTTAAATCTGTCGACGATATTACTAAGTTTCGGGGACAAAGCTGTAACTACATATTATTTATAATTTATCTCTCAAACCAATATCATATGACTATATCATATCGGAAAAATGAAATATCGCTTCTTAATAATAAAAGTAAAATTTAAAGGATTAAATGCAAACAAATGTATACTGGAAATGAACTGTCAAAGTTTGATCTTAATTTACTCAAGAACAGCTGTTGTGCAGTTACAACTTTGTCGGTCTGAGCCAGCGAGAAGTAAATTAATATTAGTTAAAAATATAACTAATAGTTGGATGCATTTGAGGGGATAAAAATTAGAAAATGTAAAAATAGTATGAATATAAACCAACGACCGCTCTATGCGTTACTTGGCAACAATTTGTTGAACTGTGACTTTGAAAGTTTCTTCGCGGTTTAATTGAGACGTGAAAATAATATAGTTATAAATAGCGTAGTTTCTTAGTTTAACATTAATTTTTATGCGTTTCCGGAAAAGTGTTTTAGTTAGTGGACATGTTAGTGTTTAGTGTTAACGGGGACGACTGAGTTATCGCCATTATTGTCAATGCTATCATCACAAAGGGTTCCAACCCTGTCCAGTATATTTTACAATTTTTGTCATTTTCGGACCTTAAATCGCCTGTAACTCAAAAAATATTGCATTTTCAGAAAAAAATAAAAGAGATATAAACTATTTATTTTTGCCCAATTGACTTGTGTTTTTAAACAGATTTATATTTTTTTTACTTTGCATTTTCATTGTTAATAACTGATTAAACCTGCCACTCGGACAAAATAATGTAATTCAGGTTTTTTGTTCCTTAAAACGTAACTAATCGAATCCAATTAGTTTAAATCCGGCAACTTTGTGTGGAAGGTTCTGCGACTTCTTTGTTCATCTTTTTAGGGGTGCACCACTCGCTTTAATATTATATTGTTTTATAAAGAGTTAAAGTGATCAAAAGCAATGTGGATATAAGCAGTTACACTGAACCGATCGCTTTTTTGAAATTAAATTCAGATGGTTACAAATCCATGAAATTTTAAATTAATTAATAAAATTCACCCACGATAAATTATGAAAATAATATTTGATTGTTACTCTTTTGCACTGTTTTTTACTTCTCAGCTCGCATGCTAAAAACGGGCTCGCGGGGTGAAAAGTACCACTTTATGCCCGCCAATCAGGTCTTAAATTACAATATTTCCCTCGCTTGTGCAAAAAGGTACTTTTACCTCGGCTGTTAATGACAACACATGGCTGGCTAAAAACTCATCAAATGAGTTAAGAAATGTCATATTTTACTGAAGAAAAATAGAGATAGAAATGTTTTATGTGATGAAAAAAAATCTATTGCATCCCAACAAATAACCGGAAGTAGGGTGGAGGTGGAAAAATAGTTGTTTTTAGGGGTGAAACATACTTTTTCACGATTTTTGGCGAAACTGGACCTATAGAAAAAATGTAAATGCAAAGGTTGAAGATAATTTAAAGATCTACAAATTTTGTTGCAACTATTTTTCAACATAATCTCAAAACTATCGAGAAAAATTAAAAAAAGAAGAAAACAATGATTTTTTATTTTTATGTACCACAAAGATTTTAATGCAATTTTGTGAAATTATATTTATGTATAATACTTTTTTATATAAATAAATGTAAATAAGCTGCAATTTTTTTGGTTATTTTTTAAAAATAGTTATTTTTTGATTTTATGCGATTTTAACTGGAATGCCTCATTTAACTATGCCTCATTTTTAATCAAAAAAAATATTAAAAAAATTAGATTATTCAAAATTTTGTGTAAGAATATCATACTGCTACGAAAATGCACATTATAAATTAATTCTTATTCATTAAGCATACAATTCTTGCACAAAAACAATATTTTTTTTGTAAAATTATTATGTAAACAGTTTATTTTTCAACAGCCCAGACCATAAACGGCTAATCAAAGTTCCTTATCTGATATTACATTGAAATTACCAATTTGCATCACTCTCTATATCTAATTTCAATAAACAATGAAACATTACGTGACAATTACGGAAAATCGATCTTGGGAAGATTTGTCATGAGAAGATTTTTTGGTTTTGGTTTTTCCCATTTTTGACAATATTTTTATACAGTAACAGTATAATTGTCTTACACCATCTTAGTGATGGTATGAACGAGAAAAAAATCCGTCGCGAAATCTTCTTCCAATTTTTTGTAAGTTTAATTGGAAAAAGGCCAATTAAATTCTCATGAAATTAAAAAATTAATATCAGTTAAAAAAATTACAACTTATTTGAGACACTAAAATGCACATTTTCACCAAAATGCATTAAAACCGAATCATTTTTGTGGGAGATAAAAATGGAAAATAAAAATATTGGTTAGCGTTTTTCTCAATAGTTTTGAGGTAATGTTAGAAAATGGTTAAAATGATAGTTAGACCTATCAATTATTTACAATATTTGCGTTTCACTTTTTTCGATAGGTCTAAAAACACAAATTTTTCCACCCTCACCTTAATTTCGGTTATATTTGTTGTGGCTTACTTTTGTGTGTCTTAGTTTGTAATTTTTGTGACTACTCCTATATTCACGCATGTGAACAGGAATATATATCGGATGTCTACAGCTATCGCTGCCTCTCCGTCCCCTCTGCATGTTATTATTAATATGTAGAGAATAAATACGTTAATAATATTCTATCAAATATTAAACAAGGTAAAGCAAACCATGAGTTTGAACCAGAACCTGTTAACTAAGGTAGGCGTAACACAGCGTACTGAAATATTTAATTTAGCCTGTAATGTCGTCCAACGAAACGGGGTTACTAATAGGGTTCCTGTTGCAACTTGGGTGAGAGCCGCGTGTGCCCCTGGGGCTTCCAGCCGTCTCCGTTCTCCGTGTGGGGCGCAACGGCTGCCAGAGGCGGCGGCGACGATCCGGGCTGACAAGTAGGCGCACTAACAATGCTCAACGCATGCATAATGCATGTCTTAGGGGTAGAGTCAACGTCCATTAGGTCTTCCAGTTCTTTGTCGTTACGGGAGTTAGCAGAATCTGGAGAGCCGGTAAGGCCGTCTCGGCCGTTTTCCATGAAATCCTGTTCGTGATTGCCAAGACCATTTTCCTTTTCTCTCTCGGCCGTAGTATTGCTCTTGTTATCCTGCAACAATGAGAAATTTCTCTATAAGTTATTTATTTAAATGCGATTTTTGCTGATATCCCACCAACATTTTTTTCTAAATTGAATCAGACCATAACAGGTACCTAATTCAACAAAATTAAAATACAGAAATTTTATATTTGCATTACGATCATCTGATAAATAATATTTTGTATAGATTCCGCAGAGGGGACAATGTTTGTTATTTAATTAAGTTGAGACGACTTTTATAAAATAGGGTAAAGGATACAGTCTGACAGATGACACCTCCAAAGAATTTAATTCTTTGAACTTTGGTTCAGGTCATACTAAATTTTCATGTTTATAGGTTGACAGGAGTTAGATTTACAGATAACGGGTTACAAACTGTCAAGTATAAACTGTTAAGCAGTTAGTTGACATATCAAAAAACATACTTTTTATAAAAAAATTAGATGGTATGTTCACTTTTAACACAATTTTTTTTTATAATATTATTATATTATAATTTCATGAAAAACACTTTTTACTCAGTAAATATAAAATTAAATGATTCAGATGGCAGTGAAAACCGCAACTCGATTACTTGTTTCCAACAGTAGATATTAGCAAATAAAGTGAAAATTCAGAATTATTATCATATCTTGGCGACGGAATTTGTAAAAAATAGTACAATAGAACAAAGTATTTATCGAAAACAAGTAAGCTGTGAAAATGGCACATGAAGGAACAACAACAGAATGGCATAAAAATGCATCTTGACAAATATTCATTATTGCTATTTTGTTGCTTTCTGTTTTGTTTTAACTTAAATTTATAATTTGATATTTTTACAGAATTTACTTACTGATTGATGCTCTATATTTCTATATTTCGTTTATCTCAATATATATATATATATATATATATATATATATATATATATATATATATATATATATATATATATATATATATATATATATATATATATATATATATATATATATATATTGTGCTATGCTATTTTTTCCTGTATATTAAAATAAATAAAAATAGAAATAAAAATATGTATCACGAAATAGTAAGCCAAAGTCATAAGCTTCGAATAACGAGGCTAATCCTGGTGGTAATCGAATAGTTTATGATGTTGAATTCAATTTAAGTACTTATAAAGCCATTGCAATGTTCATTGCCTTCTAGCCCAACAGTCTAGCCTAACAGCATAGGTATTTTTTATCACCAGGCCCTGAAATCGTTGAACTCATTAAATCTATCACAAAATATATAAATATAAAGCTTATCTTATCTTATTTATTGATTCGCTGTCTTGCTTGCGCAAGTTAAACGTTGAAATAAACCAGTCGTATTCACCGAAGATAAACATACATTTTACACGGAAAATGATATGTCTGCGTCAGAGTCATTGCAGTGCAACCGCAATTTGCAACATTTATCAACATGAATAAAATAGACGGAACAATTATCTCTGTCTTAGATCCCCAAGTTGCATCTAGTCGGAAATAATTACTATAACGTAAAGAGAAGACACGTTCGTGCAGCAGATTCCTGGGTAACCACTTGGCCATATCCCGGAACATTTTAGGTTTGCAATTAGCATGACGTCTCGAGGTTTACTACCCTCGAGTTAACGCTTGCTGAGGGTAATCTCAAAGCTCATTAAAACCGTGGCAATGGAAGTGTGTGTTAACTGCAATAATGTGTAATATTAGGACAATACCGTTGTTCAACATTTTGTTACAGAGGAATAATTTTTATAATAATACTACATTATATTCATGCGAACGATAATTTTTTAAATAACCAACAGGTTATTGAAAATAAATTATATTGCAGACGAATGTCAATAATAGCTTAATATAATTTTTTTGATACATATAATTGAATGGATACCACCAGAATAAGAGTATTATAGCATTATCTGAAAAATGTTTTCTTTAATGTTATTAGATAAGTTTCAATATAGGTACTATATATTAATGAAATCAATATGAATAACTGTTATAATAGGGAACATTCACATTTTTTTATTGCACAAAAATGTTCCAATACTGAATTACCCAATAATAAATTTGTTATAAATTATTAAAGCCTCGTGCATTTCGAACAAGTTCAAGTCGTGACGCCACAGCTTACAATTTACAAACGACGAGGAGAACTATTCGGTTGGCTACGGGAGATCCCAGCAGGATCAAGCGGTCGAGTGCTTGATTTCATACTTCCATCGGCCGCATTCCAGCGCATCTCCTACCGAATATTGTAGGTTGTGATGTCACAGCTTCAATTTTATCGCTGTTTAGATCCTTTATACTAATCGCGCGGAATTAGAAATCTTGTTTTTTTGTGAAGTACACGTTTTATTACGTTGCGCTACGTTTTTTAGTATTATTTTTATATTTAAAATTTTAATCATGTTCCCTATTGTTCATATTGATGTCATGAATATGATATACTAAAATATGATACACTATAATAGTGTATCAATATTTTATAGCCACCTGAGCGAGTCAGTTGGCCCGTACTAGAATCAGTGTGAAGATTTCTAGGGTGACTTGGGAGCGCGCCCAGAAAAATATATGTTTGGAAAAATATATGTTAGAAAAATATAGGTTTGGGAACTGCAAAGTGAAAACTTATAATACCTATTATATCGGGTAATACGCCTCAGTTCGCTTCTAGCTAATACAGAAAGTTTACGTCGCCGCAGCTCTACTCACCTGTTATCGTCAATACGAAGCAGCGCATATTTAGTTGATTTTTTGTTTTATTGATGAAATTTGGTGAATTGTGCCAGGCAATAGGTAAGTAAATCTGAAAAAAATATTTTAGACCGAATTTGGTAAGAGATTATTAAATCAAGTATTAATGAACCGATTTAAATATCATTCATGGGGCAAATAAAGCCTCTAACATAACTTTTGCCGAATGTAGAGTTTGTGATGTCTAGTTGCAATTACTCTCCTCGCTTTGGGGTAATATGTCTCATAAAATGGTAATGCGGCATATTATGCGGAAGTATTTTCTCGGCGTAATAGATCGAATACTTTATATATTTTTTTATTAATCAAGATTTATGCAATGCCACGTTCTTATGTTCGAAAAAATCTAAAAGGTCAGTGGTCAGAGGAAGACGTTCAGAATACAGTTGGAGATATCCTTAATGGTAGAGGGCAAGTTCGAGAAATAAATCGAATTTATTAAGTGCCGGTTAGAACTTTAATGGGGAGAAATGAAACGGGAAATTTGAATAAAGTTCCCCTAGGCTAGAAAAGCTGTCTTACTTTTGAACAGGAAACTAATTTATCCAGATACGTACTAAACATGGCATCGCACGGCTTTGCTTTATCAGATTCTCATATAACAAAAATTGCGTATTCTTTTGAAGTTCAACAAAATATTTCCCATGCTCTTAATAATGAGAAAAAATGGCATCACAGGTCTGGTTTCTGTCATTTATGAAAAGACATCCTGAACTGGCAGTACGTAAAGCTTACGGGCTGCCCACCGCCAGAACGAAGGGAATGACCAGACAAGAATATCCCTAAATATTTCAGATTTCTGCCAAACGTTATAAGAGTATTGAATATTTGTTGAATACCCCATGGAAAATCTCCAAACTTGATGAAGAAACATGATTGCAGTTGAATAATAATCTCGGAAATATTGTGACAAATAAAGGCCGTCTCCTCGTATAGAACCAGGACCAAGTAACAGTAGAGGTAACACCGAAAACAACATGCTAAAATACCAACTTCACCAGAAACAATTTCCTTCAAAAAAGCAAAGAAGGAAGAAAAAAATAAAGAAATTTAAACAGAAAGAAGAAAATCAAGAAAGTCTAAAAACAATGTTCAAAGTAAGAA
Source organism: Tetropium fuscum (assembly GCA_964058915.1). Lineage (NCBI taxonomy): Eukaryota > Metazoa > Arthropoda > Insecta > Coleoptera > Cerambycidae > Tetropium > Tetropium fuscum. Next base: position 223,388 of record CAXKVY010000186.1, on the reverse strand, counting down.
AAAAACTAAGTTAGCACAGATGCGAAGTATTTCAAAGCAAATGAATCACAGCTCCAGTTCATCAGACACCGAAACAGAGGTCGTAATGAAAGACAGCGATGATTCAAGCGATTATGATATGTTATATTCTTGCGGAAATTGCAACGGACAGTATTTGGACAAAAAGGTCCTAAATGTGACTGGCTTCAATCTGTAAGATGTTTGAAATGGGTCCATGAAACTACACGCCATCTGAAATATTTTGCGAAGATTACATCCCTTTATGCGAGATAGTTAATAAGAAAATAACACCTTGAAGCATGTCATTTTCATCCGTTATTATTATGTATTAAGAAGTTGTTTTATTCCTTTTTTTGGAAATAAAAGCTTATTTTTGTAATTGTGCAACTTTTATAAAACACTGTAATTTACAATTATCAAGTTATAAAATTAATGTTGCCATATAACCAATACGACATGCCATATTACCCATGGGTATGAGTAATATGGCCATCATTTAACATTTCTGCTTGTAACATATTTGTCAGTGGGATATGGTACCCCAGTTTCAATTTTGTTCCTATCTTTTTTCAGAAATAGATACTTCCGAAATTACAAAAGTCAGAAAGCCGACCACAACACTGCATACACTATAAATACTACTGCTACTATGTTAATAGTCATATGGTATCATCACGAATGTTTGATGTAACTAGATACATTTTGAGTTTATTTGTTATTTTATTTATGAATATTTCTTTTATAATTTTATTATAACAATATATAAGTACTTATTTATCAAAAATATTTACCTACATTAAAATATAACAAAATGTAAATAACTATATTTTTATAATTATTACACAATATAATGATTTTCAAACATGATATGGCTACTTTTATTTAATTTATGTGAAAATTATGTAAATGTAATAGTATATTGTTATAATAGGATTAAAAATGTAACATTTCGGCGAGAAAATTCCGCATTGCAAAATTGCGAGACAAAAAAAAGCGAAATCAACTGAAATTGCAAATCAACCCCCAACTTTGGCGCGCCGGCCGTAGAGCAGAAACTGTTAATCGCTGGTGAAAAATGTACCGTCAAAATTGTGCTCAATTTTTTTCTCTCTACATATTTCATTTGAACATTTTCGATAACACTTTCGGGCGACGTTTTCCGAAAAGCATCGCGACGCAGAGTTTTTATCCCCTCCCCCTCGAGCGGCAATACCCGAGGTCGCAAAGTGAGCTGTACTATCAGAGGATCTTCTGCTGGACTGTAATACCGTATTATTATCGTAGTAACCCAATCTTACTGTGCCACTGTGAAATTTTCTTTAGTAGCCAAAACTAGGAAAGGTCCTTATATTCACAGTTCTGTAGTGTCTGGTTCATATAACATTACATATGCAGGGAGTAGCAAGTAGGACCAAATAATGAAGACGAAGGAAATTATTTTTTCGATTTCCGTCCTCTAGATTCTCTCTTTAATCGGAAGACCATATTACAATATAATAAGTTATAAGTATTATACCATTGTACCCCAGAGAATTAAAATAATGGTAATTAATTCAATAAATATGGCCAAAAATTTTCATATAATGATGGTAATTACATTGCGCGAATATTTTCCTGAAATAACTAGATGGGGGATGAAATTAACATTAACGGGATCATTAATCCTTATCAAAGGATTCTTTAACAAGAATATAGTACCTAACGGAGCCGGAGAACAGCATGTAAATGTGTTACGCTTCCTTTAAAACTCAATTTTACACAATCTAAGGAAATTATGCCTATTAATATCCTTCGGCAGTTATCATTTACAGTATCTCTAACTGCATGAGATTGAATTTTTAATGTTGATTTTTGATAATATATTTTGTTATTATTTTAATTTTAATAAGATAAGATTTTAAAATTAAGAATTCTTGTTTGACAGTTTTCATTGTATATTATAATTTTTCTTAGATATTACCTATTTAACTAGTTCCATCTACCAGTTTTCTTATTCTTAAGTTTCAAACCTTTTATGTATGTGCGTATATGAATTGTAGATTCCTATACACTTGAAAAGAATAAATATTTACATGAAAATGCTTTAAAACAATTGAAATTATCGAATTATTCATATACTATAACTTAAAATTTTATAGAACTATACACATTAGTAACATTTTGAGTTTTAATATGGTAGATATCGATATTGGTAAGTATGTTTGTCTTTAGTATTCTTTATAGAAAAGTTTATAAATATATTGATATAATGTGAATTTTGACTAGATAGTTTTTAATTTAATCTGATCAGATAATTTATGTAGGTATACCTTTAATATTAATGGTGTTGTAGGCCTTTATCTGCATTACGAAAACTATGGGTGTCTGCATATGATGATGATGGAAATCTCTGCAACTCAAGTAATTTCTTGTCGTTGATAATCTCTGGGTCATTCACCTTCGCTGGAGACGTATTGTACCTTCTTCGACGTTCTCGTAAGTTTATATATTCTCCATGATTATATTTTATTAACTTTTTTACAATTAAAAACTGTCGAATCCAATTAATTCTATGGTGCTTCTACCATATCTCGTAACTTATCAATAAATTGTCTTTTCATTTGTCTCACTTCCTTGGTAACCAGGAAAATGACTACTTGTATCCTGTTTTGTCTGTACACTAGATTATTATTTCACTTTATAAGTTTGATTTTTGCACTGTCACTTTGATTTTTAAAATGTCTATCACATATTAACGATTATTAAAACTTAATATTCATTTAACATTACAATGCTTTGTTAATTTATACATTTCTCTATTTGTTTAAGGTATAATAATTTTCATTATTAAGTTGGCCTTATACTTGACATACACCTAACATGTTATATTTTCATCGATGAATATTAAATAATTTTAATTAATGATTAAATTTATGTATATATTTACGTTTTAAAGTGTTTTTGACTATTTTTATTTATTATATATGCTAATTACATGTAGTCTTTGCTAATATCATGCAATAAATGTCTAATCATAATATGTTATGATGTGCTTGTCGGACTTATATGTTCGCTCTTTCGCTAATATTTCATTTTGTTTCTATATATATATATATATATATATATATATATATATATATATATATATATATATATATATATATACATATATATATATATATATATATATATATATATATATATATATATATATATATATATATATATATATATATATATATACATATATATATATATATATATATATATATATATATATATATATATATATATATATATATATATATATATATATATATATATATATATATATATATATATATATTCAAGTATGAATGATCAATGAAATAAATCGTATACTGCTCTGAAGATCCTCAAGAAAGGTGAAAGAACTTGTACAACTTCTAAGTGGTTCGTTTTCATATGCATAGTGATTCATTTCCGTATGTGTGTCCAGATATAGTACTGGTAAGTGTGTTTTCTTTCTTATTCGTCTAGTTGCTTATTTCTATGTAATGAAATGCTACAAACCCAAGATTACTTTTCACAAAATAAATATGAATAGCAAAGAATTTCAAAGCTAATAAATATATCCAGGGTGAAAATTGGATTTTTTTCGAGAATTTTCGAAGAAACAATTAATACATACAACCAACAAATGATTTTAGTTTTGACTAAGCAAGCAATTTCTGTATCACTCCCTCTTTGAATGCTTCAGAACTCTATTGTATATATAATTCAATATTTTCCCGCATATAGTTGGAAAAAGTAGTTGTTTTTCAATAGGTTCAACAAGATTTTATGCATTTTAAAGTTTAACATCTTCTGGATAACTGTATGCCTAATGCTTTTATATATAATATGTTCAAATAGAACAAATATAAATAGTAGACTAGGTTTGTGTATTCTAAGAATGAGTTCCGTCAAAAACTAATGTCATAAAACGTCACTGCAAGTGTTGGTGTATTGGTAATTTAAATTCAAGTATGAATGATCAATGAAATAAATCGTATACTGCTCTGAAGATCCTCAAGAAAGGTGAAAGAACTTGTACAACTTCTAAGTGGTTCGTTTTCATATGCATAGTGATTCATTTCCGTATGTGTGTCCAGATATAGTACTGGTAAGTGTGTTTTCTTTCTTATTCGTCTAGTTGCTTATTTCTATGTAATGAAATGCTACAAACCCAAGATTACTTTTCACAAAATAAATATGAATAGCAAAGAATTTCAAAGCTAATAAATATATCCAGGGTGAAAATTGGATTTTTTTCGAGAATTTTCGAAGAAACAATTAATACATACAACCAACAAATGATTTTAGTTTTGACTAAGCAAGCAATTTCTGTATCACTCCCTCTTTGAATGCTTCAGAACTCTATTGTATATATAATTCAATATTTTCCCGCATATTTGGAAAAAGTAGTTGTTTTTCAATAGGTTCAACAAGATTTTATGCATTTTAAAGTTTAACATCTTCTGGATAACTGTATGCCTAATGCTTTTATATATAATATGTTCAAATAGAACAAATATAAATAGTAGACTAGGTTTGTGTATTCTAAGAATGAGTTCCGTCAAAAACTAATGTCATAAAACGTCACTGCAAGTGTTGGTGTATTGGTAATTTAAATTCAAGTATGAATGATCAATGAAATAAATCGTATACTGCTCTGAAGATCCTCAAGAAAGGTGAAAGAACTTGTACAACTTCTAAGTGGTTCGTTTTCATATGCATAGTGATTCATTTCCGTATGTGTGTCCAGATATAGTACTGGTAAGTGTGTTTTCTTTCTTATTCGTCTAGTTGCTTATTTCTATGTAATGAAATGCTACAAACCCAAGATTACTTTTCACAAAATAAATATGAATAGCAAAGAATTTCAAAGCTAATAAATATATCCAGGGTGAAAATTGGATTTTTTTCGAGAATTTTCGAAGAAACAATTAATACATACAACCAACAAATGATTTTAGTTTTGACTAAGCAAGCAATTTCTGTATCACTCCCTCTTTGAATGCTTCAGAACTCTATTGTATATATAATTCAATATTTTCCCGCATATAGTTGGAAAAAGTAGTTGTTTTTCAATAGGTTCAACAAGATTTTATGCATTTTAAAGTTTAACATCTTCTGGATAACTGTATGCCTAATGCTTTTATATATAATATGTTCAAATAGAACAAATATAAATAGTAGACTAGGTTTGTGTATTCTAAGAATGAGTTCCGTCAAAAACTAATGTCATAAAACGTCACTGCAAGTGTTGGTGTATTGGTAATTTAAATTCAAGTATGAATGATCAATGAAATAAATCGTATACTGCTCTGAAGATCCTCAAGAAAGGTGAAAGAACTTGTACAACTTCTAAGTGGTTCGTTTTCATATGCATAGTGATTCATTTCCGTATGTGTGTCCAGATATAGTACTGGTAAGTGTGTTTTCTTTCTTATTCGTCTAGTTGCTTATTTCTATGTAATGAAATGCTACAAACCCAAGATTACTTTTCACAAAATAAATATGAATAGCAAAGAATTTCAAAGCTAATATATATATATATATATATATATATATATATATATATATATATATATATATATATATATATATATATATATATATATATGCATATATATTTATATCTTCTAATTTCTTTGCTATCTTTATATATTTTTCGAGGGTTTATCTTGGGATAGTAGCAATAAAACGACTGATTATATTACTTGACGTTTCGGTCTCTTTTTTGGGCCTTTTTCAAAAGAGTATTTTATTTATGACATATTTGACATAGCCAAAAATTTGCCTATTACCGAAACGTCAAGTAATATTAATCAGTCTTTTTATTGCTACTATCCGAAGATAAACCTTCCAAAAAATATATAGGTATACCGTCACAAACTTACCGTCATACTTAGGGCCCCTAAGTCTACACTCCTACAAAACCTCCTCAGCCGTTTGTACCAAAAAAGTACTTAATGTTAATAGTTGCAATTTGTAGTATTATAATAATGTTAAATATCTATTAAATATTGTAAAGCTCAAGGAAGATGTAGGTGTATAGATTGGGGCTGAAATGAATAATTGAATAGGCGGCGAATTATTCGTGGAAAATTCGCTCTCTTTATAAACGGCGACAAACGAAATTCCCTAATTTAAATAAACATCTTAAAGTAATATTGTTACAAATGCGAATTATAAAGACGATCTCAAGATGTTATTGTTCAAACTGTCATCTGCAAGTTCAAGCTATTCGCATTTAGGGCCTTTAAGTGAATTCTTCACGAATATAAATTAGGAATTCACTCCGTCTAGTCCTTTCAATTGGAAAACAAAGAGCGCCAAATCTAAACAAGCTTTAAAAGAAGTAAAAACGTATTTACATAGCCGCTTAAAAACAAAAAAAGGAAATTGCCACTTAGATGAACACAGCTTGCGTTGCCATCTGGGCATGCCTATCAAGAAATAATCTGTAAATATAGAGTTCTTTCATGTATGATGTTAGGTACCTTTCTGAGAGTTATAGATAAGCTAGTGCGCTCAATGCTATCTTTATCCACTGGTTCAAAGCGCCTCGTTATTGTGTATGATGATCTAGATATTAAAACTTCTTTTCGTATTATATCTACGCAATCGCATGCTTTTATTGTTGTTCTCTATACCAATTCTCTATACCAATAGGAATCTAAAATTGTTTTTAAGAGAAATAAATGAAAGAGGTAAAGTCGCGTATGCACATATGATATGAATATCGATATATATATAGTCAACAAAGTCAAAGACAAACTAGTCAACGAAGACAAGGAATGAGTTTCACCTTCTACAAATTCCAATAGTCATAATCATAATTATGATTTCTGGGCTGTAGATTTCTGGGTAGTGAGGTATCTACTACATCTCTTTTGGTATGTATTTTTACTACATCTTTTTTTTTATTATTTCTTTATATCTTTTTTATTATTTGGAATCTGTAAATATACCTAATGCAATATATAACGAATAAAATATAAAAAAAAACTATTAGGCACTTCAACTATTTATTACTTATTAGTATACATTTCAACTGTTAAAATGAACCCCGATATTAATCGAATATTTAATCGAATAAAACCATTATGTTTTCCGTGGAAAATCATCATTTTTCCAGATCCCAAAAAATCATGCTTATTCAGTGCAAAAGAACCATTAACAAAATTTCATGTTAATTGAAATGATTTTTATGAGAAAAAAATCCAGAAATCGGTTTCCGCTATTTTCTCGAAAAATTTAAAATTTCATGTTAAAAAATTCTTTTTATGAGTTTTTTATATTTTTTTTATTATCTACAACTTTTGTGTAGGACGTTTTCCGCTAGGTGGTCACGTTTCACCGAAATTCGCAAAAAAAAACACTTTCAACCCCTAAACCGTTAAAAAAGTAACAGGTAAGGACCAGCCGGAGTATTTAGTTAAGGTTATAATTTAGGAAGAAAACAAAAATTAAACACGAGAGAAAGGGAATTGGGAAATGGGGGTGATTTCACAATTTCCTTTCTCTCGGGTTTAATTTTTGTTTTTTCCCTTAATTATAACCTTAACTAAATACTCCGGCTGCTCATTAACTGTTCATATTTTTTTTCAAAAAGGTATTGGCATCGGCCCAGTAGAGAATTTGTGAGTAATGAAATGTTAAAACTGTTCGACCACCTGATATCCGTTATGTGTTTTGAAAATTAATTACAATATTAACACGTTGAATCCCAGCGTCCAGTATACTGGACGACCTCAAATATGCTTTCTAATGAACTTAAAAATAAATGCCGGCTGTACGACACGTCAAGCTATTTGTAGACGGTCTATGAAAACATGCCGGTAAAGCAGATTTCCAAATTTCACGTTTTGTATTTGGTATTTGTAGCCAAATCATAGATGTCATTACAGAACTATTTAAACACATTACTTGAGAATAGAGTTCTGTAAACAAGGCAGTGCGATCGGTAATACAGTTATGTAGTTGTTTAGTTTCGGTTTGGTTCTTCTGCCAGATTATAGAAAAAGTGTAGTGTCAATGGTTGCCTATGCACTAAAGAAAACAGTAAGCTTAGGCTGTGGTACAGCGTTAAGAACTACCCGCGGTCCGCCGGAATGAATGCTATTGGGGAGTCGATACTTAATGTGTTAAACTTCATCAATATATAAAATTCATTCCTGAAGGAAATTTAATAATATTGAGTGTATAATATATTGTCATAGAATACTATTGTATTAGGTATTTATATGATACCTATAGAACATAATTGACGACGCGACGTGGCAAATCGTGCGTCATTGCAACACTGTGGCGAAATGTATCCTTATTCGTAGCAAGGCATACCCGATATCATCAGGATTCGGAAGTCGTTTTTTCTAAATAGCAGAATTCGAGGGAGCGGTTACATTCAGTGATAGACGCCCATTGCTCCTATTAAAACACTGATATACCTCATAATAAAAGTGGAGATATCGCGTGCCTATATCATTTGCTAGACATAAATAACCATCAGGTAGGAAATCGAACATCTAGATACTCTGAGACTTATAAAATATCAGGGGAATGAAATGTCTCACAACTATGCCAATTAGTAACAGTATTTTACATGACAGTAGTAGTTGATACAATTCCCCGTGGTTAGGGGATGTGGCAGTGCCGTTCGATTTTACAGGGCGTATCGATATCATTAAAATATATTTATACCAGCTCAGAATTTTCTTCCCTGCTCTAGCATACACCCACACAGTATATATTTTTTTATGTTGAAAATATGTATCTAAAAAGAGCTTTCTTTACCTTGAAACCTTCATGTATAGGGGATAAGCAGTACGTAGGTACCTAAACCTAAAACCTAATTAACAGGAAATATTTATTAGAGAGGAAAAACACCACGTTGTTCAAATTCATATTTTTGTTATACCTCATTAGTCCTCTACCTGTACTTACTTCTGTAGGATATTTTGAGTAAGGAGACTTTATTTTCAGAAATATTTAAGTAAGTATTTCTGACTTGGGTGGACAACCGCCACCTGGTACATTTACCCGTTATGACGTCATCTAAGATGCCGACACAATCGATACTCGATCACAAGAACTGCTTTTATCTATGTTAACACGACCGATTTTCATGAAATTTGCTTTTTATATACCAATTTTACCTTTACAGTGCAGCGCACAGTATGATGCAAATAACTCGTGGATATGACAAGCAGGAGCTCATTCGGTTTGATCTATCTGGTAACTGTTCACTTTCTAATGATCAAGGATTTGGTACTGACAAAGCCACTAAAAAGCAGGTTATTAAAGGAGCTAGCAACGTCTTATAGTAACACCACCACCAGCGACCATAACCTGTTTCAGTCTGATGAGAAGACTTGTTATGTTGTGGATGTCCTGATTTCCATATAAAAAGTTATGACGAATGAACGGAAAACCTTTGGTGGGGCAATTTCTGCTTTCACTTCATATGTTCGGGACATCACAAAAAACTGTGGAATAGTCGATTATATTTTTGACAGTTATTACAAGCTATCACCGAAAGCACCTGAAAGATTACAGAGGCAAGGTAAAGGCATTGCTATAGGTATCGCTCACATATCTGAAGAGGTTCCATTGTCGGTCCAAGTCAGCAGTTTCTGGAGATCATCAATGAATAAACTGATTTAATAAGAGTTTATTGCCCATACCACACATTTAGTGCCTTTTATGGTGATGAAGAAGATAAATCATTTAACTGTACATCTATGTAAAATTGGAGAAACCAGTACATCACCCGGAAATAAATTGTTTGTCAGTAGTGGAAGCTGACTTTAGAATGTTGATTCACTTAAAGCATGCATGCCAGTCTGGGTTTACTGAAACCGTCCTTCTGAGTGCTGACACTGACATAATTATTTCAACTATATTTCACTGGGCTACTTGCTCTTCATCAACTTGGTGCAGAAGAAATGTGCGTACGCACTGGAGTTGGTGTTTCCACGTGAATCTTGTCTGTTGCATGCCATTCATAAAAAAAATGGGGCAAACTTATGCTCTTTGCTTCCAACCATTCATGCACTACCTGTATCAGATTATATAAGTACGTTTGGTACCAAGAAAGCAGCTCTCAATAGTGCATCTACAGCATATTTAGAGAACTTTGGAGTATCACATGACTGGGATGAGATAGAAAAAGTTTTAAACATGCAGAAGAATACTTGGTGCAGCTATTATGAAAGGGGTCGTCTTGCAGATATCTTGATGAGCTCAGACTGTGGCTGTATCATAATGGAAATAATACAGGCATGGAAGATTTACTACCTTACCTAGAAGCAGAAGTGCTGAGGGACATTTATTGAGATCTTATTTCTACACATACCTTCAGCAACACTGTATGGATGACGTGGTTGTTGACGCTTAGACGCCTGTTAATTTGGTTTTGACGTGATAGAAGATGACTTTGTGTCAGAAAAAAACTTTAAAAGATAATATGTCGATTACTTTGTTGGAGCATGTAGTTGTTTAAAATGTGCCAAATCTTGATGCAATGGGAGAGAAAACGAATTAACCTGTTGCTCTTTCTGTAAGTGTAATTGTGTTGAGGGGTCAGATTCATCTTGAAAAAATCCGTTTCAGATAAAATTGAACATGTTTGAAATATTGTCACTGCTCAATATTTATTTTTATGACAACATAGTCTCACGTTATTAATGGTTTCATGGTTTTATCATCATTACTTATTTTTCCAGTAATAGTATTGAATTTGTTGCACTATATTACCTATTCAATCAAAATATTGATGGATATTTTTGTATTAATAAAAAATAATAACATTAAAACAAAAAATTGTTAATAAATAGTGATTACAATATATGAACTGAAGTTTCATGCAAATAGGTCAAGTATTAACAGAGATATAGATTTTGTGACCGAGCGGCCGCCATCTTTAATGACGTCATAGCGTGAAAATGTACCAGGTAGTGGATGTCCACCCATGTCAAAAATACTTGCTAAGACATCTACTAAGCATTCCTGAAAATAAAATCTCCCTACTCAAGATCTCCTACAGGAACTAGAGCCAGGTACTGGATTATATTCTATATATTATAGTCCAAGCAACGAAGGGTTGCTTGGACTATAATATTAGGGTTACTTGGTCCAAAAACCGGGTTACAAAAACAACAAACATATAGGATTGAAAATTGGTATAACTACATGTTCATGAAAAACTCCTGTCGAACATACTAAGTAGTCTAAGTGCCCGTTGATAGGGGGGTAGCTCGCGCCGTCATCTTAGGTTTTTACGTTTGCCGTCCCATTTTTTGATTTTTCATAAATACATAAAAACTAACAGTTTTATTTTAACTGACACGTTTAAAAAAGGTACTACTATATACCAAAATGAAGAACATCAAATTTTCTACAAAAATGTTTTATTGTGTATTCATTATATAGTTCTAATTCTGTGTAAATATCGTTTTAAATAAGGCAAAAGATTTTACTGTTGGATCCAGTTCATTATAAGCCTCTTTAAGATATACCAATTTTCCCCCTTGCTCGCTCCCTGTAACACACCTAACTTTGGGTCAATAGTGACCAACAATATGTTTTAATAAATATCTCAGTTCTGAAGGGTCCTGCGAAAAAAAGATGATAATCAAAATTAAAGATAAATAAATTATATTTCGAAATGACTCTGACATATTTTACGTATTGTTATTATTCTTGGAGGTATGGGCGGCGGAAGTAAAGCAATGTATTACATCATTTATGAACAGGTAACTTAAGGAAAACTAAAAAAAAACCGGCCAAGTGCGAGTCGGACTCGCGCACGAAGGGTTCCGCCCAATTATCTATAAAAACGGCAAAATAATCATGTCTGTTGGTTGTATGGGAGCCCCGCTTATGGGTACTGACTTAGATTAAGTACTTGCGTACACCTACCTACTTATGATATCTAAGGCTTACTTACCTACTTAAGATAATAATTAATTTCTTCCGACCGGCGACTCCGGCATTTATTAGCATACAGATTCAGGTCCATAATCACTTGTTGTATGGGGTTAAATATTTATTTTATTCTGTTTTTTAGTATTTGCTGTTATAGCGGCCACATAAATACATCAACTCTGAAAATTTCAACTGTCTTAATATCACGGTTCATGAGATACAGCCTGGTGACAGATGGTAGACGGACGGACAGCGGAGTCTTAGTAACAGGGTCCCGTTTTACCCTTTTGGTACGGAACCCTAAAAAATGGTTTGTTTCCTATTACTATAAAAAACGAAGCTGCTTCACAAGGACGACTGAAAACAATAAGCTGCTGGTGTACAGAAGGCTACAAGGCCGCATGTACTTGCAGAATATATGGACAGAAGTTCCATTATTTGTTCTATATGTTATGGACCATCGTGTATAAATCTACAAATATATATGTAGATGACTTAATCAAGCCGAAGAAACCGGAGATTATGTAGAAAGTATCTTTTTTGGACAAAGACAATGCAGAGGATAGTGACACAGACACTCGCAGTTTTATTGAACCAAGGAACCTAAAGCTTCAAAAATATTTAAACTAATGTAATTCGTTGAGAATAAAATAATTAAGACTAGGAACCAAATAAACAAAAAGTTGTAGAGATTTGTAATATTTAGATTTGTCGCCTGTTACGTAAATTTTTGGTTAGTTGACATAATTTAAATATTTGAGCGTATATTGTAGATATGTACGTTATGTAATAGAATATTATGAAGAGCAGAGCAGTAGATAGATCGCATAGTTGCGGCCGTCCGCCATTTTTACTATTACTATTACTTCTATTTTTACAATTTGAAAATCTCTTTCTCTTCGAGCTATTGCTTCAAAATGCTATACTGAGCCTATTTCTATTAGTTACTAGCTGACCCGGCGAACTTTGTTCCGCCTTAATGTCAATAAATAATCAGATTTTTTTTTTATTTGAAAAAATACAAAAAAAATTAAATTTCTACATCAATCATTCATAATTATTTCTTTATTTTATTACATAGGTTGCTCTTCATTTAAGTACCTTGTGATACACGACATTTTTTGTTTTATTATCAGGCGCAAAAACAAACAACGCAGATGGTCTTCCGACCCGTGAACATGCCACGTATAATTGACCATGGGAAAAACATGAATGTTCTAGATTTAAACCACAAACTTTTAAGGATTGGCCTTGTGATTTGTTGATGGTCATGGCAAATCAAAACATCAGCGGGTATTGCAATGTGTCATATGATCGATGAGTTTCAGATATTTGTTTCAGTTGCCCAGTATCGCGACGTGTAAGCACAATATCTCGTTTTTCCAATTGTTCACCAACAATCAGGATGGCAACTTCGTCTACTGTTGGAGCATTAAATGTCCTTTCGTGTGTTCCAGATGGTCGTTTATCTGCTTTGATAACAACTTTATAGTCATCACTTGGCATGCGCTCTAAAGCACTCTTAAACAACCTGACCAACGCATGATGTTCATGAAGCAGACACTGCAAGTCTTGAAGAATTGCTCGCTTCATTCCTGCATTGATCTCTAGGCGTCGATCAAGTTGTTCTTCCATGTTGCCCATGAAATATATTTGTAAAAATTTATTATGTGTATCTTCGAAAGGTAGTAATGATCCAATTCGATGATGAATCTGTCCTTGTATCTACAAAAAAAAAACCAGACAGTATTAACTGGGTTATAAACACTTTTTTCGGTGGGAGAGTAGAGTTCAGAATTAGCAAATATACTACATAGGTACCAATAGATAAAGTAAGTTATTCTTTAACTACATTCTATATAAGTACAAAAATAAATACCTTAAATGTCGGATTAAATCCCCGTTCTTCGATAATATCTGCCCCAAATGACGTCATCTGGAAACAACCATTGTATTTTTGAGTATTTGCAAGAAAGTGTCGTGATTCTTGTGTTTCGCCACAAAGCAATGAATACAATGGCTCAGGTGGCGGAGTCAACAATGGCAATTTCACTTTACCATTAAGGCAGCATAATCCAGGCGTTTCTCCGGAAAACTTTAATGCACCACAATACTCGCAAACTACGTCCATTTGCCCAATGCAAACGCTAGGATGCAAGCTGTAATCATTGCTGCAATCGTATTGAAACGCTACTCGATTCAAATCAGCACTTGATAAATATCTTGTTCTGCGTCGCAAATTATCTATTTGTTGACCTCTGTTGTTCGCTCGACGATTCTGCATTGCCAACCGAGCTGTTTCACGGGCTGCTTCACTTTGCTCTCGTGATTGAGAAGCACGAAGTCGAGCCATACTATCGCGGCGCTGTTCACGTGCAATTTCTTGTTCTTCTTCAGTCCTTTCATTTGCAGTATTTCGTATTCTTCTTGCATCACGGCTTTGTCGGGAAAGATTCGATCGTCTTGGTCGCGGCATTATTAATTAAACTTCACTTCACCTAAAAACTTAAATTTTCAACCATACCGAGTTTTATAGTTCACTTCACTGTTTATACGAATGGGCAATTGGGCAATAATGTTAATTATTTATTTAATATAAATAGTTTTATTATTGATTTCTTACAAATATCAAATTGTCATCCATACGTCATTACATAGCTGTCATTATACGTCAATTTTTTTATTCCAAGTCTGATTCTTTTTTGTTATACCACGTTTTATAGTGACTGACGTTACATGTCAAGTCACACGGGAATGATGTCGAACGGGATAAAAAGTATCCTATGTCCTTCTCCTGGCTCTAAACTACCTCCCTTCCAATTTTCAGCTAAATCGGTTCAGCCGTTCTTGAGTTATAAGTGAAGTAACTAACACGACTTTCTTTTATATATATAGATTATGGCGTTAATTATGGACTATCGGAGTATTATGGACTAAATATGGCCCCGTGTCAGTTCAAACTAATGGGGTACCTCTGTCTATCAACTGTTCTGATGAATAGCGATTAGTATTTGTCCCGTTACATTGTTAAAATTACATTGTTACAAAAGAAACAAAAACATAACATCTGAGCGAATTTTTTAACTCCAAATCCCTTTTGTAAAAACACAAATTCTGATGGTTGGTATAAAAATGTTGCACTGGGAATTAATACGATGGACCAAAAATTTTGCAGCTAAATTTGGACTGGAAATAACAAATAATAAAATTACCAATCATTCAAACCGTGCCAGTGCAGTTTTTCATTAACCAAAGCAGAAGTAAGTGAGCAACAACTTATAAAGATAACCGGACACTCACCATCATAAATAATTAATACCTCCAAATTGACCTTGAACATCTTGAAATTCTTGTTAGTAACATACGAGCCTCGAATAAAACAAATAATATAGAAATCAGTACACCAAACCAAACAATTTATAACAACAGTGTTCTTAACTTGTTCCTTCTACTTGTATAAATAAAGATAATTATTGTTGTTCGTTCACATACTATGTCGTTAATTTATCTTCCCAAAAAATACTCGAGTTTGTATTCTATGGATAAATTTCTTTTAACTAAAAATTTTGCCAATCAGTAATTTCGCTCGAAAAAACACATTTGACAAAATCATTTCAACATCATCAAACGATTTTTTCATGTCAGTTTTTCTTATAAAATCACTGATTGGCAAAATTATTTCGTTACAGAGAGAAATTTATCAGAGCCTTTTTTGCAAAGATACACCGTTGTTGGAAACCTTCTTTGTCTTATTGTCAATTGCCTTATTATTTAGTACTTGTTAAATAGCAATAATTATAATTTGCGGCTTTCATAATATCAGTACACACCCGGTATAGGTACCTGTGCGTGTAGTATTTTATCCGGAGCCATTTTCGTATGACAGTTGAATTTAACGATTTCCATACCACTCCTATTCGGCTCATCATATCAGATTTAGCATGAAAACTCTTTATTAATGTGTCTTTATCAATTCATTCATTTCAACATTAGTAAACACAGCTTTTAATGTGCTTTAGCGGTATAATTTAATTTAGCGGAATGTTCAGACAATTATTTCTTTCTTTGTTTTATATTTTTCATTAGAAGGCTAATGTGATTTTGGACCGCTGATTTTATACGTAATAATTATCACAATTTTTTATGACTGGTTTCATAAACGACTAATATTGGCTGAAGATGGGTATGTGTTAAAGTCAGCGATTGTCACAGGGGTAATTATTTTTGGAAGTGATTTGAGTGACGATTCGAAATGAGATTTTGAAATGACGTTTTATCTGTTTCGTGTAAAAAGTCTTTTACATTATTTCCAGTGTAAAATATTCTTTTATATGAAACTGTGGAATAGTTGCAATAGTTTTGCATTAGCCAAATGTCAAATGAGCAGTTTAGACCATTTTCATTAAATCTCATGGATAATTAAAATGATAAAAACTATCCATATTGACCAGTTAAATATAAACGTGCATGGAAGCAATTGCTATGGAAAATAAACTATTTTCATGATTACAGAGTGCAGGTACTACTAAGTACTTAGTATAA
This sequence comes from Tetropium fuscum, assembly GCA_964058915.1. Classification (NCBI taxonomy): domain Eukaryota; kingdom Metazoa; phylum Arthropoda; class Insecta; order Coleoptera; family Cerambycidae; genus Tetropium; species Tetropium fuscum. The sequence goes on along the minus strand of CAXKVY010000186.1, from coordinate 206,912 downwards.
ACTTTTATTGACTATTTTCAATACAGGCTTGGCGGAACAGAGCCGGATAAGATCAACGAGAGAGAGACATTACTCGGTAGATTAGAGCCTATAGAAATGGGCGCGACCTGTGATTACGAACACGAGTCTTTGTAATTTATTATACCCATGTTCCATTATCGTGTGCAGTGTTGCTAGCTTTTGACAAGGTGGAAATTACCAGATATTTGATACTAATTGACAAATTAAAAGCAGCTCTACAAATGGGAACTATTTTACATAGTTACACGCTCACTAGGTAAATTTATTCGATATTACTATCATTACATAGAAAACGTGTAAAACAAATAAGCCATTTCAAATTTATTCCACCAATGTTTTCTATGTGTTTCTCTTCCCGTGAGATTCTGTGTATGGAATTTTACACTCTTTTTTTGTAGCGGAGAGGCCAGACCATTATATTTTTCGGTCATTTGATGAAATATTAGTGATATTTCTTTACATACAGGGTAGGTCATAGAAAAGAAAACACGCATGTTTTGGGTAGTCTAAGTGTCCCAAAACATGCGTTTCTTGAAGAAACCCTCAGACAGGTCGATTATTAATTTTTAGGAGACAACTTTTCATGTCAAACTTGATATTGACATATCAACCCCTAAGTCGAGAATTTAAAGAGGGAAAGGGGATCGAGCGACCCCTCATGCCTGAAGCGCCTTTCGATTCTCTATGCGACAGCAAGGTCAAAATTAGTTTTTGACGTTTTTTTCGTCCCCATGAAAACCACTAATGTGGGTAATGTGGTAATTAACTAATGTGGGGGTGTTGTTTGGGAAAAATCCTGAAACACGTCGCCTCTAATCCTTTGATCAGCACATTTTGAAATCAAATTTGACTTTGTCAAGTCAATAGCCCCTAGCCCCAACAACCCCCAACAAAAACAAAAATTACGGTAGGGTGATCAAGTGAACCCGTCTTTTGATTCTATATGAGAGTGAATAGTTTCATAAATTACTTAATCTCGAAGACAAATCGATAAATTTAACTTTTAAGTACTTTTTACCGTTTAGTATTCAGGGCAGAAAAGGTATTTAAATGACTCTATCCGGAGTCTTTTTAAACACCTAAGGTAATTAAAAAGGCATTGCATACTTTTTAAAAATTTTAATAAATAAGCATTTATCAGTTATATAAAACAAAACACGAGCAAATCTAAACACAATCATGCACTCGCATAGGTAATCAAAAGACCGTTAAAATGAGGGGATCACTCGACCACCTTACCGTAATTTTTGTTCTTCCCTTTGTTACGTTCACTTTAGTTAATTGACCATTTAGATATCAGAAGGTTGTTGTAGGTACATCATTCTGATTAAATCAGTTAGGGAAATCGACGGCCCTCTTCCTTTAACATTTATTATTAGATCTCAAGGGATGTATGTATAAGTTTAGTAACGACACATTGTGTTGTAGTATTTTTCATGGAACATTATTGATTAGTGTCAGCGCATTGGTGGTAGCCGTTATGTCGCTATTCTTTGTTCCCTATTCTTTAGATTCTAAGGTTTATAGTTAGCGCGCTTGACAACATTATGGCACGTGACTGGTTTTGAACGTCTTCCTTGTTTTTGGACGAGTCGACCTTCCTTTTTCCCTTTACCTCGTGAACGAGTGTTACCGCGCCATATTTCAAGTTTAAAAAGTGTTTTTTTATAAGCATAAATACGTTTTATTAATACGCGGTTTTTTTTGTTGCCAAGAGGCCATTTTCAATTTCCATCTTTTTGTGTTGTCTAGAGCCTGCGTTGGATTAAATTCCTAGCGTTGATTGAGGGACACATACATTAGGCAACCTTTCGAAGCAACTTACGTCGACTGTAGGTCGCTCCACCTTGTAACCTCGACATCTTGTAACTTTGACATCTTGTAACTCTGGGCACCTTTGTAACATTGGCACTTGTAACCTGGTAATTTGGGAACTTCAACTGTAACTCCACCTCTAACCGGGATTTGTCTCCACCGAGTTGAAATATATCAACTACATACGTAGACTTGCTAGAGAGACCCACCTTAATGGACGACTTGCTGCCACTCAGATAAGATTAGTTTAAGCATATTCTGTTAATGATTCTTGATTCTAGTATAGTATACACATATTTTATAGATAACGATTAATTACCGATTAAGCTCTCATTCTACTTGGCTTTACCTAAATTAATTTTCATAGTGTACGAATAGGTACCTGAAGGATGCCGATACTTAAATAGGATGATATGTTTATTTCCAAATCTCAATTGATTATGCATTTACCTGTACTTTCGCTATTTTGATAATATGTTTACGTAGGTATAGTCCTATTTCTTGTTAATATTAGTTGTGGGAAGGTCATCGTGCACGGTCCCTTTTGGGCAAATGGTGTTAGTGCAATGACGGGATTTCATATTTCCCAATATCGGTAGTTTAATGTAGTTCAATGTAGTTTAATGAAAATAATTAAATGATTTTTATGATTTGGGCGAACACAACTCTCTGGGCAGTCACCTTAGTTGAGCCCCTGTACCAACACTATCTTATAGGGATGTAGTTGGAGAATACGCCTTACAGTGCATTCAGTAAGCAGTTCTGCAGATTGATAGCGCCGAGAGGCTGAACGATGAGGGCTTCTCTCATAATCACCCGTTTCATTCTTTTCACATTCTCTAGGGTCTGGACAGTTCTCTGTGGGCCTGGGAGTGTCCTTTTCGTCATAGACCTGCTCGTTCTGAATCCAGTAACCCAACGCATAATGGTTCTGTAAGAAATCGTCGGAATGCGCGTTGTGCCTTCACAACTGACACGCCCATTATGAGGAATCTAAGGTACCAAATAAGTTCACATAGTCATGATAGCTAGTAACTACGAAAATGGCGAACCAATGAGAGTTGACGGACTCCTCCACTTCTCTACCACCCACCCGCTCGGAGTACTAGCCAAATAAAATCCACTGCTCTGGTAATCCCCAGAGCAATAGATAGACCGAGCACCGCATAGTTGGGGCCGTCCGCCATTTTTACTCCATCGCATACTGCTCGCGGCAAAGCTTAAACGTATTAGTCTACAGTAATTACCATTTGAAAATCTCTTTCTCTTTGAGCCATTGTTGCAAAATATTTTGACTACTTTTTGGCTATTTTGACATAACTTGTTTATGATAATTACAACAAAACCTTCAAAAGCAAATGGCTATGGCCTCGTTCTTAATTAATATTAAAAATCATTAATCCTAAACAAGTTATATTATACTTTATATATTATGGGCTATATATTTTTTTAAATTTAATTCTCTTTTGTAGTATATAAAATATTATAATATTTTTTAAATAAAGTAACATTTGTCTATAGACTAAAATGTTACTTTATTTTAATAAAAAAAATTGAATAAAAAAGTATCAATGTTAATAATTTTGAAAATATTCCACTTAAATGCAAAATTGGGAGAACTAGCCCCCTCCTCCCCTACAGTTAATTTATCGTAATGAATTAAATGCAGCTAGGCACTAATTATCTAAAGATTAAGGATGACTAGGTGACGGAGTACATTAAAACAGAAATAAATTTATCAGAATTAAGATCATTAAAAGGTTAGCGAGTGAAAAATTAGGGTGGAAGTTAATCAACATAAACTGCTCTCACGGGTATAATATTTTACAATACAAGCTTGAAACCGACATGATCATTAACTTAAAGTGGAATTTTTCATTAGTATGATAAAGCGGGAGAATCAAAGATATGGGAATTCTTACATTTATTTTTATTAATAAAGCGCCTTTTAAATAAAGATAAATAACTTACGATTGTATTAGTAACAACAGCTAAAACGCCTATCGATTAATGTTCATGAACGGTCATTACCCCTTTGCTATGATTTAAAATGTACAGTCTGTTTTCTTTATGAAGACGTACCTTATATTAGAATGAATTGCATTTGATACACATGCTGTGCCGTTGTTCTCACATTATTGCAAAATATGTCAAATATCTTAGAGGAGGTGGTGTAGGGGTTTATATTCTTAATGATTTTTCAGCTAAAGTTGAATTTAGTGAATTACCTGAAATAAGTGAGTTAGAATGTATATTACTGGAAGTGATATACCAAAATATAGATCCGTATATTGCTATGGGTCATATGGGAGTTCCATCTAGTAACGCTCAGACAAACGGCGAACCTGTTTCATGGCTAAAAATTCGCTCGTTTCAATATAAGAGGGAACAGCCAACAACAGTATTCTACAAAGGATCATTCTATTTGGAAGAACCATTCAAATTTGATGTTAGAACTTTCAAAAATATTTTCAAATAATTCAGGAAATAGAAATATTGAGTTCAAACCTATTAACTCAGAATATCCATTACCTCTTCTTGAAAAAAATATTAAAGACCTGATTTCACTGATACCTTACATTCATCCAAATATTAAAATATTTTTTTGTAATTTTGACAAGTGAGACTTCTCAAAACCCTTTGACGTTAGGAAACGTCTTACTTTTCACAACCTGTCACGAAAAGTAAAATATTACGCAACTGGTTGTGTAATTATATTACGTAACATGACGTTCTCACCGAAGTTTTTGCAAAAATAAACTGTGTAGATTCGTTAAACTTGAAATGGCATTGTCCCGGTTTTTTAGTGCTTTAGTCGCTTTTCCAATAATATCTTCACACTCCTGTCGATCAATAATAATATTTTGTTTTTTATCTGTTCTTTACTAAATCAAAAACATGGTCGAGGAGCAGAAGAGAGTGTCCTACTAGAAGAGCTGAACTTTGCTTATCTTTTCCTGAAACTCATGAGACACCAAAACATTATGAACAGCTGATATAATAGCATTGGGGTTTTTTGGAGATTCTGTTTCTAACCATACAAAAGACTTTGTATTTTCGGTATTTTGCTGACAAAAATACTGATCGGGAAGTTTTACTAAGACCAGATTTTTTGGCAGTCGAATGAAAAGATTTGCACATCTTCTTCAGACTTTTTAAGCAAACCGTAAAACGCTTTAGCTTTTAATACATGAAGCCTTCGTTCGCAAATAAGTTTTGTTTTTTCTTCTACAGAAATTGCAAGAAATTGAAAAAGACACGTTGAGCATGCAATGGTGTACCAAAGGCTAAGGTGTAATTGCGGTTAACGTAGTTTCTAAAGTAGCATAATCTAACAGCCTGATCTTCATTTCTTTCGTAATAGAGGCCATCGAGTTTCTTGAAATTAAGATGACATGGAAGGTACAATCTAGTTATATGACTACGCCTATGATGGGATTCTGCGCATATTAAACTCTCGATAAAATATTTTATTGACTGTTTAATTTGATTATTTTTGTTTTTAATGCCTTCTCCTCTTTTTCTTTTGGTGTTTCTCCGTTTAAAAAAAATATTGTTTGTCAAATGGGTTCAATAAAGTAATACCCTGAAATGCGCCCTTACATAGCCTAACTGTATACTTCCATCCTTTTTGGAAACAGTACTGAATGGAAATTGATTTTTTCTTTTTAAAACCTCTTTTGGGTTGTACCCCCTCACAAAATTTTAATATGAGAATATCTTGTACAATTTTATTACTGCATAAGAAAATTAGATTGTGAAATTGCTGGATTTCCATAATTGTCAGATCTTACATAAAAAAGTTTTTTACCATGCCGGAATGCCGGATATACCGGTAAACCTTTTGGTTTAAACCTACAGACAATAATAATAATCTTTCGTGAAACCAATGAGTGCTCATACCAGGAATTATTAGGTGTTTCAAATTGCACTATGTGATTTGTTGATACGAAATTACAAAGTTTTGCATTTGACACGTAGATATTTTTACAGAGTTTTGCCTTTGACGTTAATATTTACACCCGTGTTAAGACACAACATGATAAGTTTTGCACCTAACAAAGTTTACAGTGCTCTTGTCCATTACTGTGCCATTCCAACCAATAATAAACCTCGTTTTGCATTTTTTTTGGAAAAACAGTTTTGCATTTAGCGGGCTCATATATAAAATAAAATTTTAGAAATGAAAATGTTTATTATTCGCTAGATAGTTCAGATATTACAGCAATTAAGTATTTATTTACATCGGACCTTTAAAAATTATTTTCTCCTTGTAAGACTTCTGCGGATCCTGTTTGTTCATGAGATGCTGCTGTTGTATTTTCTCTTTTCGCTCATTATTCCATCTGAGCATATCAGCTCGCCTGATTTTCTTGCTATATTCATCAAAAGCCATATCATAAAGGTCCTGTTTTCTAGGCTTTTTATTGATTACTAGTTTGAACTGTTGGCTATTGATTAATATAGGTTCTTGATTATCTTGGGCATACATATCATTCAATACCACTTCGTTGATTGGTTTTGGCTGAAGAGTTTCATTCTTTGTTGAGTTGTTTGCCTTCTTTACTGTTTCAGCGCAGGAACTGTTAATGCTCTTATATGATTTTGAGTTAGATTTGGATATTGTTGAAATCATCTGAGACAATACGTCTTCCACCAATTCCTCTGTCAAGTTCACTGATTTCTTGCACTCACCTTCAACTTTGAAGTTAGAGTTAGAATTGAGCGCAGCTTTCTTCTTCAGATATTTACTCTTCTGTTCGTAGTAGTTTTGCACCTTTTCAAGATATTTTTGTCTTTTGATATTTATCATACTTAAACATTTCTTATCGCTACCACATTCTTTAATTTGCTGTGGTAGATTGGGAATTGACTGATAGCCTATAAATGCATTGGTTGTATTTGATTCTAATTCTGGAAAAGGGGTATTTGACTCTGAACTCTGAGCAGTTGAGGTTAAAGGCACGTGGGTTTCGTGGTCATTTTCTCGATTTTTAAGGATCTGTAGTTTTTGCTTGAAATCATAACTACCTGGCAATAGAACTGCGTAGTTTCCTACTGACGCATCTTTAAGGTCTACGTCGTTACTTTTCTGGTGGCACAGTTCTGTCATAATTTTCCGCCGTTCTTCCCTCAATTTATGCAGCTGATACAAATATTTCTCTCTGTCAAACTTCAGATGATCCACATATTTATCTCGAATAAGTCTAATTCTCTGCCGTCTCAGCGACAACTCCTTCTCAGTTTCCTTAATGAAAAATACTTCATTCTTAAAATTCTCCTTTATTTCTTGTATTTTCTGTCTATGGTTTTGGCCAGCAACCTCCCATTTACTGTCCAGCTCTTCAAATCTCCGCTCACACTCACTTTTGCCGTTTTCTTTTGCATTTCTGGTTAACTCGATGTTTATGGGTATACATGGTTTTGTTGCAAACTTAACTGGACATTTTTTCGGGCAAGTGTTGTTTTTAGCTACGGTTTTTAAACTTTTACTATCCACTGAACCGGATTCTTTATTTTTACGGGGCTTTTTGCTGTCCTTCATCTTCTTCTCAATTTTTCTTTTAAGAGGACCGGACTTCGTACCCTTCTGTTTCTTATCTTTTGTGCTATTTATTAGATTTTGAAAATTCAATTCGCAGGGAGCGGCAACATCAGCGGTATTTTCAGTTTCATTCTTTCGCTGTCGTTTATTCAGTTGATTAACTAATCTTATCAGGCAAATGTCTTGTACAAGACTACATATGAAGAGCTGCAAGTTAGGATCCAACAAGACATTTCTCAAATCTTTTATTAATCTGATGGCTTTGGTTTGAATGTGATTGTATGTAGAAGAGTCATTTTTATCAATCTTGTCTACGAAAGCTGAGTTATTCTTCGCAAAAGATTCTATCGTTGAAGGTAATACTAAATTGTATGCAGATGCTTGGAAGACATTAAAATCCGTCAAGGTGTCGTTCGTATGATCATTTGTTGCTAGACAAACTTCTTCACTGAACAAATGGTCTCCATTTTTCAAAGTTTCTTCCATGTTAGTAAAAAAGTCTGCTTCATTTACTACATTAAACATATCTATTGTTTTGTTTAAATAATCATCAACACTTACATTATCAGCTGTTATAATTTCCGTGTAACTGTTTTGCACATTTTCCAAGGACTCTTTTGCAATGTTTTGAGGAAACAGCATGCAAAGTAACGTTATACCGGTTATAGTGAATACCGAAGCAGCAATGGACAAAATGCTTAACGGATCTGCTTTTCGTTTTCCTCGTCGTTTTTTATTTTTCGCTTTCTTAGATTTTACGGTTTCAGGTATCTCATCCGCTTCAGTCTCCTTAGCTACGTCTTCAGCACATTCGTCAAAATAAATAAATCCCTTCTGTTCGCCTTCTGATTCTGCAGTAGTATTAGCGTCATTCTCGGCGATCCTAATAAAGGTGCAATCAGCATCTTTTCTGTTGCGGTCGCTTTCGGAGAGATTATTTTGAATGTCACTGTCATCTTCCAAATTAAGTTGATCCACGGAACTGCTTCTTGAGGCGTCTGATTCTTCAATAACGCTCCATGAGGAATTTGAGCTGAGATCAGAGTCACTTTTAGTAGTCAGAATATCACTCATAATAATTTTTGTCTTTATTAATTCGAAAGGTTTTGATTAGAACAGGTTTGAAATATTTTATGATGACATGATTGCATGAATTTGTTTTCCAACGACACGCGATGTGCTGAAATGTTAATATCCACAGCAATCCATTTATCAAATTTAAGTTTGGTTTTATATTATTTAATTGTACCGCGACTTTATGTATCTGGAATAATTTTACCATTATTTTGAAGCTGTATACGAGTAGTATAATAAAGGATTATTATAATAAAATGTAATTCTGGGAATAAAATTGTTTGTTAGAATATATTGTTTGTTAGAAGTTTTTCTTTGAATGGGGTTAGCGGTAGACTCATCTAAATATCAGTTGACCGGCCATCATCAATTTTACGTAAAAATTAAAGATAATAAACTTGTCTACATTAGCTTTCCTGTGCACTTATGCACTACGAATAAGCAAGCATCTTATAGTCCAAGCAACATTTTAGTTTGCGAAAGGTCATGGACGTATATTTTTATAACATAGATCCTTATTCTGTTGAGGTTAATAAAAAACCGGGTTTCGAAGAAAATGTTTTTGACCTTGATACTTTTACGTTCACGCCATCAAATTACTACTATGTGTCAAAAAACGGTTTGATTCAGAAGCCAAAAAGTGCCATTCGAATGTTAAGTTGGTTTTGATTATATAATTTTTAATATTACGTATAATTTTTCCTTTTTGGTTACATTTGAGGTAATTAGAACCATTAATATTAGGGTAATGAGAACCATTCACATTGGGGTAATTGGGGTGGGTAAAAATAGGGGTAAGGGAGCAAGTAAAAATAAGAATCCTGAAGTAACTGTTTAAAAAGATAGTACCACTAGTGATAGCGAGGAGGAAGACGACGTTGTGTTTATATGTGAATTATGCAAATAGTTTCCTTTTAGTTCTTTAGTTTTTATATGTGGACCTTCCAGTCCCGGGCGACGAGCAGGGCATTACCAAGTAACACAACATAAATATTTATTTCTTTGTTAATGTTAAATATTATGTTTTCTTACTTTCTATATTGCAATAATGTCTTCTTATGTAATAAAGTTATGCAGTATTTTTGAAGTGAAAACTTCTTTAGGCGCGCCCAGCACTTTTATTTTTCGTCACGCATCATGCTCAGCTATGTAACGCCCCTTCGGGTAAAGTCGGCTCGAGTCAACTAAGTGAGAAAGGATCAGTCGGCAGAGCGAGACAGTATAAAGAGTTTGTGGGTATTGAATGAGACTGAGCCGTCACGTTCGACTATGTAACGCTCAGTTCATTCGTTCACTAAGCGAGAGAGATAAACTTAAATCTAAAGTATTTACAGCATATTTTAGCTTCCATAGGCCTATTGTTTCATTCCTAGAATCTAGAATATAATCAGTGAAGAAGTTCAGAGGAAAATTCCATAATATAATTCACAAATATTATTGTTTATTTTGTAACTAATATTACTTCATGGGTACAGAGATAAAAATAAATAATTTTATATAACAATATCGATATTATCCTTTGTTGATTCACCAAACTAATCCATTATATACATAAATGTGATTATATAGGTATATATTTTAAAATTCGAAAATTAGAAGTTTTCACTTCTGTCGTGTGGTCATAAGCACATACCCATGTTTGGTTTTACTAACATGGTAAATAAACAAACAACTGACCATTTTTTAAATTGATTTTCACGTTGCTTTCATTAATTAAAGAATATTTGTACCTACAATTAGTTTATATTATTTCGAACAAAATATGTCTGATTAAGCAGTTACGTAAAAAAGCAACTTTATCAACTTCCGACCTCTGTAACGTAATGGCACACTATATTAAAATAAAAATTAACCATAAAAATTCTAAATCGTGTAAACAGAAGAAATATAGCACAGTTATATGCAGGGTTCCATGGGTTCCAAAAATTCTAAAATATACGGGGTATCATATCAGTGAAATAAATAAGAAAAAATGAATTATGTATATGTAATTATATTTATATGTAACAGTTTTATAAAAATTCCAACAAAAAAAAACAATAACAAGAATATTTAAGATAAAATCTAATATTTGGTCATATAACCATCTTTTTCTTTTAATTGAGCCAATCTATTAGGCATTGACTGAATTATATTACATATAATGTTTGGATCAATCTCCTCCCAGCACTTGTGGATTATTTTCCATAATTCGTTTGAATTTTGTGGTCTAAAATTTCTTTTATATATTTTTTTTACAAATAAACCCCAAACATTTTCTATCGGATTAATATCAGGACTATAACTGGGAGATGGCAGCACTTCCACATTATGAGTTTAAAGCTACTCCGTTACAACATTAGCGGTGTGAATTGGATAATTATCTTGATGATAAATTAAACGTCCAGATCTAAAAGCAACGGAGCTAGTGTATCGTTCCTCAATCCTTGGATTGTCTGGACGATAAACACGAATTTGGCCATTATAAGTCGACTGGAAAGTCTTTGCATCAGTAAAAACGACCATGTTCCAAAATTATTCAGTGTCACGGTATACATAGTTCATTGCAAAAATTACCCTTGACTGCCGCCGTTCTACAGTGAGTAACATTTTTTTCGCAGCTGGACGATGACCCTTCTGCTGGAGGTAGGTTGAGAGCCAGGAAATTTAGTTTCAATCACAGCATCCCTCGCCGTTGCAAATGGATTCTCTCTTAAGTATCCCAAGAAAGTAACATCTTGTTCAGGGTTGGAAATTTTGGGACGACCTGAACCAACTTTTCTCTTTAAGGAATCTTCCTGCTCCCAGCGTTGTTTAATTATTTTTAATATGGTTTTCTTGTTTCTGTTATACAACTGTGCTATAGCACGAATTGTCCATCCATCTTCGATTCTGGACACTATTTGAGCTTTTTCAAGTTCAGATAAATGACGAGGCATTTTTATTTATCTACTGTCAAAGTTTGTCAAACGCTACCTCCATGTACTATCAAAAATAATAACGCCAACGCCAATGATTTGCATTCTTGACATTCTATGTCATGTGATAACCTCCAATAACAGTCCTTTACATAAGCCGGTTTTACACATAATAATAAAGCTCGCGTCTCATTCTAATACTTGTACGCTTTTTTTAATGAATACAATCGTACAAAGTTGAAGAGTAGATAAAAACTGTGGATAACATGTGACGCATGCAAGCCAAGTTTCATCTCGATCAGCTAACAAATAAATAAATGGCAGCCGGAATTAAATAAGTTATACAACATTCTGAAGAGCCTTAATAAAGGCGTAAGAAATTACAAAATCTCAATGATTCATTTCCGTTTATATGTCCAGATATACAACATGTAAGTGGTTTCATTGATTTCTCTTTGCAATAGACAACCAACCGAAGATTACTTCTTACATAAAAAATATGAGTAACAAAGAACTCAGATATAGCACTGGTAAGTGTGTCTTCCTCCTTATTCGTCTATTTACTTATTTCTCTATGTAATGAAATGCTACAAACCCAAGATTACTTTTCGCAAAACAAATATGAATAGCAAAGAATTTCAAAGCTAATAAATATATCCAGGGTGAAAATTGGAGAATTTTTTCGAATTTTCGAAGAAACAATTAATACATACAACCAACAAATGATTTTAGTGTTGACTAAGCAAGCAATTTCTGTATCACTCCCTCTTTGAATGCTTCAGAACTCTATTGTATATGTAATTCAATATTATCCCGCATATAGTTGGAAAAAGTAGTTGTTTTTCAATAGGTTCAACAAGATTATGCATTTTAAAGTTCAACATCTTCTGGATAACTGTATGCCTAATGCTTTTATATATAATATGTTCAAATAGAACAAATATAAATAGTAGACTAGGTTTGTGTATTCTAAGGATTTGAGTTCCGTCAAAAACTAATGTCATAAAACGTCACTGCAAGTGTTGGAGTATTAATATTTTAAATTCAAGTATAAATGATCAATGAAATAAATCGTATACTGCTCTGAAGATCCTCAATAAAGGTGAAAGAACTTGTACAACTTCTAAGTGGTTCGTTTCCGTATGTATAGTGGTTCGTTTTCGTATGTATGTCCAGATATAGCACTGGTAAGTGTGTCTTCCTCCTTATTCGTCTATTTGCTTATTTCTCTATGTAATGAAATGCTACAAACCCAAGATTACTTTTCACAAAACAAATATGAATAGCAAAGAATTTCAAAGCTAATAAATACATCCAGGGTGAAAATTGGAGAATTTTTTCGAATTTTCGAAGAAACAATTAATACATACAACCAACAAATGATTTTAGTTTTGACTAAGCAAGCAATTTCTGTATCACTCCCTCTTTGAATGCTTCAGAACTTTATTGTATACGTAATTCAATATTTTCCCGCATATAGTTGGAAAAAGTAGTTGTTTTTCAATAGGTTCAACAAGATAATGCATTTTAAGGTTTAACATCTTCTGGATAACTGTATGCCTAATGCTTTTATATATAATATGTTCAATTGAACAAATATAAATAGTAGACTAGGTTTGTGTATTTTAAGAATTTGAGTTCCGTCAAAAACTAATGTCATAAAACGTCACTGCAAGTGTTGGAGTATTAATATTTTAAATTCAAGTATAAATGATCAATGAAATAAATCGTATACTGCTCTGAAAATCCTCAATAAAGGTGAAAGAACTTGTACAACTTCTAAGTGGTTCGTTTCCGTGTGTATAGAGAGGGAGAGACAGAGAGAGAAATATATAAATTTTGGAATCATGAGTAGCTTACCTTATCCGGTGAATTTTCTTTAGGGGATGGAAGGGGCGATGAACAATTAACTATCGCTGGTACTCCTAATTCGTAAATATTTAGCATGTGAGCAGCTTGTGCATGGACCATAAGGTCCCAGGCGTTCTGAAAAGCGTCCTTACACTGCACACACAGTAATGAGGCTAAACTATTATCGTCTGATGGCGACTCTGAAAAATAAAATAAGCGTTAGTAATGTAGGTTAATAATTCAACAATTAATATCTTAAACTTTGATGTATTTTGAGCGGCAGCACCCAATTAAATTGAGAACTGATTTCTAACTGAACAAAGTGTATGATATTTAATAATGGCTTGCACCAGTTTCCAGTTCCTTTGCTCAAAGATTAAGTGCAATATTTTATTGCAGAATGAATAACGGCCACAAGCACCGTTTTAATTTTTTTAATCAAAATTCCCGGACAGCCTATATTTTCCTATATTTTATTAAGGTTAACCTGTCTTAGTAGCCCAGTCATTATATATTTAAATTACACCATTTCCTGCAAAAGTTCGGACCGGCAAAAAAACCTCGGAAATGTGTACCGCTATATGGCAGATTTATTGTCTTACACTTGCAACCATATCCGAGTAGAGCACAAACTACCCCAGGCGTTCAAAGGGGTGAAATTGCACTAACGTGGGCAAGTATCTTAAACCGTTAGTCTGAAAACAAAAAGTTGTAATCAATGAAAGTAGTTTGTGTTTTTCTACCAAAAACTCTTCGAAAACATATAGGTATCTAGGATTTCTAGTTTTTGAATGGCAAGCCCGAGTATGGAGGCACTTTTTTGCTGAAGGTTACGTGGTACCAGTTTAGGCTCCGTTCGATCAGCCCGAGCGTCTTAGGCTAAACCGTTACTCTGATTGTGATTATTTAGAAATCATTATGTTCCCGTGTAATTGAACTTTCCAACGGTGTTTTATATGAAGTCCGAGGGTCAAAATTAATGAAATTATGACGGCTGCAATATCGCTTATATTGAAAAATTGTAAAAAAATAGCCCTCTAAAATTAGCGCTCCCTACAATTGCGCTTTAATTAAAAAAATACCATTTTTGAGCAAAAGGCTAAAACATCCCTTCCGAGTTTTAGGCAAACTACCTTTTAGAAGTGACGTCATATTTAATTTTTTTAATAAAGCGTAATTTTATGGAGGGCCCAATGAAAAACCAGCTACGATTACCAGTTTACCAACTACGTCTACCAGTTTAAGCTACGTTTACACGTTAGTTAAATTTCACCCCTTTTTGTGCTCCAATTCGAGAGGGTTGCAAATTTAGGACAATAAATCTGCTATATAGTATAGAGAAATTTTTTTGCAGGTCAGACCTTTTGCAGGAAAAAGTACATACTGACTGGACATAAAAATTACTGTCATCTAAATATTGAATAGGCAAAATACCAAGTATATAGAGTTTAAAACTATGGCGCTGTATTATTTTCATCACACTCCTTTGAGATATATACCAATCTATTGCTGCGGCATAGGATGATTTGGATAGATTTGCAGTAAAATATAAAAACGCGTTGAGTTTTGTGTCATCTCCTGTTTTCATTCTTCGTTTTTCCATTTTCTTGTCTTTCATAGGGTCTGTATTTCCAATCTTTGCATATATATGTTTTTAAAGGTATTTTGGGAAGGAGGTCGTGTTGCTATATTTATAATATATATTCAAGTAAGTCTTTTTGCTTTATTTTTTTACACTAGTATCTATCAGTCAGTAACTATCTCACAAAAAGCTGTATAATATCTATTATTCCATAAGATATGCAGATGTGCATTGTATTTATGTATATTTTAATGTTTTTTGTTTTATCTGATTTTGTTTTTGACACCCGTGATGTGACGTGATCAGTTTTTCGTAATATCTTACGAAAAACTTCTCCACATGTCCACCCTGTATATTTTAGAAGATTTTTAACATCCGATTTTAAAAATCCATTTTTGATACCCATCAGAATATAAAAATTCATCAAAAATCGTGTCCCCTACTTTTTTGAATATGTTAAATTAGTAGAGGATAAGTGAAATAATGAAGGTGTTAATTTTAAAAGACATACCCTGTACATAAAGTCAAAGTTATAAAAATATTATTTCACCATTATTGAATTTCAAGCAGATAAATAAATTATCTTATTGGATTACACAGCTGACAAATTCGTTTGCTGTTTTAGCGGCAATTAAAACAATAACAATATCTTAATGTAATAAATTCTTAAACACCTCCCTGAGTTTATAAAACTGATCACGAGCTGATAAGTAGAAGGCGGTTAACCAACCAACCCTTCTGAATGAACCCCAAGCAATAAAGTGGGGTTTAAGGATTAATTCCCGGGAAATTTACGAAGAGACACAGGTGGCCATCTTAAGCGAAGGACTAAATTTATAAAGGCAACAAGATAGGGACACCAAGTTAAAGGGAATAAAACTTACTAGATTTATTTGAATCACATTTGCAGGTAAAGCGCAGTTTGCAGTACGTTTTTTTGTGGTCTAGAAGTTCGTGAAGGTCGGAAAACATTTCTCTACAGTTGCCACAGATCAATATGTCTTGATTGCCTAGAAAGGAGAAGATAAATTAGTGACAAGCAAGAAACCCTAACTCCTTAAATAAATAAGTAAGTAAGTAATTATCTCCAGGCATATATATATATATATATATATATATATATATATATATATATATATATATATATATATATATATATATATATATATATATATATATATATATATATATATATATATATATATATATATATATATATATATATATATATATATATATATATATATATATATATATATATATATATATATTGTGAAAAGTAATCTTGGGTTTGTAGCATTTCATTACATAGAAATAAGCAACTTATACAGTTGCTTATTTCTATGTAATGAAATGCTACAAACCCAAGATTACTTTTCACAAAATAAATATGAATAGCAAAGAATTTCAAAGCTAATATATATATATATATATATATATATATATATATATATATATATATATATATATATATATATATATATATATATATATATATATATATATATATATATATAATATCTTTGACACCGTATGATAATTTTATATATTGATCACCTAGCTGTTATCCGTGATATCGTCTGCAAGAATTTAACGCGCGTTCTGAGTCCTCGCGACAGGCAGCTATTGTGATATTAAATCGTGGGAGGAGGAAGCGGTGGGACGCATCTTTCGGTGCCGCGACGGCGTGTGCGTGGGGCGCGCGTGTTACTGGACACTGCTACTTTAGTTTATTTTACTATTACTCGAATATCGAAGATTATTACTCGAGGCAAGTAAAAATACTCGGGAAATTTACGTTAATAATTAATTATTTATTAGCGTTCATATTGGATTATATTGGATGTATATTCTTCCTTATTTAAATCGGATTTTGTTCACAATTTGATGGATTTTTTTTGCGCGAACCCTAATACTTTATTTAAAATGAAAGTAGTCTAAGTTTGTACTAATAACACTAGCTATCTGCCAGTTAAAGTTCCGTCAATATCGGTCCAGCCGTTTCGGAGATTAGTCGGAACAAACCAACAGACAGACAGACAAAAAATTTAAAAATTGTTTTTTTAGTACAGTATATATTTTTATATGCATTAAGTCAAAATCTGTTAATGTGAAAATACAGACACTCCAATTTTATTAATTTCCATAGATTGATGTGGAAAATATCTTGGTCTGTTTAATATACATATTTTAATTTTAATTTAAATCGATTTAAAGAAGTTGAAGATTTTAGTTCTTGAAGTATTTTATTGAAGAATCGAGGGCCTATATAATCAAAACATCTTTACCCAACAGTTTTAGCAGCCCTAGGTACATTTACGTGAAATTCTTTAATTCTTGTATCATAGTTATGCTTAACAAAGTTTCCTATATCAGAATAGTGAAATAGAATTTGATGAAAGAATAACTGTCTTATGTCAAATATTTCGGCTTCCTTGTAGAGGTCAGTGCTTGGATATGTGTACTTCTTGTTAAAAACTATCTTTACTATCCATAACTTAACTATTTCTAATCTATTTTAGTGTGAGTTGGTGGACATACGGTCATAGAGGTTGAATTGCTACCAATTTTAATGCTGTTGGAAATATGTTTGTGCCTAAATTTCTATTGAAAATGTAAGTTGTGGATTCCACAATATAAGTAACTCATTTTTTTAGAATGTCCGATGTTATTTGCCTTTTGGTCCGCTATGATTACTTACTTTTTGTGCATTTGTGTAGCAATAACGAATCTTTTAGTGAATCCTTTTCATAACTTATAATTAGATCCTTTTTTACTTTTTCGGCGTGAGATATTCCGATGCTAGTAAAATATTTGCAAAACAGAATTTCGGAAGTTAAATTCAGACTTAGTGACAGTTTAAAAAATGGGATACAAAATTAAGCTGGAAATAGTCCCTTTTTAGTTGTCAACCGCTGCCAACATCATATACCAAAGAACTGACTTTAGCATTATGTAGCAAACATAATAATTTAGTTGATGTTTCTGCTAACCTTGAATTTTAAAACACGTTAATGCAAACTGTTCATTTAATGCAAACATAAATTTAAGTATTTAATGCAACATCAATTTATTATATTGCACGTAAAATATATGTAGAAATTCATGTAATATATGTAATAAATATACAAGTGGCTTTAATGAATAGTAATGATTGCGAAATCAGAAATGAAAAATGTTAAATACCCACGAATGTAAGAAGAATCGTAGATAATGTGGTATGTAAGCGATTGCCTAATATACGTAGAGATGTAGGTAGGAATGCTAAATATCTTCTTGATCAATATGTTTGTAAGGCAATCACGCACGTGAAGGGTGTTGTCCTTGTTCTAAATGTTCTTTTGTATGCAGAGCATTGGGTCTAATTAACGGAGAAAGTCTGAGATTCTCAGAACAACGGAAGGGGCTGGTATAATTAACGATAATAAATCTTATAATTACTGCTATCGATGGAGATAGTTAGAAATATGTTTATAAAACTATCAAGTTATTAATAGATGTATAGGGGATTTGACTAAGTACGCCTCAAGAACTTTCGCAATAGCCAGTAAAAGGCTGATTCTTTCAGGAAAACCACCGACGTTGATCGATTTTTAAGCTGCGTTATTAAGTCACTATGAAATTTTTTCCTTTGTTAATGAATTTGAATTGAAAAATAAATGCATAACAAGAAAAATAGAAAATGTTCAACGACGTCGTATGCGCTATAGATCGCTTTAATACTTTCGTTCCATGGCTGATATTCAGACTATCACTCTACAGCTCTTTTTGAAGTTGGCCGAGTTGAAAGACTAAAAATAATTATAATATGATAATTTATTTCCGACGAGAATATCGAAGAAATGGACATAGCAAGAATCAGATGAACAATTTGATAAAGATTTCCTTGATGACCCAATGAACCAACTTTCTACACTAAAAATGGAGATAATAAAAGCAATAACCGCATATTGTAAAAATATACAAATTCGAACATTTGAAAACGACATAGGAGGTGGATAAGGCCTACGGAGGGAAGGACTTTTAAAAATAGGGCGCCGTGTGCTCTACCGCTAGGTGGTAGGGAAACGGGCACAAATAATACACATAATTTCCAATGGCATAAAGGATATGCAGTGTATAAACCTAGATCGGTTTATAGTACATATACAAATCGACCTAGCTTGAGTATAAACCAAACCAATGCGCAATGAATAGAATCTTTCTTGTAGAGAATTTTGTGCATTACTTTTTTTTTGTTTTGACAATTCGCGCTAAAGTGAGTCTCTCTACCAATCTATTTTATAAACATCATATAAACATCCTTTTCCAGAACTTTTTCCAAAATGACAACCAAATCTGGGATCGACAGAGCGTGTATATTGCTGATACAAGCTGATTTTTTCAGGGTCGATGGAGGGGTGCCTGCTGAGTACACAACCAGAAAGTCACACTCCACATCCCTTGTAGGGTGTTGCAATAGGGGGGGGGGTTTGTTTATTTTACAAATTTCTTTTGTTGTAGAGAATATTATTATGTACAAGTTTGCAAAAGAAAATTATTGAAAAGTATTGCAACACCTCACAAGGGGTGTGGTGTGACCTTTCGGTTGGAAAGTTGAGAGACACCCCCTCCATCGCCCTGAAAAAATCAGATTGCCGGGAATTATTTATTAAGCACCACCTATTATAGAGATGGTCTACTTTTATTGTATTAAAGAGGTTTGTATTTTGGCGGATAAATTTGGATTGTTTAATGAGAAACTGTTGCCCAGCAATTAGACGAGAAAAACGGTCAACTATTAAAAACGAGACACCGAAGGTAAATTGTTTTTAGGTTGACAGTTTTTCGAGGCAAATTGCTAAAGGAAACAGTTTAGAATCCAAACAACACAAAATTATCCGGTATCAATACAAAAATCGAGTGTAATTCGGCAGGACAATTTAACGAATAAGAAATTTAGAAACATGTGACTACAAACTTTATTTATAAAACACTAAAAATAAACACATTTTTATATGAGCATACAATTAATAAACACGCAGTTACTGAATTTCATGCGAGGAATACTAATGTCGCTACGGGTGCCAGAGTTAATCGTTTCTGTAGTAGATAAGTTTGTTCCTTTCCAAACCAATCGATTGAATAATGTTCGAATGATACTCTTTGTCAATTTGTAAGTATGGTTTTATTGATGATGAATTGATGTGTCCTGTTATTTTTATTAGAGTTTGTTCTTCAATTTCGCACTTACTTTACGTAATTCGCTAACTGCTGAAGTTCGATATGAGCGATTTGTAATTTTGACCCGTTTGAAATCTATAGGTACCAATGCGTTGTTATAAGCAGTCAATTGGAAATATCATTAATTCCAATCCGCACATTTTTATATCAACCTTTAGATTTTTCTTCTTCCAAAAGAGATTTGGTGTAAGAAATACTATGTCCAATGTTATAGAAGTGCTTCGTTTCTCCATCAACTTTTTAAATAAGCGTACTTAGCAAACATTTTCTAAACTATTAGGTGTAGTAGTCCATTTGCTGTCACATAAATTATTGTCATCCCCGTGTCTAATTTTCCTAAAATAGAAGATTATACTCGATTCGTCCAGTTCCTTTTCCATTATTTTTAATTTCAGATACGAAATAAATGGTTTTGCAGTAAGTTGCTTGGTCCTCCGCGCCAAGCTGATTGAAACGTCGAAAGGTGATATAATTTCTTTTGAAATCCGTTCGGTTCATTTTCGTCATATAATCTGGCCATCGCAAATAATTCACGTTTATTAAGAGCTGATGCACTGGATTTTCTCTTTTCGGATTGTGGTTGAAGGATTTTACGTATAGCATTACGTGCAGCTCCCGATGAATGAAACTGCACGTCACACGTCCGTGAAAGGGTTAAATGCAATACTGATTTTTTATAATATTTAGTTTGTAGCATTTTAGCGGTGGTATACCAAATTATTTTAACTACGGCTTCGTAGTATTTTCCATCAAATTTTCGCATATTAAAAGCCCAATCTTGAAATATTATAATCAATTTCTCGATGGACTCTAGCTCAAATTTATATCCTTTCGCATCGCAAAAAGTAGAAATTTATCGCCAGATTGATGATTGAGTCGCAACTGTATTAGCAGGCACACACGTATCAACAATTTGACTAATTTCGTTGTTCGTAGACTAAGTGGATCGACTCATTGTTAGTGATTAATAATTCAATAAGTTGACAGAAATATCAAACTATTTATTTTGGCAATGGACACCGCGATAATTGATTAACACATGATTAAGTGAGAAAACCATTAGTGCATCTGTCACCGTAAGAGTTGCAGGTAAGTTTTGTCTCTCTCAAAGTGACTTGCTCTGTGGCTGTGGCATATGCGATATTTGCAAGCTTTTATTTAATTTGTTATGTATATATGTATGTATGTATCGATGTATGTTTGTTCGAGTCAAATCTTGCAACTGAATTTAGTTCTTAAGTAATTATATTAAATAGTTCGAAAGTAGTTATCTCCAACTGATTGGGCTGTATTGATTTAACTGTATACCTATACAGTGAGCTGTATTGATTTAACTGTATACCTATACAGTTAAATCAATACAGCTCAATCAGTTGAAGATCGTTGAAGATTGTTTACCTAAACAATAATACAATTTATGAATCTTGATATTTACATAAGTAATTCATAAATGATTCATACTTGATATTTGCATAAAAAATTGTAAGGGTAATTCCCATTTTTGTAGCAACATGTATAAGCTACTACCATATAAATGAATTAGGTACCTACCTCTAACATCATATACCGAAATTATTAAGATTATACTGTACTAAAATAACTGTCATCTAATTTAAAAGCCAAGTAGTTTCGCTGAAATTAGCATGGCCTGGCACTAACTAACAAGCGTAATAAGCACTCTATATTAATCTCAATTGAATTAAATATTTAAAATGGCCCTCTAATGTGACGTCATAACCGAGTACAATGCACAGACGAGGCTGATATAATTGTATTGTGTCGCAACATTAAGAGTGACTAATGATAAGCTCTGATGTCGCGAACATTAGTTCTTTTGTCCCTTTTATCACCATTTCCTCTGTTATATTTAGTTTGATATGCAGTGCAACCTCATTTTAATCGATCTATCTGCATAGGTCAAAATTCTTTTTATATCTTGATTATTGTCATAATTTTACATTTGAGACTCATTAGCAAATATTATGCTATATTTTTTTCGATTAAATACTAATCGGTAATAGTAGAAGACAGTGTAAGATGTTCTTCATATTTAGCTGACTATATAGGTACTTGTCGGAAGAATATTTGTAGTATACCTAATAGTCATTTGCTTTATTAGACAGAAAAGCACCAGATTTAATGCCGCGGCTGGGGTTTCATAGGCAAGGCGTTGTCGAGGCTAGGAAACCAGCCAGGGCATTAAATTTGCTCTACTGTCGTGTGAAAGATAATTTTTATCCTTTGTTCCAATTTCATGCAAAATCGTCTTTTTTATATTTATTTATTAATTGCGTTTCATTTTCTATTTCCTAATAATTAAATTATTTTAAGAAAGGTAACTGGCTCTTCGTCATCAAATAAATCTAATAAATGGATCTAAATGGAATATTTTTTCTCTCGGAACGCGAAAAGAAATTTCGCAGTCTATATATACAAATAACTAATTTATTAATTACGGTCCTGCGACTTGTCTACTGATTTTGATGTATCTATTTAGTTCTATAATTAATGTGTACGCAATAATTTTATTGTTAATATATTGGAAAATAGTAGTGTTTTACTCGTTTCCTTGTAACATTGAACTACCACTTAGTAATGGGTTCCTGAATCAGCTGCTTTTAAAAAATTTAAATTTTTAATTTTGTGTGTATGTCTTGACGTTATTTTGTTATTATGGTTGTCACTTAAACAATTGATTATCTGTCAATAATTATTGTAATGAAAATTGTGAAATTATAATTTTTTTCTACTTTCAAGAAAAAAACAACATTATTGAACTATATTTAATGCAAAAACTGGTTCTTTATTGCACTATTGCAATAAATATTGCACGCCTCTGTCATTCTACTACAGTATTTTGACATAAAGATCAAGATATGTCACCTAATGTCATGACATTAATGCCACCTCAATTAAACATTTTTTTGAACAAAAATTGTTTATTACACTCGACGTGTTGTCCCTCTCGTTGGACAATTTCACGTCGCGTGCAGTAAACATTTACTTTTTGCACATAAATACCTATTTAAATTGGTACAATAAAATTATATTTGTGGTCAGGAAAATACAAAATTTCAAAATATATTACGCGAATGCTATTAATGAAGAGCGTAAAAAAATCGAAAAACTACATAGAAATCGGTTTCGTTTAAAATGTTAAACGAAAAATCCAGAATTGGTTTAAAATTTAAAGAAAGAATAAACCGAGTAATTGAAATAGAAAATGATCCGTTGGTAACCCCTATGGAAGTTTTAGTACAACATATATAGTACAATTTTGTTTGCCAGAGAATTTGTAAGCATTGATTCAAGAATAGACTCTTTCTTAAAAACCGAATATTCACCCTTGGAAACACGATGCTGCAATCAACATTTAACTGAAAATGGATTACTTAATACAAATTGAGTTTATGGTTAATCTCATATCTGTACCGCTACTAATAAGCATTATGGGACCAGAAAAAAATGGCAATATCCTCAAAAAGACATTCAAGGAATATCCCTAAGAAACATTTGATAAACATTTGATAACGTGCAGCAAAAGGAGGGTCGAGGGATGAAGAAAGACTGCCGACGCTATCCGGCCATCGCAGAGGTACACGTCCTGACGTTTAAAAGCCGATACTGGTTTTATTTTAAAAAATAGATCACATATTAATAGCATTAAATTCTGAAGTGTTTGAAAAAACATTTAAATAACTGTTTGCGTATGAAAGTGATTACGAATTGAGTTTAACAAAATATGTTTTTTTATATAGTTTACAAATCTTTTTTAAAGAAATAGTATACCAAAAGAAAGTAAATTAAGTTATATTAATAAAAGTAATGGGTGTTCAAAGTCAATTTCCATTTTCTATGTATTCTGCTTTTCTAAACGGTGAAGAGAAGTGCATCCTAGACCGGGCTTTCCGACGTTTGTTCCGACGTTGTTCCCTTTCAAAATTTAAAATTAAGTTCTTAAGAGTTATTAGTTATAAAGACTTATTTCCGGATAACTCAACGGAATAAAAGATACTCCCATTATTCCAAACATTTGCCGCCCACAGTTATCTGTCAAATCCCTTGCCTATGAAAATATTCTATTCCAGGTCAACACATGTTTCCCATCTTAAACATTATTCTAAAAATACCATACTTTTTAATAAATATGGCATATAACCTTTTATTTCGCAAATAGAGTTTGTCCATCAAGTGCCATGGTATCCTCAATTTTGTATCATTAACTTGCATCATACTTTATTCTCGTACTAAAATGTAATACCTAAATCGCGCAACCACGTTAATACAGATTTGTGGGTAATACTTTTTCTGTTCTACGCCTGAACGTTAGGCTCATAATCGTATAAGCTTAATATATATTTCCTTCACTTCATACAGCAACGGATGTAACCGACTATTTATTACAATTTAATACGTGAGTATATTCCCAGATTAGAATAATAATAATCTAAATAATAAGGTATAAAATTAGTAAAAATATACAGGGTATTTATTAATTAATGGGCCATACCTAGCTTCTTCCTTAGTCGAGTATAATATGATTAAAATCAACTTATCTTAGTACAATTTTGCTTGCTTAATGAGTTTTAGATTATTTCCATTTATTTCCACGGAATATATACTTTTTTATAAATAAATTACGATAATTTATTTATTAGAGAGGTAACTTTGCTAAAATTTTGTAAAACGGCTTTTTCTGTTATAAATACAAATATCTATTTGTTTTTTTTACCATAAATGTACAGGGTTCTGAGCGCCCTTTCCACAGTATTGTTTTCTTCAGATTTTTTTATGATAGATATTTGCAAATCAACAGTGATTTTAAAATAGCATTCTATTTCCTTAAGAACTTATGGATGGAGCTCTACCCCAATCTATAGGACGGATCTCAGATTCCGGATATATGACCATTTTGTTTTTAGACTGGTTGAAATATTTTCATGCCCATGTGAGGGCTGATGCTGAGCATCCGGTTTTATTGATTCTAGACAACCATTCCTCCCATATTTTTCTGGATCATATATCCCTTTATTTTGTAGAGAAAATAATATACATTTACTTACAATCCCACCGCATTGCAGTCATAGAATTCAACCGTTGTACCGATGTTATTTCAAAGCACTAAAAAGGTTTTACGCAGCTAAATGTGATCATTGGTTAAGCAACAATCCCGAAAGAAAAATAACCCAACTTCCAGATTGCGAAAACATTGGGACGAGCCTATGAACGTGGTTCTACCATTGATAGGGTTATCAAAGTTCTCGAATAATCCTGCGGAATTTATCAGATGAATGAGAATGCGTTTACTGATGAAGATTTTCTTTCTTCAACTGTCACCGAGAGAAGTGTCCAGAACTAGCAAATAGATGATAGTGAAAGAGACTCAGATCCTGAATCAGCTGTGCCCTTATCCGTGTTACGCAAAAAGATGGAAAAGAAATGAACTCAAAAGCAGTTAGTAAATAGTCCGGTTGCAAATGCCTTCCAGAGCAGCAGTAGAATATTCAATGGATGAGCTTTATTCCGCACCTTCTGCCTCTACAATCAGCCAAAAAAAACAAAAACAATTTTTATAAATTTAATACATATTATTATTTTTATACATTTAATTAACTTCATAGTCATGCTATCTTGATGCTATGAAACATGATTTGCGTAATGGACTTAATCACTTAATTTTTAAATATATTTTAAATACATATTTGTATAATGTTCAAGTTTTACACCACTTGTTTTATAATTTGTGAATTGTTTTTTACATTTTGAACGTGACATGTTTATTTTTAGTTTTTTTAAGCAATATATTTATATATTTTATGACTTGCCAAAAATTGTTTGTGATCTTGGTCAAATAAACTAGTAAAAAAATATTTAGTATATGTATTTGTAAATATATAATATGTTGTAAAAATTGTTCCCTTTGATTTTGAGACTAACCCGACCCCCCACTCCTTTCGTTCTCCTGCTGCGTCGTAAAAGCTTTGAAGTGCCCTAGCTCCCCTCCTAATCTTCAGATTTTGATCTAGTTTGGCAAAATTAAAGGTCGAAAGAAAAGCTGTCGATTGATAAAAAAAATATTTCCCGCGCACTCTTCCTTCATACCGGAAACACCGATTGAAAATACAAGCAAATCGTTTTTTTGCGTGTTAGGCGTTTGTTTGCAAAAAAATTTTTTACTAATGCCATCGTATAGCGTATAAAGAAACGAGGAATAAGCCGTTTGACTTTTAAAGGTCGGTCAATATTCAGGATATGAACATTTAAAAAAATTCGTTTCCCCTAATTATCACATCACCCCCAGCTTGTGGCCTCATAATTCCTTCATAATGGCTCTTCAGCAAAAGAAAATTGAGTCTTCAACTCCACTCCCCCCGACGAAAAATAGTTTAATTTTTCTGATTTTGGCTACTTAACTGAGATTTGCGTTATCTCGGGAAATAATTATCCCAGTTCACTTAGCTTTAAATGAGAGTATGTGCTTTGTCGTACTCTTAATTTGTTATATCAAGTTTCTTTTTGTAAAGTCAAAAACCGGCGAGATATGCATTAAAAAGAATTTTTACATGCTTTTAATTCATCGTTCCCTCCTCCCCCCTATAGACAAAGTCGGCACAAACGAAAAAAAAATAATAAGAGGACCCGATTTGATAGGTTGGGAAAAAATGATTCAATTTGAGTTGTCTGTTTTTGACCCATATTTATTTCCAGATCCGCTCCACTAAAATTGATATCTTACTCAGTTGGTCTCTTACTCCTCAACCGAGAGACCGGGTTGGGATAATCCACACTTTTATTTATAAAAACTATATAAAATATGTTTTTCACAAACCTTTGTAAAATATGTATCAATATAACCAATTGCTGCTATTAAGCAAGCTATATAATAAATTACGTTTCAAAATAAAGTAAAAATCAGCAAACATTTATACTATAATATTTGTTAATTTATATTGCAGGCCTCTACATAATAAAATGTAATAGGTACAAGAAGTACGTCTTAATTTTTAAATAAGACGAAAAAAATACTGCGACTTAAAAAAACAACCCTTGTCAAGTGTTTATTTAACCCTTCGCAAACAGTTGCTTTTTAATAGCCTTGCGGATACATTTACCCACCTCTTCATGTTTACAGTACTTAACTGAGATTTGCGTTATCTCGGGAAATAATTATCCGAGTTCACTTAGCTTTAAATGAGAGTATGTGCTTTGTCGTACTCTTAATTTGTTATATCAAGTTTCTTTTTGTAAAGTCAAAAACCGGCGAGATATGCATTAAAAAGAATTTTTACATGCTTTTAATTCATCGTTCCCTCCTCCCCCCTATAGACAAAGTCGGCACAAACGAAAAAAAAATAATAAAAGGACCCGATTTGATAGGTTGGGAAAAAATGATTCAATTTGAGTTGTCTGTTTTTGACCCATATTTATTTCCAGATCCGCTCCACTAAAATTGATATCTTACTCAGTTGGTCTCTTACTCCTCAACCGAGAGACCGGGTTGGGATAATCCACACTTTTATTTATAAAAACTATATAAAATATGTTTTTCACAAACCTTTGTAAAATATGTATCAATATAACCAATTGCTGCTATTAAGCAAGCTATATAATAAATTACGTTTCAAAATAAAGTAAAAATGAGCAAACATTTATACTATAATATTTGTTAATTTATATTGCAGGCCTCTACATAATTAAATGTAATAGGTACAAGAAGTACGTCTTAATTTTTAAATAAGACGAAAAAAATACTGCGACTTAAAAAAACAACCCTTGTCAAGTGTATATTTAACCCTTCGCAAACAGTTGCTTTTTAATAGCCTTGCGGATACATTTACCCACCTCTTCATGTTTACAGTAATTAGACAGGATAAACCGTTCTAATTTTGGGTCTTGATAATGTCCACAAAGGAGAGGTGCGAAAATCTAGTGAATAATTAATTAGGTATTATTGCGGTCCACATCTCCACGAACACAAGTTCTCGTCGATAATTGTTATTTATGTACTAAGTCAGTAAAGTGATTCTTTATTGAACAAGCCTGAGATTATAAGTGAGCGTTCCGAGTAACAGGGAAGTTCGATAAAGATACTTTACTGACGTGGTGCATAAAAAACTGTATTGTCAACCGTGAAAATTTGTAATATAAAAAATTAAGGTATTATAACTTCACATTTTATTATGACAAAGTAAAGAGAAAAATAACAACAAAAAAACGAATCTACTTTTTTTTTGTTATATAGATTACACGTGAACGTACACCCTGACGCATTATAAAAATTAATTCCTGAAGTCGAAGGAGTTTCATTTGGAAATGTTTGAGGATTACTATCTATATTAACAATGAGTAAATCTTTAGTAGAATTATCATTGGTAATAATTATGTTCTTAGTTTGACCTTCACCTAAAATCGTCTTTGCGATTTTTGTTTTGTTGAACACAGATTCCCCAACATACGATTCTGTAATCGTGTCGTATTTCCACCCTCCGTGACGTTTTATATTTTCCTTACCGCCGCCTGCGTTGGCAAGGAGAGTGGCGGACGTGCGACGAAAACAATGTAACGTATAAAGTGATGGTTCTGGCAAATACAGCTGGTTAGCAATTTAGCTTGGTATACTTCGAAAAGTATGGATTTGATTCCAACTGGCTGGAGGAAATTACCATTTCTATAAGTTAGAAAAAATCCGTCGTCTGTTTAGGACGCAGAGCTAAATATTTGTAAAATAATAATTCAACAGTTTTCCTTTTACTTCAAACTTTGAAGTGATCGCAAATATTCGAGGCCTGTTGGTCTTTGTTTTAGTTACAGGATGAACGAGAATTGTTTCTTTGTATTTTACTTGTCACTTATTTTTAAATTCAAAAGTTCTTCATTACGTATCCCCAGCAATGCCAGACACAACAAAAATTGAAAATAATTACTAAGTACATTTATATAAAATTGTTTTTGAAAAGTTAGCATAAGTCATCATCAAGTCATCAACCTTCATCATCAAGCAGCATTTATTAAAAATTTCATCATCCGGTGCATTTATTAAAAATTTAAGTATTTCTTCTTATGAACGAGTTTTGGACTTCTTTGGATATTTTGGATATTTTTGGACGATATTGTTCCACATAAAAATACAAAGTTGGTATCATTTTCGGTGAAAGCAGAGGCGACTGAAAATTGCAAATCAGTCGAATTATTCCATATTTAGACGTTATTTAGCCAAAGTTGAGTCGAAATTTGAGATTCGTATCTTGAAAGATCAAACCATCGATCACGTGACCACCCGGTCTCGTCCCGTTTAAACTGTGCAATATTTAATGTAGTAATTGATCATTTTGGATCACATTATTTTGACAATTCGGCCATATAATCTTGAGGGGCAAACAAAGTTATTTTTGTATATACGCATAACAATTTTAATATTTTAATACTATTGCTACATAAAAATTCACATCAAAATTTACATATGCCCCTCAGACCTACGGCATCCCGAAATGATCGGGGTTCGGTTGCACTAAGTGTGTTCTTTTGAATAAAGGGGTACAAATGTTATCATTTCTTTGGGCAAGATTTATCTAATGTTAAACTTACTGTATACTTTGAGTTGATCGAGTGGTGGAATCGTCGATGTTTTCTGGGATTGATTGTTTTTGCCATTTCTTGCAGTAGCCATTAACCGTTGCCTCTTTATCGGAGGAACCAATCTAGTGGGGCCCACTGGAAATGCCGTTGATGCGTAATAGCTGTAAATAAAAAAACTCTCGTCAAAAAGTGAAGTAATGTGCCTAAGTATATCGTGAAAGTACATGAAATTGCGTAAATTATTCTGAACGTGATTTATTGTGGATATTTTTAAAGTGGGTTAAACACATATTACATTTATTATTTTTTTGAACTAATTTAACTTTTGAACGCACGTGTGAACCTATGTGACAAACAACAGACTGACGACTTTGTAAACTAATTTTTGCTGTTTGGGGTACCATTTTTCGGCCATAATACCTCAAGCCAATCGTGAATTTATGGGATGAAGTTGAGTGGGGAATAATATCTGACATATTTATAGACAAGCAGGCATTGAGTGACATAACCAATCAAGTTTGGAAGAATATTTCGTAAGGCATGATTACATCAATGACAGGAAGATGTGAAATCAAATTATGGATACATACTAAATTTTTATTTTGTTGTGTAATTTTTCATATAATTTACCATCACATCGCTCAGTGAGTTAGATAAATTTAAATATAGTGCTCTACTTTTATTCGGCACCATTTCCTATAATTTGTGTTGCTGTTCTCAGAAATTGTGTTTGTTAGTGTCATCACAATATGAAATCTGATAAAGGTGTAGATCTTACTGGTAAGCTGGTTTATTATTATAGTATAGTCCTCGAAGCCTCAAATTGTGATTTTCGTTTGCACTTTGAAATTAAAAAGTAATACCAATTTTAGATGATTCCCCATCATTAGAACTATGAAAAAGAAGTCAAAAATAGTCCTGTACTGGGTGGCTGTAGGAGATGAAATGTGAAAATTACCCTAAAAATGATTTTTGGATATTTGGATAAAAAAACAGCTGAGTTACACATAACTACCATTTACTTCAGATCATTAGAAATACTTTTAAAACATTATTGAATATCCCATAACACACGTTGTTAAATGGGAAACCTTAATACTCAAAACGCTCTAGTGAAAAGTGTCTAAACATTTTACGCATGCTCTACATCTAACCTGCTGTAACGTTTTTATATGTGGTGCAATTAAAAAATACCCTTGAATGACATTGTAGAACAGAGTTTCCCGAGCCTGCAGGATATTTCATTTTTTTGATTTGGATAATTTGAAATTTTTTTACGAATTTTTATTCTAGCGTGCGCACTGTGCTGACTAAGGTCGAATATCGCTTGCGGTATCCAGACAATTCATTGCCGTCGAATATCGTATATTTCTCTCTTGTACGTAGATTATATCTGTTCTTGCAGTAGTTCTGATGGTTGAAAACTGTTTGTTATATGCGGACAGTGCAGTTTTTATCGTCTCTACGTCTGTCAGTTTAACATCTTTTTACTGTTTTGTTGGGCTATTGTTGTTGACAGTTTCTGACTATTCCAGACAGCTTGTATTGCATAAATAGTGCATAATGCTATACATAAATAATGTTCTGACATAAATATGCTGATTATATTGGTTTCTTTTATCAATTAATTCAATAGACACAAGGAGGCTTACCAACAAAAACAATTTTTCTGGAATGTATTGTTTATAGTCTTGGTGGTTCAGATTTTGCAGATTTTTCTAACTAGGTATATTGCGGATTTCTACATTAATTTCAGGACAAATTTTATGGAAGGTTGCCATTTCCGATGCACCAATAAATTGCAATTCATGGAGTTGGGGTTCTGATATTTCTATATAATTTGATATTACCTCATCTTTCGATACTGTAGGTACAATTATCCTGGATTCTTGGACTTCTTGGATTTGACAAAATGATTTAGTACTTACTTCCGCATATGGCGAGGAGTAATATTTGAATCTCATCCAAGTTCTCTAAATCTACGGTAAACTGTTGTGGTCTCGTACCCTTTACCTTTCTCCAACCCTTTCTTCAACTCGCTAGTTAGCTGTATAAAAGTATCTTCTTCCATGGTGCTTTTTCTTTTGGGGCCCGATGTTGTGGCAGTTGCACTTGGTTCTTTATATTTTTTTATCTTTTGTAATTCCAGTCAGACAATTGGCATGGTATTTGATCTCCATTGCAATTAAATCATTTTCACCGATTCTTGCCAAATACGTAGGATGTTTTCGAGCAATGTTTTTAATTTTTTTCTCTGTGTTGGTGGTCATTACCAAGTTTTTAGAGAGGTCGCCTCTCTTGGCAAAACAAACATAAATTAACATCAAATACGCCTACCGAACGCGACATACGGATGTCAGATGGAATTTCTCCATTTGCACCAGCATTACACGAAAGCAATTTCTCACATTTCTTTATGTAGACAGCGATATTTTTGGAGCTAGTAACACTATTGTAACATTTTTTTTGCCACTGAATATTGCCACCCTGTTGAACGTCATTCAATTTGTAAAACATCTCGTGCACATTCGAATTTTTGTCTTTTCCTTTACAGGCTCCAAATCTAATTTTGACGCTTGCAATAAATTTTTTCATTCAACTTTCTGTTGGCTCAAATAAGTTTCTTCCCTCTTGACAAATAATACACCGAATATATACCTTTCTTTCCTTTTGACACGTTAGCTCGATTTTTGATTCTAAATCACTGTCAGAACTACTGCTATTCAAGAGACATATATATCCATGTTCGAAGTTCTATCTCTATATCTACCAGACGAATAATACCTATATAAATATGATATAAAATACGTACAAGACAAACATACATTGATCATACTACTGGATAGGGCTGGAACCTTTGATGTAACTATAACACTCGGAGTAGTTTCCACAAGCACCAAAACACTTTCACTTCGCTCGACGCGCGTTTCGCCAACCAAGTTGGCATCATCCGCAGATGATTAAAACTGAGTTTTAATCGTCTTTACCGAGTTTAATGGTTTGGTGTTTGTGGAAACTACTCCGAGTGTTATACATTGATCAGAACGAACTAATTTTTAAAATCGACTATTCTTTTTCCATACAGAATAATCACTTCACCACCGTGCTATCTGCTTAACCCATATTATTTAAAGATGGCTCGGTAAGAATTAAATAGATACACAAGAGAGAGAGAGACGATATTTGATCACAATGACCTACAGTTCTGGCTACCGCAAGCGATATTCGACCTTAGTCAACCCCATGCACGCAATCGAATAAGAATTCTTAAAAAAGTTGTAAATCATCCAAATGAAAAAGTGAAAAATCCTACAGACTCAGGAAACTCTGCTTTACAATGTTATTGAATGGTATTTTTTTGGATCATATATAAAAACGTTACAGCAGGTTAGATGTAGAGCATACAGACAATTTTCACTAGAGCGTTTTAAGTATTAAGGTCTCCCATTTAACAACGTGTGTTATGGAATATTCAAGTTTTTTTTATATTTCCAGTGATGTGAGGTAAATGATACTTATGTATAAATATTCAGCTTTTTAGATCCAAAAATCCAAAAATCATTTTTAGGGTAATTTTCTCATTTCGCCCTTTTTTTACGCCTTCGAGTTTTTCATAGTTCTAATGGTGGGGAATCTTCTAAAATTGGTTTTAGCTTTTAATGTCAAAGTGCAAACTAGTCTTCTAGAAAATCATTTCTAGAAGACTTTGACACCCTCGTGGACTAGACTATAAGAAAATGTCTAGTAATGTACCTTTCAATAATTATTTGTGTTTACATATTTCAAAATTGGAAGTTGGGGTTCTGCTGTGTAAATATACCTAAAGTACCTACCTAATATAAAATGTAACGTAAATGTGTATATTATAGGAAAATAAAATGCTCTAATAGATGTGACATTAAAAGTAAATGTTCTTGATTCATTACTAGTTTTAAAAATTATTATATTTTTTGTTTATACGTAAATAGAAGCTATAAATGTTTCCAATATCATCCATCATACTACTCCATATCAGAGCATATATCTACTTTTAGTAAAGGATTTTCAGTAGGAATATTACTTAATCGTCGACGAGCCCCTTAATACACAAAATAAACTAAAACATTTCAACACAAAGCCGCACAATATGAGTTCCAATTATGTACGCTATACGCTTTGTTTCACAAAGGCAATATCGGTGAAATCTATACAACGTGTCGATATGATGAGATGAACAAGCAATTTAAGTTTCCAAACTTTACATAAATACATTTCTAGGTAATCCTCTCTTATTAAGTAAAATGATTTTGTAAGATGCACTCCCAACATCCACTTGCTTAACAAATGGGGTGGTTTTGTGGTATGCCACGCAAGTGCTACTAAATGGAAAAACTTTATCTTTTGATAATCTCATCTATCATAAAACTCATTTATTAATGTTATGTGATAAACTGATTCCATGTTAAAATACATTTGATTATGTTTACATTTTATATATGACAACTATAACTGCTACCTATAAATACCACCTATGGCACTGAGAGTAATAAACCCAGGCTACAGCATGCAAAAAATAAAAGGCCCAGTTGATATATTTTCATATCATTAAAACATGAAGAAAATATATTGAATGTAATTTTTTCTCCTATTTTCATTTTCACATTTATCATAAATTACAAGAGATATGTCATTCACATCAACAGGAAAAATGCTTCAGCGGACAATTGTGATGTAGTAAATATACAATAGAAAGAGGACAGGGGTATTACATACATACACATGAACTATAAAAATGCAGAATAACCTAGGCTATGTGACATCCTCTCTCGTGTTTGCGAAATAGCGGCTTAAGGGATGCGGTTTTCCATTAGCACAGAGAAACTGATAACAAAGAAAATCGATGGAAAAGTTCTGTATCATAAAAACCTTATTTTATCGGCTCTCCTAAATGCTTCGTCACCAGAGAGAAAATGGACTTCTTGTACTCTGAAGAACTTCGATTGAGTGATTATCTCGCTTTACTTTGCAACATGAAATCGGTCTAACAAATTTTTATCTAATCCTAGTTTTTATAATGGGCTCGAGATAGGTCTGTATGCTCTATGCTGCAAGGTACACATGAAGAAGCTCCTCCAAAACTCATAATACACGCATATGCATCAAAATGAGGGGGCTATAATCTATTTGGAAATAAAGGCGAGTAATAAAAGATCATTAAAAGAGCAAATCCTCAATAAATGTAGTCCGGGTGCTTATGAGTAATTTCTCATCTAATGAGTAAACTCGGGTTATGATAGGGTGAGCAGTCGGGGGTAAGAAATCAAGTGAACTGTTTTTTCTTTTCAAGCTTTCGAGTTCTTCTTCAGGAAGAGAAAGTGAAGTTAGTTAAGGAACAAATAACAAATTTTCTGCAAAGACAAGTCATCACAGAAAATTATGCACTTATAGTGATATGACATTTAATTTAGTGATGACATTTTGAATACATTTAATTAGAATTAAAATAGTACTCAGAAATTAATAGGAATATTTTTTCTATTTCTTTGGAACCCTGTATTTTTTACACTGATATATATAGGGAAAGCTGTCTTTCACTGTAGGTGGAGAATTTGCTTGCCTCTACAAGAATTTATCTGTTTTTTGTTAAAGGTTTCAATTTATAGCTACCTGAGTGTTCAAGTTGGCATATCCAGCATCCTACATCATCTGGATAACGGAGAGATTTATAGCTACCTGGGTATCTAAGAATGACATCCAAGGAGGTGGCAGTTGTTAAAAACGCTCTTCACTGCAATTATAATCACTGTCTACCTCATATCCGGTCTTCAGAATGGTCGGAGAAGAACGTTCGATATACGTTGACGTAGCAACATATGTAAGATGCGAGCTGTTGAAATTTGCATCCTAATTAGTCTGTTCCACGGTTATACCTATCTAGGCAACAAGGGGGCCGTGGACTTTTGAGTTTCGAGAGTCTACATGACAAAATGGCATTGACTGGGGCCTGGCACGAAAATGCAGGGGTTGTAGCCTTTCTGTATGGGGCAGTCGATGAACTTGAGTTGCTGAAGATACTCCCTGGCAGGATTCTCACATGGCAGAATACTTTAACCCTGATCATTAGCTCTCACAAACAATTGTGCATCCCAATTTGCATATCATATCCATAGGATATGATATCATATCCATCATATCATATGAAGATCATATTGTTATGATATGATGATATCATAACATCATAACCAGCATATCGTATCATATGAAGATCATATCCATAGGATATTATCTTCAGTAACTTACTAGGGGTTGAATCTACGCGTGTTAAAACTTGTTTCAACGTTCCATGGATAACTATCAACCCCAGGAAGTCGGCACAAAATTATTACTCATCTGCTGCTGGACTTGAAGGTATGTGCGATATGAGTGTTTGGCAGCTGCTGCACTTGTAGGAGGCAAATCTGCCAAATTCTATCTGGAATGTATTGCTATTTACTGATCATATGATTGTGGGAAAAATACATATTCTCATCGAGCGTCTAGGACTTTGTTGCCGCAAAAAAAGTAAGAAATTTTCCCCTGCAGCTGCAATATCATATTGGGATACAGTATCACCCGTAAATAACACTGGGGAACAATTTGCAACATAATATCTGTTGACTTAGATTCTCCAGCTGTTTTAGATGTAAATAAGCATGCTGATTTCGAAACTTAAGTAATTTTTTTCCTACCGCATCAAGTTTCGTCTCTACAGCTCCATCAAGTCCGACCTTTCTCGAGTTGAGAGGTGGGGGCCAGTGACCTTGGAGGCCAGTGACAGGTTGAGACAGTTTCTAGACAATTATAGACTATTCAAATACACATGAGAGAGTGTAGTGAGTGGTAGCGTGCATATCTATATAGTGAATTGAATTCCTAAGCGTGCTCATACAGATAGCAGAGCTCGTGTGAAGCAAAAACCGGTGTGTTTGACGGAAGAGATTCGGCAGCTTAATAAAGATAAAACAATAAAGGCAATAAACATTTAATCAGGAAAATATCAGAACCCAAAAATACTTGGTTGTCATCCAGACACCAGTCGAGATCTTCTGTAGAAATCATCGAGCTCAGAATTAGACCGAAATTCTCCTTAAACTCTTACAGAGCATCAAAATACTTGGCTCAAATATGAATATCAAGCCGTATTTTCTTAATAGCCATCTTGCTGACTTCCTGAAAAACGTTGGTGCAGTCAGTGGTGAGCAAGGCGAACGATTCCACCAAGATTTGAAGGTCACGGAGGCACGGTATCAAAGTAACGGAATATGTTGTATACATGATTGCTGACTATTGTTGGAGCATCAAGCGGGACTTTCTAGCACTCCAGGAAAACCTATAACCGTAAATGTTTTCCATTGTATGTATTTTTTGAAGCATTGCTTCCCTACTTGTACACCCTTTGATTTAAAGTAAAAATATACATTTATATGGATAAAAATATGCTTTGTACGGCGTAATAGAGAAAATCTGGGGATCATTTCTGGATTTAGATTCCAAAATTGAGCCATAAACACGTGTCACATTTAAGTCAACAAAAAATGTGCCCATGCAAAAATCTGTCGCGGATTCGGATTTTGTTCTAAAAGGTGTGAGTCTTTAATCCTGCTCTTTCTAAAGAGCGCTGAAGTTGTGTAACAACCTTTAGCAGCATGTATAAACATCATAGTGTTTAATGTATTATTATGCGAATTGCGTAAAATATTGTCGTTTTAAATATTTTTATTTCCTATCTGGCCAAAGGAACCAAGAATGCATCGCATCTGTCGACAAAGTAACTGATAATAAGTCGCTGTACTGGCCAACAACAATAAATCGAGAATAATTCCTTGGTTTCTCAATATCGACTGGTAAGTAGATATTGAGTATAACTAGATCGACACATTGGAATTATCTTGCAGCAACTCAGAAGCTATGTTACCTGACAACGAGATTGATGATGACGAACCAATGTCATAACATATTTTCGTATTTTTATTCGATCTGTTATAAGTTTTATAATCACACACTTTTCTTTTGTAACCCAGAAAATACCTCAAGAGATATTTTCTGTGTTATTTGAAACTTTTTTGAATATAGCTGATCTGCAATTTTTTTTAATATAGTAATAAGCATAGCTTCCATTTTAGGGGATTTTTAGTATATTTGTGAGTATAGGAAGTAAAACATTTCCACCAAATTCCTTGCTTTACTAATTCCTTCCAGGTCAACATTTTTATTTTCTTTTTTATTCTTATTTCATATAGCATAATGTCTATTATTTTGTAACCTATACAAATGTTTTGTTTTATTTTTACCTACAGTAAATTGGCTAGTAGATAAAATTATGACAGTTTTTTTCTAAATAAATCTTTTATGGATTTATTTTCTATGCTACAAACGGAAACTTATATTTTCTGTTGGGTTGCCCAGTATGTACAATAAATAAAATAAAACAGGTTGTTAAACTTTAAGTACTCTAGATGAACACTTTAACTTTAAAGGGGAACTACATGAATAAAAAGATAAATATATTAAGGACGATATCAGAATTAAATAAAAATGTACGTGAAATACTTGCGTTCATTCAAGTGAAACATATTTTTATCTAAATGTGACTAGGAAATAAATAACGTAATGACTAAACTTCATGCCTTCAAGTTGGCGATATAGTAGCAAATCGTTGTTAGCAGCGACACAGGGGAAGAATATGAGCTGGAAAATCTGGGAGAATATATGGAATGAAAAAAGAAAGAGAAGAAGTGTCAACAGCCAGTGTGTATTGTTAGTGGCAACTGGTGTTGACATGATGATAAAATCAGCTCGTAAGATTTGTGCTACGTCATTAATAGCTGGTCTCAGATAAACGGCTTGTCCGTTGCACTAACCGTATATCGATTGCGGATTTATATTAGGTTAGGGACTGTTACGTATTTCATACGGCGCCCCTTTCAAATAGAACCCAATTTACTTGCAGCTAAGACATGTAGTTTATTACATCTAATATTGGAGATGAAGTTACAATCAAATTGACGCAAATAAATGAGACCTTCTTATATATTAACTATTTATGTGTCCTTTACCAATTACCAAGTTAATAAAAATTATGGACCAAATTAAGAAATAAGAAATATCATGAATTGAGAAATATTATCAATAAGAAAGTGCCATATCGAGAAATTTCACACAGAAGGTTAAAATTGGCCCATTTAAAAAAACGGATAACTAGAAAAGTCAATCAAGTCAATCAAAAAATGGATAGATTATTTCAGATATATAGCTCACCCGAATAATGAAAACATTAAGTGTGAATATATTGATACACAAATAAGTTAAATGGGCAAAATATAACTACTTTAAATCAAAGATTGAACACATTGAAAACTGCAAAAATCTTTGGAGTATTGCAAGTATGTGTAAGACTCTTCCAATAACTATAGAAGACAAAATATATAAGTAACATTTTAACGGAAAAGATAGAATTCCTAAAGATATCACTAATAATTTTAATATATACTTTTTTCACACGTGAAATAAACTTGCCACTAAAATAAATATATCACACAAAGAAAATGTAAACGAAAACTTTTCCCATTCTATGTACCTACTAAAGTTCAAATATTATAACTGCAATTAAGCAAATAAGGCATTTTTGCACCAGGTATTTTTCTCACCAATGCGAATTTTGTGTATGGCTCCAGGACCAGATGGGATCACTAACGAAATGCTTAAGCTAACAATAAATTACATAGCCAAACCGTTATGTTTTATATTCTATAAGTGTATAGAATGCTGGAAGATTTATTAAATGTAGCATAAGTTAGGCCGATAATTAAAAGAGGGGACAAGTTCAACGTTCCTAATTGTCGTACCTAAACAGATTATAAAGTTACGTTTGTCTAAAGTACTTAGATAAACATAACATTATTTCGGAAAAGCAATATGGCTTTCGCCATAATGTTTTCACCCAAGATGCAATAGCGAGGTTATTATTACTGATAGATGATGCTGTAGGTGTTTTTGTTGATCTGGCAAATGCCTCTCCTGATTCTGTTTACTTTGATAAGATAATCTTGAATGCCTGGACTTTAGGGGTAATGCAGGTACTTAATATGTTTTAAAGTTATCTAGATGATAGTAAACAAAAAGTGGAAAAAAATAAAAATCTCAGGGACCTAGGGAGTACTTCAGGTTACAGATGTTAGTATATATTTAAGTCATGCCAACTTTAAGATCGTCCGGCACCGTAATATAATTTGTTGGCTATACCATTTAACATAAT
This sequence comes from Tetropium fuscum, assembly GCA_964058915.1. Classification (NCBI taxonomy): domain Eukaryota; kingdom Metazoa; phylum Arthropoda; class Insecta; order Coleoptera; family Cerambycidae; genus Tetropium; species Tetropium fuscum. The sequence goes on along the minus strand of CAXKVY010000186.1, from coordinate 167,055 downwards.
AAAACTATCAACATAACAATCATAATGAATAAAACTGAAATCATTGCTTTTACCTCTTTTCAATTCCTGACAACAAGAACAATTCAAAACAATTCCTGAGTACAAGAGTGTATGCCTTAAAGATCATGATGTAACAATTGAAACAACTACTAAATATTTGGTCATTTTTATTGATTCATTCTTGAAATGGAGTGAACAAGTGAAACGCCTAAAAATAAACTTTTGGGGCATTTAATATAGGTTCTATTTATGCTAAAAAATCCTCTCCTCAAGTCATCTTAAAACACTTTATTATGATATGATATAGCAGGTTTAAGTGCTTAAAAAACTAATGCAGGTTCTAGAAAAATTACAAAAACGCACATTGAAAGTTATATATATTTTAAATCAACACAATATACCTCTGACAAAGTGTATGACGAACTTCAGTTATTTGATATTAGACAGCTTTTTTTCAAAGTGTGTTCTTGTTCTTACACAACAAGAAACAGTGTTTGAATTAACTTGACCTCACATACCAAAACTGGGTATTGATCATCACAAATATTTAACCAAGTGTAAACAACTCATTTAAAAGTAATCTGTTTTTATTTATGTAATAACAAAAACTGCCTCATTGTGGACCACCCTCCCTGATTTTAACGCTTCTAGAAAAATTAGATCTTGTGTTTTACAATTCAAAAACTTATAAATCTCGTAGAAAGAATAGCACAAAACTTATTATAACGTTACTTTTTAAATATAATCTATTAATCTTTAAGTTCTTACATTATTTCGGGAACATACAATATGAATTTTATGTTGCGATAATCATCTACAAAAGTTAAGGTTTATACTCGTAATTACACCAACCACTCAGCAACCCTAGACATAGTATCGTTTTTATTTTGGGTAAGTTTCGGTAAACTGCAATCGATAACTAATTTTAACGCGATTCCTAATAAATACCTAAACACGAAAATGTTTTACGGCGTAAAATGTCACTAAATGTTTACGACGTAAAATGGCACCAAATGTGTTATAGCGTAATATACCGCCAGTCACAATAATTAGTAAGGTACTGGAAGCTGGATTGTATTGAACTGCCGCTGAACCTTACTGCACTGAAATGTGTTCGTCTTTATTAAGAAAATAGTGGATAATTATTATCCTAATATTCACATGAAATAGCTGTATCCTATAAGTCATATCAATGATACAAAATAAGATAGTTCCTAAAAAAATAAAGAGCTAATAATTAGTTAATAGAAAATTAATTAGTAGAAAAAATAATTAAGTAATCTAACTAAAATATTTTATATTACCAAAACGCGAATATAATACACATGATTCTGTTCTGCGGGCTCCTTTGGAACACCCGAGCGTTATAAGTAGACAAACTGTATATAAATAAATATAATATATAAATATGTATAAGTAAATTCATTTTGATTTGGTAAGTTTTACACTTCCTTGGCGTATCACGATGTGTTTTAATACATAAACAATTCTGACCAATGGGATTGCATCATTCTATGATAATATTTTAATTTTATTGATTATTACTAAAATAACTTTATAACATCTTATATCTATTATTTACATTTTATATTCTAACCTCAAAAACATTTAATTTCATTGTCTTAATTTCATATTTACTTTGTGAGCTCGTCTCTGATTATCTATCGATCTTAATCTCAAAACTGACTTTGTTGTCATTAGTAAAACTCAAGGAGTTTAATACTTATATTTTTGATTTATAATTTATTAATATTAATTTATTTATAATAACTATAATTTAATATTTCACTGTCTACATACATGTTTCAACAACTATATTGTTGCCATCGCCTTTTTGAAAGTTATTTTACATAATATGCTACATATAACAGCTCTATTTTTTTTTATCTTATTTACATCATAATATAGCCCTAATTATGAACTTTTTTCTATTTATTTCAACATATTCATATATTCATATGCTTTACAAAGGTCGACATACTAGATATATCCTTAAAATTATATTGAATTAATTTCGTATTTTAAAATTCATTGCATGTTTTAAAAAATGTCTACTTAAGTGGTAGTATATCATATTGATGGGGTGGCTTTAATATTAGCTTTATTGGTTTCCTCTGTCTTTCAAATGCTAGAGAATGCTTTCAAATGCTAGACCCCTTCAACTTTCACTCGAGCAGGACAAAAAACAATATTCTCGTAGAATATCAAAGGCAGCGTTCTCGTATCATTTCATCGACAATATCCAGCCATTTGAGATTCACCTTTTGGTTGTCACATCAGAGAAAATTGACTGGAACGTAGCGTCCTAGAGAATGTGGTCACCTAGGAAGAAAAATATCAGTCCCCAGTAGGTATACGTCCGTACTTAGTAAAGTGCATTACGTTACGTTATTTTCTAGATGCATTATATATTACTCCTTATGCAGTTACTTTCAGTACGTGAATTTCAAAGGAAGGAAATGGCTCACGAGATTTTTCTTTCTCGCTCGATTTCACTTTATTTTATTGCTGTATAAGATTACTTCGACAATTACTTGCTCGAAATAAGTTGGAATTTTAAATTATGTGCTGTTTAAAATTTAAATGGGCTACTATTTACAAAACCATTTTATAGTTTTATGTTACAAAATAATATATTATGAATAATAATAATGAACCTATATTATTTTAATATGTTAAATGAGAATACGTATATAATAATGTATATGAAGATAAATCTAATGATAGAATAAATTATTTAAAATCCTAAATTATCCAGTAGAGAGGTTGGTAAAATATACCTGTACCCGGATATAATTTAGGGATATTTGATTTCGGTTTAATTGGATAGGGTTTCGTAGGGTGGTAAATAGAAAACGAATTTCGCGACCTTGAATTCGATATGTAACTGCCTTCTTTTATATATTTAAAAAGAAACATTGAAACTCACAACTGAGTACTATAGAGATACTAGATATTGTTACGAGCCCTGTTCATAGTTCTACGGAAAATATAAGGCAGTGAGAAGTTAGTTGATATCTATATGTACAAAAAATTAAACAGGTACATAATATATATGTAGGTTGCGTGTAGTATGGAATATTAGTCATCCAAATGCGCTGTTGAATTTTTCAGATGGTCATTAAATTCCACCTACAACAAAGAAAGACCACGAATCCTCTTCCAACTACTTGCACTGTTGCATGTTTCCTCTCTATCTAAACTGTGCTGAAGAGCCGGTAAAGAAAAGGACGAAAAGTTAGAGACATTTTCAGAAGGGATGAAAATATCTTGCGGTCGACAAGTTAACAAAGGGAAGCTGTCGGAAAGCCGAGTAAATGACATTCCGATGTCTGCACGCGGTTTTTCACATCCTTACACTCCCCGAAGGAGTTGTGGATAATCAATACCTTATAAGAATTCATAGACATTAATCATTTTCGCATAGTTTACGGTTCACGGAAATGCTTACGTTCGCCGAAGGCTCTTTCTTAATCTTAATGGGATTACAACGCAATTAGAGTTCATCATGTTCTATTTTTAATTTCATTTGCCACTTGGTCACCTTTTCTTGTAACCTGAAAGGCATTAGAAAGCTTTTGATGTGGGATGGAAATAATAGGTAGATAACCCAATAAAAATTATTAGGTACATCAGATAGGTAATATAAAATATAGATAATATATTCATTCTCTCTATTTCCTGAGATAATGAAATTACGTTATCAAGTTCTTCAGTATACAGGGTGTGTCTAACGTGATGCGAAAGCTTTTAAAAGAAAGAAAAGAAAAGAAAAATTTAAAGGAAAATATATAGTCAGTATATGAGTAGAAATATAATATCTAAGAAAATATCCGTTTATTGGCCACCGTGTTTTAAGATCTATGTAAATTATTATGACATAAATATTAACATATGAGAACTACGTTCACAATAAAAGTAAACATAGAAAATCGTAAAGAGTATGGCACCCATTTGAATAGTTGCAGTGCACAGCATGAACAATAGTAAGTTTTATTTTAAACATAATTTATAAATAGATTTTTCGTTATAGAGAATTGTAAATAAGTAAAGCAATTTCAACTTGACAACGTCGCTATCCAGTCATACGGATTTAGTTGTCTGTGAACGGAGCTATATTTATATTTGGATTTGAAACTGGTCATGTAGATCAATATAAATTGAGCAATAACTTCACATGCAATGTGATAGGACCGAATTATAGAGGAAAGTGCTACGAATCCCTGTTTATAGTAGCAATAATTTGATAAGTGTTATATTGTATATTGTCGATGCTGTGCTGCAGCAAAATAAAATATGGAAACAGCTAATATACAGTAAATTATTTTAAAATGATTTTGGTTTCATTGGTTACATTAAAGTTTTTGATATGCTCACCGTTAAGTTATTTCATATATACCAATCTAGTTCATCTATTATTATATACAGGGTGATTCAGTTTTAACCAGCATAACTTCAAAAATCGATAGAACACGTCAAAACAATATAGCTGTTTCATATAGTAAAATACCCTAAAATGTACCGTTAATAAGATACAGACAAGGTGTTAAACTTTCCTAAAAAAAAGTACCAAAAAAAGTTCCTAAGTAAAAGTGTAAAACTGACCTAAAAAGGGTCAATTATTTTACAGTTTTTCTTACTTAACCCCCGAACAAGTACAACTGCAAATTCAACGTAGTAGGCTCTATGACGTCACTAAGGAAGGATACGTGACTTCACGTATCAGCGCGCCCTTTATTTCCGTACTATTGACTTTTTTTCGATAGAAATCGTGCTAAAAAAATAAAAAATACGGCGGGATTTCTTTATAAAAACGCAACAAAAAATGTTCACTGTAAAGGCTAATTTATTATCATTATTATTTTTATTACGAAGTTAGTGGCTGGGCATTACGTTGGTCATGGAATGAAACAAGAACGTAACTACTAAATTACTAAAGTACTTGACAAAATAAAGATATGCTGGAACGACGCGTTTACTGCCGTAATAGCGCGAGATAAAGCATACATTTAACGATTTCATAGGAATGCTTCGTTACATGCTGCATAAATGTTAAACTACTGGACTATAATGACCCTCATTCGCTGGATTCAGGAGGATTAAACCGCCCCGAAGCCATAGTAGCCAAATTCGAGGAATGTAGCATACCATCTTGAGAATCCTCAGTTCATAATTGTTGGAACAGATTTAATTGCTTGTGTGTAAATTAATCTGTGGTATTCCTATTGTTTTCCGCCATGCACCTAGCTTTATGCAACATACAATATAGGTTATAGGTACTAGTCGTTATTCTGATGGTATAGGTCTTTTACGGTCAGCAATAATTATGTTATTATACATTTGCAGTTTCGACAATTTAAGCACGTATTTTACACCAAAAAATAATATTAGTTTGCTAACCTATATAAAATTAAAAATACATAACGTTTATTGGTGCGCCGTATGAAAATATCTCAATAGGAGCATTTTTATTTCCTAAAAATTAGGACGACCACTTTTTTAGTATTGAAAATACATGAGCATGTACAGTGCGCGACACTTGATTACTCCTAGTAATTTGGTCTAATTTTCTTTAATGGTCAAAATTTTGATTAGTACTAAATATTAAAATTGGGAACCAGATTTAAATGAATTTTTTTAGCTTAATTTTAAAAGTGAGAGTAATCAAGTGTCGCATTATAAATTACAATATTTACTTTAAAAAGTTTCCATAATTCTAGAATTTAAAAGTATTAAACAAAATGTTGGACAAATATTGTTAAAATATTTAATTTAATGCTATATGCAGCTTACTAATAAAAATTTTGACCATTAAAGAAAATTAGACCAAGTTACTAAGTGAGAGTAATTAAGTGTCGCGCACTGTATATTGGAACGCTCGTGACATGCGACATACTATTTATCTGTCCAGTCAGTAAGGCCAGGGGATACGGAGAGGTCACAATTTGCTGTGTGGGAAAAATAAAATAATTACTGATTCATTCTATTTATAGGCTGACTAGTAAATATGGGACTTTTTGAATATATGCAAGGTCAGACAGTATAACAGTTCAAATTTTAGAGGCCAAGCTTTAAAAATCAAAACAGGATAATTTAACAAACCCTGAATGCGGACATGAATCCTCCTCTGAAGACAAAAAATATGGCTATAAATATACTGTCTTCTCACAAATTATGAAAAATCTCAGGTGGTTGAATATATAATGATCTATTCAAATCTCAACTACGTACTCTCAGATCAAGAACATAGCATTTCAGTTTGGCAAAGCATGTCCGGATTCTAAAATACCAGCTAATTGACATGGTAATTATTTGCTATATATAACTAATAATCATGTATTTCAAGTCATGTGACAGCATCCATTCCATAATTGCAATGTTTTCTCAACTAATTATATTTGCCTAGGCAATAACTTTGTAATTTTATTACAAGATTGGCTACTTTGAACGTAAGAGGCCGAAATTAACGTACCCTTTTACAAATAAAAAATTACGGCTTTTCATAAGGCACAACCCTTTATTCATTAGGTTTATTAAAGTGGCTCACTCGACGGCGTAATCAAATTTAAAGGTAGAGTGGATACAATTTAATTACATTTTAAATTATTGCAAATTACTTTTTAAATATGGCTAAGGTTTAAATTTCACAAGTAGATCTCCACAATACGTTTGAGAATTATTTAAAGTAGTGAAAGCACAGCATTATTTCAGTTCTTTGCTACTCAGATTCTTATTGAATAAGAAATGTAGAAAGTAGGAAATAGTAAGAAAGAGAGAACGTGCTGATTCCTAATGCGAAGATGTTCATGCAGTGATCATTGTTTAAATTTTGCAAAATATATTTTTCCGTGCTGATTAAGAAAAAAGTTTTCGGCACATAATCTGATTCTTAATCTATTTTTTATAAATTTTAAATTGGAGAAACTTCTTTCACACGCTACCTGAGTCGCTGAGAGTGTTAAAGGGTACTTGTAAGCTAAATTTATATTTGTATTGCTTCGCTGAATAAATTTTATCTTTGGAGAGTTAAAAAAGCACACACTGCACAATTTTGACATCTTTTGCAGACTACCATCTTGCTCTGACTTGCATTTTCTACCTCAAAAATGTAGTTAATTGTCAAATCATTCTGTTCATCATCTTCTATATTTATAGTGTATTCTGAAATTAACTTTATTTTATTTCCATCTGTTTGCCAAGCTCTCTATTTCTGACTGTAACTGTTCTTTAGTTATATCTTTATCAATCGTCAACAGAACTTCAAACAATTTTTGTAGATCATTGATGGGTAGTTTGTTATCTTTAACTTCTTGAAAGTTTGTTGGGGATGAGAAAGCCAAATGTTTATACAAGTATGTATTATTCTTATCTTGTCTTTAAACTTTCAATTGTGTCTATGATTGTATTATGAACATTTATTTCAAAAGATGTTGCGTAATCGAAGATTGTTTGAACTGAGGAACCAGATTCACCTACCATTCTTTTCCTCTTCCTAATTCTTTTTTCTGGAAAAGAATTCTCGACAATTATGTAACTTTCTGGCTTTAGATTCTCCAGTTCATTAGCCGTCCAGTTCATTTTTGTTTGCAATATATTTCAGTTCATGACAATTGCGTTGAATATCGTTGAGTGTCCAATTGTGTTATAGCAGACAAAACCATGATTGATGCGCCTTTAACAAATCCATCTCCACTGATTTCAAATAATTCGACAAAGCTGTCGCCAACCGAATAATTATTAAATAAATAAATGCTGTCATAATTATTTAAAATTTTACAAGCGATTCCTTTAAGAATTTGGCTTTAGACCGATGCTCGGGAGAAACGATTTCTGATTCTTCAATGGCCTTTAGAGATAACAACACGTCCACTATAAAGAATTTTCTTTAGTTTAATTTACTAATGGGCCAAAATTTTTATTTAAAACAGCATCCTTTGCCCACAAACGCGTTTCATCAACTGTGTGTAGTCGTACATTTTTCTTTCTATTTACTTTAACGATTACCATATATCCATTCTAATATGTTGTTTTACTGTATAACTGCTAACACATATAAGTCGATAAAAGGTGAATGAGATTCACTAACAGTAATTATTACTACATAACCATAACCAACTATATAAGACACATGTGAATTCATGCCTACTTGAAATTGAAAAAAAATATCATTTTACACAATATTAAAATTTATATAAATATTATGTACTTCTCACCATGCTAGCAACATTGACCCATAAAAACAAGTTAAATGTTATCATCATAAAACATAATTAATAGTTTTGAGTCATATGTAGTTCCCTTATTTAATTAATATCATATATAGGGTATAATCGGTATCAACATTGACTAACTGTATTCGTAAAAAGTATTGGTTTTATTAGGTACTGTTTTGAATATGCCAAACAATATTATATCAGTATATTTTAGCCAACGTTTACTAGTTCCGTATATATTCAGTCTACATTAAATATAATTTATTGCATACCGGAGAACATATATCCTGCTTTAATTTACTGAACTGATCAGTTTTCAATCTGTTATATCAGTATGTCGCTCAATAACAGAATATTAGTTTTTAGTACACCAGATGATGCTCCTAGGCCAATTGCTCCATACACGTAAGTAAATACATTCTGCTCCATTTAGGCATATTGTTACTACAGTTTATATTTGAATTGAAGTCATAAGTTATACAGTTACATATCTGTAAGTTACATAAGTTATAATATTTTAGGACTTGAGTCACTTTACCTGGATCGGATAGCGATGTTTGTACATCAGTTTCCATAAACACCTACTATTTATTCTCGTTTATATTCTCTTTAAATCAACTGTGGTTGAATATTTTAATGTTTAAAGTACTTAACATTAAAATGTATAATTAAATGGTCTTTAAATGTTATAATTACCTAACATTTCTTGGTTTCTCATTCAGTTAGTATAGATAGAGGCGATATAAAAAAATTCAAAATACTTGTAAGTATTTTGTTCATAAAACTGTCAAGACATCAGTTACTTGATCATATGTGCTTGTATCGTGTACATAAATATCAATTTTTTACAGTATTTCCGTTTACTTTTTTAAAATTAATTTAGGCATAGTGGGTAGTTTTCAAGGGTTGAAAATAATTTTCGAAAACATGAATATGAGCTTTATTCTACAAAAGTAATTAAATGTGGATCCATAAAATGCCTAAACCTGCATTATTTCTATTTTTTTTCTAAGGGGTGGTTTCGCCTCTTAAAAGCAAAAAGCACAAGTCTGGAATATTGGAGTCTGTAAGTCGGACGAACACTCATGATTTTTACCATAGGACGAGACCACTACCCCCTCTCCGTTTTCGAGGGCACTGAAGATGATGGCCCGGCTTGCGTTCACCCCCTATTGGCCAAAAACCACCCTTATATTGCAATTTTTAATGAACTTGTTTTTTGAGGCTTGTTTTTTAAGAAAAAAATGCACGGCCATTTTTGCTGATGGCCAACATCATGGATATATCAGCGACTACCCTATACCCACCCCCACCCGCGAAACTATCTTCAGAGGGGGTTGAAATTAAATTTTTCCGCAAGATTTAGGAAATTAATTTTTTCCCCTGTTTCCGAGGATGATTCCCACGATGGTGATTTCGATTGTATTAGGTTCGATCACACGACACGACACCTCGATTTTGATGGTTTTTTCCCGACTTACAGACGCCACATGTTACTTTTGATGTTAACGGTAATATGAGCTTTTTTTCAAATTTACATGAAAACCGAGGTAAAGAATTCTGAGGTAATACATTATTTTTACCTTCAATGACTGGACTAGCCCAATATGCTATATTTTGAGGACACGGCCAACAATAAATTGACTTTCTGCCACCTTCCATGCACTCTACAATCCCTTCGTTGTTTAGATTAAATACTCTAGTTACGAAATGGAACGTTGCAAAATGTCAAACGAAACAGTTGTCACATTAGAGATATGACACTGACAAGAAAAATTATAAATACTAGTAATGCCCCACGACCTTATGCTCCATATAAGTAAGAGGCACTTAGAGTAATCTTTTTCACAATATCTAATACCTAAATATTTTTTAGTCAAGGTGTTGTACTGGAATCGACAATGTATGTTTCCGGAGTTCTCGGATTGGATAAGGATACTATGAAATTAGTCGATGGTGATGTTTCAACCGAGACGAGACAAGCACTGATGAATTTGGGATGCATATTGACAGCAGGAAACTCATCTTATGAAAAAGTAGTAAAAACCACAATATTTCTTCGTGATTTCAATGACTTTGCTGCTGTAAATAACGTCTACGCAGAGTGTAAGGAACAAACTTTTACTAATTTTGCATTATTTCAAACTCGCAGATAATTATAGAACGAGCCTCACCGCCTCTGAAGCTGAGTGGATAAATAGAAGTAACGTTAAATTTATTTGTATCATTCCTTAATTTAAATTGATCTTATGATTATTGATCTGACACACATATTTACTTCTTATAATTCCAAGTATTTTAAAATTTTAAATCATACCGAACAGAGGAAATGTGGTGAATGGTGAATAATGAAATCTGCATGAAGTACAAATATGCAGAGGATATTCCATATATATACTTTTAAAAACATAACGTAAAGCATAATTAATTTGGATGTTAAGTTATAGTTAAACGTAGGAAAAGCTACGGAAAAATCGTAGTGATTTATTAATTATATTTCCACGTGAATTATGAACCGATTTAAAGACTTCGTAAATGCCTGGATTGGATGATCTTTGTAATAAACGTCATATTTAATCATATTTAATCCTAATGAATGTGTAATATTAATGATTGGGGGGAGAAATTATTTAAATATTATAAACCAAATGCAAATAAAAATAAATGAGGTACCACTTTCCATTGTTAAATCAGGAAAAAGTTTAAGTCCAATACTCGAATAGCATTCGATATCTCACTGAAATTTAATTTACAGGTGAAAAAAATTGTACAAAAGACTAACTACTACAATCACCTAAAACTTTTGTTTATGTATTTTGTTTATATATTTTGATCGTTTTGTGTTTTGTTTATGTATTATGATCGTTTATGGTGCCCATTACATATTTTTTTGATGATATATATGTAAGTGCCAGTGCAGTGCCCGTTCCATTTTCATTTGAATGGGGGGTGAGACCAAGGCTGGTCTCACTCTGGCTGGTATCATTATAATGGATATACGCTATTTCCAAGCCAGCACTGGACTTGAAGGAACGTTCTAAAGCTGTGATAGTCAGCTGCATCAACTGCTGGTGGCAATCTTGATAAGCTGAACCTGGCCTTAGCAGACATCTTGACGAAGAGGTGGTATTTCAGCGCATCAATTCCTTGAATTTTGGTGGACGTAGTGCCGTACAGAGCTATCAGATTCTCCTCCCCTGCTTTGCTGATTTGGGCTGTTGAGACAGAAGCCTCGTAGAATAGAGAAACGCGTTCTTTCAGGGCAGGGGTTTTGTCAATGAGAGCACATAGTTTTGTTTTACCATGACCAGACGGAGATGACTGTCGTCGCGCGGGAAAGTATCACTTTCCACTATTTCTATTTCTACGACCGCGAATAGAGAAATAAATAAGAAAAATGAAGTCGTATTTAAAGTAAATTAATCTCTTTGATTATTGATAATATTAACGGTGAACGGACAGTTTACAACATTTTTAAAATTTATAGTTGAACATAACTGTTGTTGCAACTGACTGTTCTGCAAGGTGGTTTGATTTGAAGGTTCGGTTGAAGATGATAAGATTCAAGAGGGTTTAAGAATTTTGTTACACAAATATTTTTGTTTTTCCGTTTCTTCCAGGTATCCTTCAGCTACCACAGTTGATTTCCAGCCTTCTAAGCATTTTATGTTCATAATTTCCTCCCCAGAGCCAACAAGAAATCTAGCGGAGGACCGACCGTCTGAAACTATAAGTTCAATCAAATCGTGTTCTATATACCTGGCCATACCTACAAGCTATTAACGAATAAAAATATTAACAATTAAGACCATTTTTAAAGATTCTTTTGAAAAGAAAAATAACACATTTGACAGTTGACAACTTTGAATGGGTGCATTGTTATGTTGGAAGCAGAAGTGATTGTCACCAAAAGTTTTTATCAAACTCTAATATTTAAAAAAAATCCCATATGGTTCCTACTTTATGGCGCACCTGCACCTTTTGCTACTTGGCTGCACCTTTTTGCTACTTAGAATCTTCGTTGGACATGTTACATTGTACCCTGGACGGTGCATTCTCAGCAGAATATCGATATTTTTGGATTTCCTTGGAGCGTGCATTCTGCTGCTGTAAAACATTACACGCATGAATTGTACGTATACGTGTGAATCTCCACGACGGTAGATAGGTATATTATTTTTTATAAAAATGTGCGTACTGTTTTTGTAATTACTGTACTGTAATTTTTCGTACTGTACGTACTGTTTTCTTTTTTTTACCAAAAATTACAGAATATTCTGAGGCTAATTTAGATACCCAGTACAGTTGGAAACCATCTGACGTGGTTGCGTAACTGTCAGTGGCGCCAACGGGTAATTAGTAGCTTCTATACGCAACGTACCGACCTACTAATTTCTTTCTTTCTTATTAAGCTGACCTAGCTTAGGCAAACTTGTTTCACCCACGTTAATGCTGTCGAGTTATACTCAGGAGAGTAAGTAACACATCTCATGATGTATCTACAATTTGAATTCTTTTATATAGTGTATTGAAGTTTTGTGAAAATATGTTTTGCAGTTTTAATATACAATGATAATGTAAAAAATGTACCTACCTAATATCGGCATAATTTTCGGTATAGCGTATTATTATGAATTAATTTCTCGAAAGAGAATAATAAAATATCTACAAGTTTAATCAAAATATCTACAAGTTTAACGAGTTATCAAGTGGATATTCCGGTATACATACGTGTGATTTTTTTTTAAATGAGACCTTTGTAAGTTTATACTTATTTAAAAAAATATAACGTGATATTTTCATTACTCTTAAAAATAAAATTTTAATATTTTCACAAAAGACAGTTCATGCATAACAAATAGTCGTGATATGGATAAATCTAACTAACATTTAAAAGTCAACGAAACAACGTCAACATTATGGTAATAAACAGGGACAAATGCAATACTATGCAATAGTAAAATTTAAGAGCAAGAACTATTAAATATTAGGCAAATCAAATAAAAATAACATGCAGCAAATGAAATGTGAACTACTCACCAAACATCCTATTCCCTCCCCACAAAGCAATGTTATCCACATATTCCTCCATACCCCAAAATATATCTCACTCAATTACATAGTAGCATAAGAAAAAAGAAAACCAAAACACAAAAAAGACACAAAAATACATATAAATATGAAAAAATACCACTAACACTAACAAAATAACACTAAAATGAGGCAAAAGTAAACACCAATCATACTACAACTTAGAAACTAACATACAATAGGTAACTAACTATAGTGTGTTAGTTATTTATTGTCCCCCTCAACATATACAGAGATAACTTCACCTGAAAACAGAAAACAACCAAAAAATTATCACCCTACAAAATGGACAAGCTTCGAGCAAACAACGATGAGTCTTCGAGCAACTAATGAGTATCCATAAGGATAATATAATCATGCATCGGCTCATACTATCGTGATACTAATTCTCATTATTGTTTCAGTTTTCAAAAAAGATTTTCCTGCCCGCTCTGCATTTCAAGTGGGAACATTGCCGATGAATGCGAGGGTGGAAATTGAGGTAATTGCAGCCACCGGACAAGTCAAGACTGTCTGTTGTCACTAATATTATGCCTATTAAATTGTGTAGACAATATAATAAGTTATTATCACTACTTTTTTGTAATAACATTGTTTTGTTTTACTTTTTGATATTCTAAAAATTTACCATTATTCCTAAATCATTTAATATCATATCTTTGATCATTAGACAATTAATTAGGTACCTTAGCAATCGGTAGATATTAATAATATCTTACAGTATGCCAATATCCAGAATACCAAGGGCAAATTTTCCATTATTTAGATCTTCAAATGAAGAAATATCTGATGATTACATTTTCCAACAAGACTGTGCTACACACTTCCGATAGCGCAAGAAATTTTTTAAATTAGTATTGCCTTAATTATAATAAACCGGAGATGTGGCCACCTAATTAATGTCAAATATATAATCCGATTGACTATTCCGTATGATTTTACAACATTTGCAGAGCTTAATCAAATCAATTTATTAGTGTTATTTTATTAACAAGAAATTTTACACAAGTCACGAAGAAATTGGTTTATATAATATATAAATAAAATATAATATAATAAATAAATAATATAAAATCTTGAAAATATATTATTTGGTGTAAAACATACATCTAAATCTAGAACAAATCAATACAATACAAAAGATACAATTTAATCACGGCGCATAATACATTTCACAATAACAAATTCAAATAACAAATATTTAAAATATAAAAATGGTAACCTTATCAATATAAAAATTAAGAGATTCAGATACACTGGAGAATGCTTACTTAATTAGAAACTGTTTATACCTCACCTCAAGTAAGTCTATTCACACATTCTGGGATTTTATTGTAACATTAGGGCCATAACAGAACCATAATCACTGGCTTTTAGTCTATTATAATCAATAGTAAGGTTAGGTTGATTCTTTGTATTATTCTACCTAAGTTTTAAGTCCTCCTGTTTTTTATACGATGTATGTTCTTATAAATGTATATCAAACAAGGGTATATATAAATAGGTACTCAAGGACATGTTACACTACTTAATTCAACAAATTTAAATCTTATACCCGCTCTATATTTGACATTATCTGAGTATTTGACATTATACTGACAGTCCTCCATTGGAAGCTAAAGATTCTGGTAGCTTGTGAGGCATGTTTCATTTTATTAGACCATAGGTCATCTATAATTCTATAATAATATCCCATGATATCATTATAGAACTATAGGCTGTTAATATTATATTGAACGACACAATGTTTGTTAAATTTCTAATAACGAATATATTTATTGCTAGTTTTTTTTGCTACATAGTCCATGTGGTAAAATTTACAGTTAGAGTTTAAATTCGGGTCCAGTTATATGCCAAGAAACTTCACTTTTTATGGAGTTCGAAAGTTCTCAAGTGGTCTATGAGTGAAAATCATAGCTAATGTTTTACTTTCATTAAGTGCCAGGCTGCTTGTTGAGTATTGTTCAGTGGCTTTCGACCTTACCTCACTCATGCGCCATTTGAAAACATTCAATTTACTATTTGATGGTAGAAGTGTAGTATCGTCTGAAAAAAGCACCAGGTCTATCTCTGTTTAAGTCGTTTACATAAATTGAAAACAGGGTCGGTCCCAAGACTGAACCTTGAGGTACTCCACTCCTAACATACTGCAATATTGAGTTTTTATTGTTTAAACTTGTGTATTATTGCTGTCTATTAATTAAAAAAGATCTAATCATATTACAGCTGTTTATATTGAATTGATAGTGTAAGCTTAAGGAAAGGTTGCTCTTGGTTTGGAACCACAAATTACGGAATAATAAATTACGCTATCAGTTTATGGCATAGACTAGTACAGGCGGTGGTAGAGAATCGTGATGGTCACATAAATAATATTATGCTGTAAATACTTTATGGAATATCATAGATATAAATTAATAATGGTTTAAATTAATTTGAATAATTTTGTTAAATAAAATGTTTTTTCCATATTCAAATGATAAAAATTCATATGGATAAAAATATTTGCATCTGAAAATGTGTGAGAATTTCGATTTTAGTGAACTAAACTTGCATGCATAGAAATCCCAACTGCAAACTTTTGATTTTAATTATATATTTTTTTTAATATTCATCTGATTAAAAAACAAAATACGCTGTTTGAAAGACAATTTAATATGCAGCATTCTGCAAATCGCTCTCTTTTCTTCGATCGCTAGAACAGATCCTCCTTGTTCCAACGTCCAAATTAGATGATCCCGTGCAAAAGAGAGACGTGCTTGACGATGAGCTGTGTTAATCTTTGGACCAATCGCAGGTCTAGGGGTCAAGTTACTTTCCTACAGCTTTCTTCTTACTGTCTACAGTGTCTACTGACTAACAGTTGTCACTCTTCGCACTTCACGGGGTTGTTATTGCACTTGAATCTCATTAAGTTGACGATTTCTTAATGTTGTTAAGAAAAAAATAATCCAAGTTTAAATACTGGGGCAGTGCAGAGTTCGAGTTTAACCTAGGTTTGTCTTTTAAACCTTCTTTGCAGGTGCAACAGGCCATAAAGCTTGCTATTTATTTACGTAATTTATATAAAATGAAATGGAAAAGTAAATTCAAAGAACCTCGGAAGAAAAACTTTATTTATATATTGCATACAGAATATTATTATATATTGCATACAGAAGCATCTAAATAAGTATCAGATAAACGTGTGAAATAAAGAGAAAGTAAGATTAATAAACTTTTTTATGCGAAGTATAAATTGGGTAATAATTAAAGTTGTTTGCAGTAGAGAAAAACAATACTTCAATGAACTTTTGCTATGGAACAAAGCTCATCAGCTAAAATCAACATAGACAATAATCAGAATGTAAATTGTAAAGTAAGCACTTCCAAAGTAAATATAATTAAATCTCGCATCCACTGGAGTTACAAAAAGTAGTCCGTAAGAAATTTAATTAGAATAATAAACAGAGTTAAATTTAGGTGAGTTTTGGAGCGGGGCCTAGACAGAAAGTACGTATGTTAGGAAATGTGACATGATTAGCTTAACACAAACAAAAGTTCATGCAAATGGCTATCAGAACAGACCCCGATCTAATCTACCATGCAAATATAGGTGTGCTTAATTACAGACTGTAAGTAGAGTAAATATTCCTTTATCGTCTCGAACCGGCCGCAGCTTGTCCAAGAGATAACCCCTGATGAATATGTAAGAGGTCCTGCAGGATGCACCGAGTTTTCCTTTTCTGGCCATTACAGCATCCGGATTATTTGCGTTCATGTTGTTAAACGTTCCCGGCTTTGCTTTCTTTGTACTCCGACTCTGTTAAATCTCCACACTAAAAGTCTTCCGGATTTGAAAAATATACGTAGAAATATAATTTTGGGTAACTGACATTACGAAACCACCATGTAAGCGCAAAATTAATTTGAGTTCTCGATATCTGCTCGGTCACAATATAGATTCGTGATCATGACAGATCCATCTTCCATATTAGATGAATCATAATGAATAACTAGTGTAAAATTATAAGACGCGACATATTATATAGAATACTCTTCACAGATTTTTGTTGAGTATTTAATTGATGCAGTCAATTAATTCACAAAAAGAGGGTGTACAGGGAAATGGAAAGAACTATGTGAGAAAGTGAAAAAACAATGGAGTACTAAGAAAGGAGTATAAACAACTAGGAGTACTATTATACTAGAAGCCACATTTTTTTCAACGTAGTTTTTTTTGTGTTGTTGGCATGAGACCCATGTTTAATTATTCTGAACCCTTGGCTATATTTAATTTCCTGAATACTTCCGTAACTTTTTTGGTATATTTACATATACTTATATTTAAGTAAAGTCGCAAAGCCCTAATATCATTGTTTTGTGTGACATAACACATGATTACGTCTGAGCCTACACTAAGTTAGGTATTTTGCTTTACAAATGTTATGTGTTCTTGTGTATAACGCCGTCATTGGGGAATATGTTTTGGGGGTATTCAATATAACTTTCAGTGCTTTTATTTATTTACGCTATGCAATTTTTGAAATAAAAATAGATATTTGTATACTGCGCTCCTTTTCTTCACTAATATAGTTGGATTCTGAGAGTAATTTAGATACCCAGTATTGCTGGGAACCATCTGGCATGGTTGCTAAAATGTATGCTGTTATCTATGCAGCAAATCTAAAATAATAAAAATTATTTTTCTTTATAAGCGGGGGTCTTCTTCCGCATCTTCTTCCGCATCCCGGATTTCGATTGCCTTCTCTCTATTTTTCCATTCTTCCTCGTCAATCGCTCTATCTTGCATTGTCTTTATTATTCCATTTATCCATGTCAATGCTGGTCTTCCTGTCTTTCTTCTATTTGCTGGAACATACTTCATAGCTTTTTTTGGCCATCTATTTTCCGCCATCCTCATTAAGTGTCCATACCACAGAAGTTGTCCTGTTTCTATCCTGTCTATAGTCGTATATGTTCTTTTTACGCGCCATCTGATTTCTTGATTCGGTATACGCTCTAGCCTGGACACTCTACGTGCTCTCCTTATATAATCCATCTCTACAGTCTCCACTCTTTTCCTATTGCGTATTTTTCCTATTTCCTATTTCTAATTTACGTGAACTTAATCTTTTATATATTTGAAATATGGCTCAAATTCAATGCTTTGGAAATAATTTTGTTACTATTTTCCGGCACCATATAAAATATTTTTAAATATCTTATTAGCTAAACTTACTTTTTTGAATATAACTAACTATATCTAAAAGTCACATTTAAAAATATATGTGTTATTACATTTGGCTGTTAGTTTGAATACAAAGAATGGAATGCTATTAAAAAAATGACGGAAATAATATCCGCTTCATTCAGATAACTCCCTTATATCCCAGTTAGTATGCAAACGGGTAGATCCTCGTAACAGCAGGCCTCATTGTTACATTGAACTGACCATTTGCCTTCCGGAATATACTGCTGTTGCAAATGGAAAATCACTTTTTTATTCATATTTGTGCATTCTGAATGAATATATCTGTTTCTACGATGAAACAAAATTTGAACCCCGGGCAACATACACACATATAAATATTAACTGGGAAACAATATTTGTTGTCAAAATGAACCGTCAGTCTGTTTCTTATAATTGAATAAGTAACAGCTAACATAAATAAAAATCGGTTCTTGGGGTTTTTGATATAAAAAAATACGAGTTTTTGTAGGAACAATTAATCAAGGGGCTCCAAGATGAAAATGTAAATTTTTTTGTCATAGAAACAACTTAATACAATTTGAAGTGTTTATCTTATAGCAATATATTTGTAACTAAGACTACAGCTTGCAACTATTTTAAATTTTTATCTCATACTCTAAATGCCGAAGCATTCAATTGATTCACATAATTTGCACCTGGTAAAGTACTGCTGGCCTGGCGCCCAAGTATTTTCTTAAAATATAATTATTATATATATAATTAACAGTAGAGATCAATTCAGTTATTGTCTAGCTGTGGCTTCTCTATTTAATGTGATATATCTAAGGGTACCTATGTGCTATGAGAGCCTCTAACTAACAATATAATCACTTATCCAAGACCTCCGGAAAAATCTGAGCAGCCGATAGGCCCAATAAAAACCATAAGTATATAACTCCTGGACGAAGGGCCATTAATTCAGGTAAACTAAATTAAAGGTAAATATGTTACAGTTTCTGAATACCAATAGAACCTTTCAATTTAAGCTATTTATGTAGGTTCTGACCAATCAAAATATTATTACAGTGGGAATAATCTATTGGGGTAAACCCTACCTATTGGGATAAACTTGGGGGTTTTATTAACCTCACCACAATAGAATTGCCATACCAAAAATCACCTCTTGAAGACCATTAAATTTGTAAGCTAACAGTGCCACTACCTTTAATGTTTCTATTAACTGGGCTACTAATCTAATCTCATGGAATCATCATTTAATCATATATTACTGGCGTAATATCAATTACGATGAGTAAATATAGACGCATTAAATACTCAAAGGTATGTTATACTATAAATACTATGTTATTATTATTATTATTATTTATAATTGTGTTTATAATTCTGGATAAATTTGATTGCAATAATGAGATAAACGAGCTTAAGAAATTAGTAGTTTTAAGCCCTAAAATATGGGGAACGTATTTCATGAAAATATGAAATTCAAATTTTGTAATTTATTGTAATCCTAGAACTGGGGGAGTATCATTCGTCCTACATAACCGAAACTCTGAAGGAGTAACACGAGAGGCACATTTACAACATCCGGCTCACCGGATTGATACCTGTTGCGTGGCTCACTGATATATAACTTTAGGCTTCAGAAGCACAGTTCTCTAATTCCGGAGTTCAATCAAATGTCCCTGACAGCCCTGTTATATGATTTGATAAAATCAAATTTCCTTTTGTAATATGATATGCAGTTAACAGTCAATTTGTAGCAAATCATTGTATTTCTGATATATTAATATGATTATTAGGTTTCTACCCGCTTAAGACTAAGAACATTTATAAGTAAGTCCACTAAATATGTAGTCCAATCATACTTAGGTACATCAAAATGAATCATCCTTAATGATTTACCTCATATCAAAATATGTATGTACAGTCGCCGCCTCCCAAAAGTGCACTACTTTCCGTTGCCACAGTAATTTGTCTCATTTTTCGTTAATGTAAATCGGGTTTTGTTCTAAAATTGTTCAGTGACTTGCAATAAGAAAATTGATAATTTTTTTATTGGGCAAAAGTTATATTTTATAAAAGTTATACATATTTTAGCAGAACCGATAGCTGCTAAGACACTTTCCAATCACCTTGGCATCGACATAATTAATGACCTCATATCGTAACTATCCACAAGTTCTTCCCAGGCATCTTCAACTATTTCCCAAAGCTAATTAGCGTTTTGAGGTCTAAAAAACGTTGTTTATAAATATCTTTAGTTACGTAACCCCAAACGTTCTCGATAGGATTGAAGTCTGGACTTTGCGGGCCAATGTAAAAGATTAATATCATTAATATGACCCATCCAATCTCTTACTATTCGTGCGGTATGAACTGGGCAATTATCCTATTAACAAAAATTGTTAAATAAGTTCTAAAAGAAGTATCATTAAAAAAATATATTTTAATATATATTTTATAAAAGTTATACATATTTTAGCAGAACCGATAGCTGCTAAGACACTTTCCAATCACCTTGGCATCGACATAATTAATGACCTCATATCGTAACTATCCACAAGTTCTTCCCAGGCATCTTCAACTACTTCCCAAAGCTAATTAGCGTTTTGAGGTCTAAAAAACGTTGTTTATAAATATCTTTAGTTACGTAACCCCAAACGTTCTCGATAGGATTGAAGTCTGGACTTTGCGGGCCAATGTAAAAGATTAATATCATTAATATGACCCATCCAATCTCTTACTATTCGTGCGGTATGAACTGGGCAATTATCCTATTAACAAAAATTGTTAAATAAGTTCTAAAAGAAGTATCATTAAAAAAATTGTTCACCTGCTGAAAGATATAGGTAATTTCCAGGAAAAATTTGCGTTACTAATGGTAACATCACATTTTCTAAAATATTTAAATAATTCAGTGCTGTAAATCTGTTATCGATTTTCCAACAAATTCCAGGCCCATGAACACTTATCCATGCCCAAACGTTTATTGAAAAAAGCCCAGTGACATTGATGGACCTCGTATAATTTTCCGGGAACCTAGAATTTACGCGTTTATAAACACGGAGCCGTCCACTGTGACAAGATTGAAATGTTATTTCACTAGTTATTTGCAAACTTCATCCTTCTTTGCTTGTGCTTAATTGAAAGAAAAATTTTAGGGGCAGCAGCACAGTTCTTTAAGTGAGACTGTTTTAACCGTTTCTGCACACCTGACAAGTTTCTTCTCGTGCATTAGTAGCTGTTTCGAAAGGATGTGGAATATATTCAATCAGAGCGTTATCTTGAATTTCATTGGAAACTTTACCAATTCCTATATTTGCTGCCTTTGTATTCTATGTTCCTAGTCCCATGTATTTTTAATTTTAAATATGCAGCTTTTGCTAACATTCAAATCAGCGGCTACTTCAGCCAGGGAACAATTTTCTTCAATTTTGGCTATAGCCCTCACCCTTTGCACATCATTTAAATTTCTTGGCATTTTCTATTAATATTCTGACAAGTTAATTTATTAATACGACTTAATGTTCAGAATTAAATTATTTTGACGTATAAATTGAATAATTATGAGACGACTATGATTCAGAATCACAATCAAAGTAGAAAAGTGTGCCGTGCACTTTTGGGAGGCGGCGACTGTACATAACACTCCTATATTGGATAGGGCTGGAACTGTTGATGTAATTATAACACTCGAAGTAGTTTCCACAAACACCAAAAAACTTTTACCTCGCTCGACGCGCGTTTCGCCAACCAAGTTGGCATCATCCGGAGACGATTGAAACTCATTTTTAATCTTTTAATTCAAAGTTTTAATCGTTTTAATGAAGTTTGTTCACATTACATATGCAAATTTTCAAAACACCTAATTTTAATGCTGATACAAACAATTCTGTAAATATCATCCCTGTCATTGATGCCGAGTTCTCTTATAAGCAATAAAAAAGTAAAAGCAAAATTGCTTATAAGTTCTCTTATAAGCAATAACAAAAATACTCCCAAGGCTGAAAACTTGGATGTTTTGTCAAGGCCCAAACCTGAACAATATGTTTGAAAATTGTCGCTATTCCACCTTTTGTAATGCAAAGTTTTTAGCCTCTACGTACTGGATTGGTCCTTTCAAAGAAAATTTTGTGAATAATGTAAAAAAAGGGTTACGTGCTCTCAGTTAGGTGCAGCCTATAAGTTGACAGGTGTAAACAGATACGTTATTGTTAATAATTTTCGGTAATCGTTTTCAACTGTAACCGGATCTTAGACTATAACTATATATCGAGAAATTATTTGACTGAAAGTCGTGATATTCTTATTCTTTTTATTATGATAACTAATCCAGCTAAAATGTATAAAATTAGGTATTTAGTAGTAGATACTCAGTATATAAATACAAAAACATATATATGTCCACTAAATATTAAAACTTACGTCTGATTACTGTATATTTGACATACTAGGTAATAAGTTGACATTAAAGTTAATTCAGAGTATATCAATACGGCAGAAAAACAAATTAGTCGCTACATAAATTTGTATTCACGTCTGAACTCTAAATCAGTTTGCGTATTAAACTTTGGATAGGAGACTTGAAATTTTATTATTTTAAACTTGAGTTCAACTTCTATCTTCCATAACATTACACTTCATCTCATTTTGCAATGTCAATTTAAATTATAAATTTTAAATGTTTTTTCAAAGTTTACGGGGCTCAGTTTCCTGTTTATTATGCGATATTGCGACTAGGAAGTGCTTGTGTACCTCTAATTTTATTTGCATTCAATCTTAATTACTTTTAAACTTTTAAAATATAATCACTGCCCCAAAATATAAAATACAGCTACCTCGGAATTTAAATAAGATGCAAACAAAGAGTAGCCGCGAATGTTAGTATACAGGAGATCAGACGGGATAAATGAGTAATTCAGAAACTGAACGAAAATTTACAAATAATAATTTCGAAATAATAATTTCTTATTCTTATCTTCAGAAAGGGATAATATTTTTTGATAATTGTTGTTATAAAAATATATACCCAAAATGTAAATAAAGATTTGGACGTCTACACAACTTTATTACAAAGTTGGTTTATCACAAAGACTTGGTTATTGAGCCAGGCATGTTAGAAGCGAACATCTATTTCCGTTTAAGGAAATGCGACATGGCAATTGCGACGGAATATTTTGCTACTTATATTTATACTCAGTAAACGGTGTAGCAGATAACATTGTTGCAGAAAACATACGATAACGGAATCCTATGGTGGGTAACGTCTTCGCGTATGAAATATTTCTTGTCTCCGGAAGAACGTTTCTCTTCACATCGAGGCGTATCAGACGAGTGAAGAAATATCGAGAAACGATATTTCACATGTATAAACCAATGGCAAGCCGTTCAGTTGATGACTGATTCCCTAGATATCCACAAAAGACTAAAAGACTATTTTATAAATTGTGTATTCAAATTCAAAGAACAGCAAACTGAAAGTAAATACTGTGCACAGTAATTTTTGAACCCTTGTGAGCGTCTTGCTCGAGACGATCCGAGCCGAGCGCGAGGTGCTGCCGGAAGAGTCTTTCCACACTTGTTACACAAATAACTATTGTATATAAAAAAATATCGCATATGCCACAGTGCAATTGTCACTTTGACAGCGCCAAAAGTTACCTGCAGCCAAGAATACTAGAACAAGGAGACAGAGCTCGCGTAAAATAGGTACCGAGAGAACTGAATAAATGACGTCGAAATCCGCGAAGGGATTAGGCGCCCTACCTAGCTTCGGGAGACTTTATCAGCCTTCGTGCTTTCCTAGCTAATGTGCTTTCTCAGGTTAGCGTTCGACGCCATTAAGTTTATCTTTCGACGTATTTTGTGCCGTCCGAAACACGCAAGCTCGGTCTCCTAGTTCTAGTCTTCTTGCCTGCAACTTTTACAGTGACAAATGCAGTAGTGGTTTTTTCCCTTACTAATTTTTTAATCAATTATCGCGATGTCCGTGCCAAAATAAATAGCTTGACATTCTTGTGTACGAAAAACGAAATTAGTCAAATTGTTAAAACCTGTGTACCTGCTAATACAGTTGCGACTCAATCATCAATTTGGCGACAATTGTCTACTTTTTGCTATGCGAACGGATATAAATTTGAGCCAGATACCTCAATCGATAAATTGACAATAATATTGCAAGATTGGGCGTTTAATATGCGAAAATGTGACGGAAAAGTCTACAAAGAAACGGTAGTTAAAACAAATACCACCTCTAAAATGCTATACTTAAAGTAAATATTATAGATTTTAATTTTGTATTTAACCCTTTCACCAACGTACAATTTAATTCATCAAGCTGCACGTAATGATAAACGTAAAATCCTTCAAGCTCAACCCGAAAAGAGAAAATCCCGTACAACAGCTCTTAATAAACGTGAAGTATTTGCAATTGCCAGATTATATGATGAAAATGACCGAAAGGACTTCAAGAGAAATTATATCACATTTTGGTGTACTGCAAACTTACTTATATCAAACCCTTACTGCAAACCCACTTATATCGTATCTGAAATTGAAAATAATGGAAAAGAAATTGGACGTATCTAGTATTTTTCAAAACTAGGCGGTGACAATAAATGATGTGACAGCAAACGGATTACACCTAATAGTTTGGGAGAAGAAATTTGCCTAGTACCTACGTTTATTTAAATAGTTAATGGAAAAACGAGGCAATTATATAACATAGGACAGAGTATTTCTTACACCAAATCCCTTTTGGAAGAAGAAAAAAATCTATAGGTTGCTATAAGTGCCGCTTGGAATAAATGAAATTTCCAAATGGTTGCTCAGCACAACGCACTGGTATAGATGTCAAACGTGTCAAAATTACAAATCACTCAAATCGAGCGGCAGCAGTTAGCGAATTATGTAGATAAATGCGGATTTGACGAACAAGCTGTAATAAAAATAACAGGACACAGCAATAATTCATCATCAATAAAACCGTACTTACAAGTTGACAAAGAGTACCATTCGAACATTATTTAATCGATTCATTTGGAAAACAAACAAAATTCACTCAACAAAACTCAACTCAAATAAAAGGGTGTTTCTTTTTAATGTTTTATAAATAATGTTTGCATTCATATGTTTCTAAATTTCTTATTCATTAAATTGCCCTGTCGAATTACATTCGATGATTGTATTCATAATGGTAAATTGTTGTTATAATTCTAAACTGTTTCTTTTTGCAATTTGACTGGAAAAACTGTCAACTAAGAACGCTTCACCTTCGGTGTCGCGTATTTAATAGTTGACAGCTTTTCTCGTCTAATTGCTAGGCAATACTTTCTCAGTAAACCATCCAAATTTACCGGTAAAATACAAACCTCTTGTGCAATTATAAGTGAAGAAAACTCATGATTTTATAATTTTTACCTGCTGCGACTCTTAGGAGTTTCCGACCATTTCAATTTAATAACTGAACGTTAGATATATCTATTTTATTTATATGGGACATTTATATAGGCAACACTTTATTTCTAAATAAGAATAAGGTTAATATTGTATATTCTTAGATGATATGAAAGTATCCATTACATACAATATAAATACTCTAGAAAATATATTAAGTACTTAACTAATTAATCTTATTCCCCTTTCACTTTGTTTATATTGTTTTCAGTGGTGACTTCAACATAGATTTCCTGAATGCTAATAGTCCGCCTTAAAACTTTTAAATAGCTTTTCAAATAATTATGGGCTTGAGCAAATTATTACTGAACCAACTCGCATTACTGCAACTTCTTCGACATTAATTGATATTATTGTTACATCATCAAATGAATTGTGTTCTAATATCAATGATATTAGAATGGACAATATATCTGATCAGTGATTAGTTCATTGCAAGCTGAAAATCAAGAAACAACGCCAACCCGTATTATAAAAAACGTACTTAAGACTTTTCTCAAGTCGATTATTATTTTTTTGTGCGTGACTTACCAACTAGGACCATATATATATACCAGGCTAATATTGATAAAATCGTTCATTTTCTGGACAACAAGATATGCAATATTTTCGACATCCAAGCTCCCCTTAAAACACCACCAGCGCCTTGGTTGACCGATAATTCAAAGCTCATGATCAAGTTAAAAAAAAGGCATATTCTAAATAGTTTAAAGACGGATGGAGCGTGGAATGGAGCCGAGAAACCTAGCAAACAATTCAATAATTAAAAAGGAAAAAAAGGCCCATTTACACCACAAATTTCATACCGATCCAAAAAATTTGGAGACATTAGTGAGAACCCTAAATATTAACTAACTTGAAAGTAATATTTGGGCAAATCTGAAGATTCTCTTGCCAATTTTTCCAATACAGTCTCACAAGTATCACCTAATGGCAGCAATATAATTTTTAATATTTATGTAGATAGAAAGTATTGTGTTGGCGCTAACGAATTTGCCTTCACCGAACTTACATCAGAACAAATTGAAGACATTATTTATCAACTAAAATCTTGTGCTAAAAGCTGTCATCGCAAATGTCATCCCTATTTATATATTATTTTTTATTGTTCTTTTAGTAAGAAATAAAGAATATTATTATTATTATTTTAACCGAAAACATTATTTCAAATATATGATTAATGATGTTTCTGACATGTGACATAAAATGCAACAAATTAGCTATATAATATAGGTACCATTATTTATTTGTCGTTTGTTTGTTTATGCCTTAATATTTTTGTGCGTATGACATTCGGTAGTTTGCGCTCCAAACATCAACTAAATGTATTTAGCTATATATTATTATTACATGTAATAACCTCTAACAAATAATGATCAAAATACCTTTTTTGTAGATAATAGGACGTCATTATCATGAGTCAATAAATTCTAGGATGTAACATTTAACCTAATGTTAACAATCTAATACGACGGATAATATCTGATATATACATTATTATGTTCTTTTATCATAGGTATGCATATATGTGCCTATTATCGGTTATAAATAACCCTCGTTTATATCATACTTTTGTATGTAAAAAATATTGCTATCGTTTTGCTCATATGACTTCATTAAGGAAAATGTAACTTTTTAATTAAGATAAAAGATTTCCGTTACTATATTTTATTGATGATTCGATATTGATGATATGCTAGTAAATTCAATATCAGATTGGATCCGATTATTTCAAACTGTCTCTATTGTACAGCATAATGTGTCTAGGAAATTACTTTCAAACAACCTTTTATTAAAATTGAAATAGAGGGGCGCTATTATATTCCTACTACCATTTTTTAAAATTTCTATTGTGTATTACATGTTGTTCCTCCATGCTAGTTGCATTATATTCCGGTTCAAATTAATTTTGATTACAACGTGGTAAATACATTAGCACATTTTTTATAGTTTGTAGAAATAATTCTGATGTACTTAATTTAATAGTCAATTTATCACTTTGAAATAAATATTAATCTAATTGGTTATCTCTTTTCCACATTTCAATAAAGCTAAGTGTGTCATCAGACAACATGTTTAGTGGGACTATTTACTCGCTAAAGTGCGTTATTCCATAACTGTTTTACGTTTCACCATATGTTACGCGATGGTAGTTTCGTTTATGGTAAAGTTGATTTAGCGATAGAAAATCTGATTTGACAGCAATATTTTTGACAAACATCAACCCATAAAAATCAATAAACTAAAATGGATCATTTCTCAAGAGCGCCATCAATTTTTAACGGCTCTGGCATAACAGCATAACGCATAACCTATATTTTAAAGACTTGTTGCTTGTTGCCCGTGTTGTGCCGTGCCACACATAGTGTATCATAAGATATTGGTGTTGTGCTTTATTATATTTCTTTTTCCCTGTTTTACTTGTGTAAACTTCATTATTATGGCTATGGATCATAACTATTGTGACAGAGACACTAATATTAAAATGCAAGCTGAAGAACATGATTTACCACATGTAAGTGTTTTGTGTTTTCGTTTTAACATTCAGTATAAACCTGTTTACTACCATCTAGGTTAATTACAACCAAATACACTCAAACAGGAATCTATTAGTCTATTAATTGCCAACATAATTTTGCAGAAAAATAGGTTACTAAAATTAGAATGTCAAATATCGAAGTAGATATATCGTTAAATCAACTTTAGTGTGTATCTTGATGAAAATTTATTATTATATTTCAACGTCCAATCCCATATATCACTTGACTACGTATTACCACTCTGTAGTACCCTCTCGCACTGTTTAATGTTTTTGCAAACTTTTATTTAACTTGCAATGTTTGTATGTTTTTTCGGGTCAAATATTGCAACTGAATTTTAAAAGTACCTACGCCTTGGTTGGCTTCATATTATTACTTGTGTCATTTGGCGAGATGGGCTTCAATAGCATTGATTTTCATCCTGTTTAGGAGAAGGAAAGCTCCAAAATCAAACCCGATACTGTGTTTCGTTAGGCAAGTACTAAGCTTCAAGCTAAAATAAGCATCGTTAAGTTGAGTCAAATCACGGAGGTGTCCTTACTGAAGAACTAGACTGTACTAAATTAACAGGCAAACGACAATTCAACAATGACGCATTAAATGAAATGGAAAGACTTAGGAACATGTCCACCGATAACTAAAAAATAAAAAAATAATTAATAACAAAAAAAAACATTTTTGAAAACAAGCTTTTATTTAAATGCACTAAAAGGAAGAACATAAACTTTAAATTAAATTATAATATATAATATGATAATGTAATATACATAATAAAAATTCATATTTTTTTTCTGAAACCCCTTCCGCTCCAAGTTACAACACTCTAAAATTTGGGTAAGAAAATAGTTTTTATTTATTTTCCCCACTATGGAAGAATTTAAAAGACTGAAATTAGGCGCACAACTTTCACTAAGAAAATCACAGGTTGTGACGATTATTGTAAGCCTGAGATATTGTTACAAGAGGGTAAGAAACCAACCCGTATATTATTTTCCATCAGAACTTTTTGACGCGTCGACATTTCTTTATTTAAATAAACATGGCCCCAAATTCAAGATGGCGCCCAACCGCCATATTGAAACCGACAGCTGTCATGCTGACAGCAGACAATGACTGTTAAAGTAGAATTCGAAGATTATCAATCATTATAGAAAATATTTCAGATATCAACAATAATCCGTTCCAATTTTATCATTACCAATAGTACATTTTTTCAATCAATGGGATCAAACCTTCTGATGAAACTGCCTGCATCACAATAGATGTATACATATTATATACGACATTTACGGCCAGAATACCAGAATATGACATTTACGGCCCTTGGAATCGCGATATCTCAGGAATGATGATCCATGGGAAAAAAGGTATTTCTTAATTTTTTATATATTTTGTGTTATAAAGGGGTAATGACAAATCCAAATTTTCCACCTCGAAAGCCCTCCGGATCACTTTTAAAAACTTTTATAAATATTAAATCGGACTTTTTTCAGTTTCTGTAAATTTTTACCAAACAGGACTCGTGTTACGGCAAAATCATTATGTACACTTTTTAAGTAGACTAAATCTGCAACAATATGAAAACACTTTGGTCTTGGTAGCCCAATAGCTTCTAAGTTACAAATGAAATACCAAAAAAAATTTAATTTGTTTTAAGTTTTCGCCAATGTTGACCACTAAGGACCCATTTCACGGCAAAAGTCATCTTATACGTTATTAAAGTATACTAAATGTACAACAAAACGATACCAATTTGGTCTATGTAGACCTGATAGTTCCTGAGGTACAACTATTAAAATTTGTTGAAGTAAGTAAGCAAATATTAGAGGGGTTTATAAATTAAAAATTTATTTTTTTAAAATATTTAAAATGTATGTAGTAATATGAAACACTTCATTGTATATCATGTACAGTACAGTGAGGGAAATTGTAATTACTCGTATTTCTTGTACATGTTTGATAAACGAGGCCCTTTGGGGACAGCTTACTTCAATAGCATTTCTTCATGGACCTGCTCAGCAGGTTAAAATAGTCACCTGAAGGTAATCGATGAATGGCTCATCAATGTTGCCACAGGTCTGGTATGTTCTCGCAAGATTAGCCGCTGCAATGCGTTTAGGTTATGCTTTCCTGTAATCACAACTGCCTAACCTTTTCGTAATCTTCAACAGTATAAGTAGACATAAATAAACTGGTCTAAAGCAGAAATAAAATCAATACAGAAAAAAAACTTCTTTTCAACTGGTGGTATGTCTGCAGAGTGAAATCTTACAGCATCTCTGGTTGGAGGCAACCTGGCGATGTTCATAGTGGAAATAGCTGCCGCCCTTGTGAAGATCGTGGGATTCACTGTTGCCTTCATACAGTGGAACGAGGATGTTGTCTCCTGCTTCGCAAACCTGAACAGGTGTGGCATTGGGGCATTTTTTTCGAAGCGTCGCCGTTTTTTCAGTTTCAATAGAAAAAGATTTGATTTTTACTTAGCCAAAAAGTGCCGAGGTTGTGCAATAAGCACTGAAGGTGCGAAGGAATAATGCCATTCTCTGTTGTGCTTGGTTCGTGAAGGAATTCGCCAAGTAGGTGATATCTGTTTTTCCCCTCCCACATTTTTTAACGTTTATGTTGTTTTTTTGTCTCTTTGTTGAAAGGGTGTGGTTGATAAAACATGAATGGCATTAAGTAGATAAATCGCACATCATTCTGAATAGTTGCAGAATGAAAGACTTGTAGAACTTCTAAATGATTTGTTTCGATATATATTCAAATTTAAAAATAGCGAGTATTATTGGGTATTATTTAAAAGAAATATCATATCTCTGGCAAATTACTAAGGTATTTGAAGTACTTTCATCATTAAACACCAATGATGACAAGAAAATGATACTCCCGCAGCAACTACTAGATATATAGAATTGGGATGCGCTTGTCAAAAGTGGCTTGAATTATTCATGAATGTTATTGATTTCTAAAATAAATTCGCCGGTACAAAGGAGTTTCATCAGCCATATTCAATAACTGGTAGACAATTTAATTAACTACCACCAGATTCAGACGTGCAAATAGTTTTATATCGGTTTGAAATATATAGTCACACATTAATATATGGAAGTATTGAGATATTATTTAGTTTGTAACATCCACTAATAATAAATTTCGCAATGTGAAGAAATATATTCCTATATTATATATATGCTTGGATAGCTATTCAATTATATTTTATACGCTGCAAGTCAATATGTTTTTATTTGGTCAATATGCAGTCAATGTTCTTGTTTATAAGTGTACAATGTAATCTTAAGTAATTGTTATTTCTGCCACAGCTTCACTTGGTCATCAAGCTTGTACATCCACAAAGACCCAAGTTTCTATCTGTCTTGAGATTTCACCAGAAAATATTTCAATCTAGTAAGTTACCTTATCTCTTATAATTGTATGTGTATTATAGTTTTGATTGATCTTTCTACCAATTCATTTGATCTATAGTGTTTTGGACTTGATGTTTTGTGATTAAGGGCCCATTCATTTGCAAAACATTTAAACAAATATGTTTCATTTGTAGTCTGTTATCTGAGAGGACTAAATAATATTTTTTACTTTAATCGAAAATATTTATGCCACTTTTTGCCATGCTCTTTGTGGAATTTCATGTTGTTTTAGAGGTTATATTTTTCTCGGAGTTAATGTAATTTTAAAATTTGTTCACTAATAGATGTGAAATTCTTGTATATTATAACGTCCTGAGGAATCTGATTTCATTCGTCTTGTAGTGCCTCAATCAACAGAGCTGCATTATTTATAGGTAATCGCTGATGTAAACGCCTTCCAAGTATATCCCATAAATGATCAATTGGATTGAGGTCTAGGCTATTTGCTGGCCATATTAATCTTTTAATACCCTCGTCATCTAAATATTGAGTAACAATTCGCGCCTTATGAGCTGGAGCATTATCCTGCTGAAAATTAAAACCGACACCTTGATTTGCGAAGAACGGAAGAATATGGGATCTAAGGATATTTTGTATGTATTTTTCTGTCGTAAGGGAACCATGTTCTCTTAAAAACAAGATTAGTGCGGTAATTTACACTCCTGCCTCCCCGCACCGTTAGAGAACCACATTAAAAAGTAATTTTTCTTGAACCGTTTAGTATAATGTACATCTGACCAGTTCTTCGCCATACCCACTGACCCTAGCATCGCTTCACTCCACCTCTAGTCTTGTCAACAAGCACCATTTTGGTTTTCCACCATTTCTTTTAGCCTTTACCGATAATTATCAATTAGGGCTCCAAATCAAATTTTGGAATAATATATAGAAACTTTTTGAATATTTGTGGGGCCTGTTGTGGGGAAACTTCCGCGCGCGCCGCGCCGTCCGATTCGGCCACTTTAAAAGTAAAAACTATTTAAACCCATTAAATATGAATATTAAGAAATGAAAAAAATTACATACCTTTTGGATAATTGAATAAGTGAAGTGATATTCCATTAGAAAAAATATTTTCGCTTAATTTTTTATTAGATATGCTTTATTAATTAACTTATTTTCTCAAGTTTTAAATAAACATAAAAACCTTGATAATTGTCGTAGTTTTTTTCACTTCATGGAACTATTTGAAAGGCTTTACAAAAAAACTCCGTTG
This sequence comes from Tetropium fuscum, assembly GCA_964058915.1. NCBI lineage: Eukaryota > Metazoa > Arthropoda > Insecta > Coleoptera > Cerambycidae > Tetropium > Tetropium fuscum. Next base: position 133,921 of record CAXKVY010000186.1, on the reverse strand, counting down.
GAAAAATTCAAAAGTTTGATTTTCCACTTTGTTATAAACAATCGAAAAAATTGAAAGAAAGTGACAAGCATAGAAATATAAAAATACTTAAAATTATATAAAATATAGAGACATTTTTTTAACATGACGCGACGTGGTTTTTTTTATTATTTTTTGTAGCATTAAAAAAATTATAACACGGAAATTTATTTGTTTATAACAAATTGTATATTAAATAAACAAATAAAATATTAACATTTTTTTATTTTTCAGAATATGGAAGAGCAATAAAAATGTGTATTTAAAAAAAATGGTTTCTTATATTAATTAAATATTAATAGTAGCAAAAAAATGTTATTAACAAATGGGCTTTTAAGCAACACATTTTTTCAAGAGACGATTTTTTCATAAAAGCATTATATTTATTGATGATTTGAATCATAAAAAAATATTTTGATTATCTTAAAAACAAAGCATTTGTTCATAACAATTATTTAAATAATAGGAGTAAAAAATGATAAAAAATATTTTTTATGTAGCTTTCAATAAGGAAACGATATAATCGGAGTACATATTCAAAAAAATATATTTCATTGCTTTATTTACGTTTTCCATATTTTTAATGCTTTCGATTGTTAACAGCAATAATAGTGTAAAATCATTTTTCTAAATTTTTTCCGAAGGTTATCTTTTTCCGACGGTTATCTAATGTCTTTCGAGAATAGCTCCGACAAAAAATCTAAGGTTTTTAGTTTGACAATTATCAGGGTTCTTATGTTAATTTAAGCTTGAGAAAACAAGTTAATGAACAAAAGCATATCTTATAAAAAATTACTAGAAATTTTTTTTTCCAATGTTTTATCGTTTATTCAAGTATCCAAAAATTACGTGAATTTTTTAATTTCTTAGTATTAGATTAAAAACAATTTATTTGTAAAGGTGTATCTGCTAACAGTACTTCGCGCAATCCCTTGTATCTTTTTTAGTACTTAAGTGTACTACATTGATGAATCAAAAAAACCAATCCTTCACAAAAATAAATCTACAAGGATGTTCTACAATGTACAATCTACATGTACATGTTCTAAAGTTATCCTTATTTATACGTCATTCTTAAACACCCTGTATACTCATAAGTCCATAATAAATATGGACCATATTTTACTGCCTCCAAAGCAGGTTAAGTAACTCACCCTCCTATGCAAGGGCGACCTGATTCGGTTGCGTAGAAACGAAAATATCGTACATTATATTTAACACATTCTCTTTGTTACCCCTTATTCATTTTGAGCAGTTTATAAGTTTTTATTTTGCATAATATATCTTTCTTTTACTATTTATGTTTTGCTTCTTATCCCGTTGACCTATTGTGCCTTGTGAAAGTCTAGATTTAGACATGTCTTAATGGGAACTGAACACTTTTTTGCTATTTCCATGTCGGTAAACGCAAAAATATAAAATTACAAATTCGCATAGTAGCGCAACTAGTTTCCCGCTAGAAATAGTAAATTATCTGCTCATGTTCTGGTGTATTGGGAATACACCAGATTGTATTGGGAATCTCTATCAATGTTCTATTGATACAATTAATTAAGACTATGTAAAATAAGAAAAAAATTCAATATTTGTAGAGGTGTAAAAATCATACCTTCACAATCAAGTAGGTTTTATCATCGCTTCTTTACAAAATTTCTCAACTTCTGATTTTCTTAAAACACATTTCCTGGATCTATATATCCGATCCGATTTACGTTTAAGGAAAGCAATTAAACGTGAAAATTTCTTTATGTCAATATGCGTTTTCACTGACAATGTTGTTTTTATCAACTAGTAGAACTGCCTCAGTGGTAACAGTTACTCCCTTTTGATGACTGCAATTTTCAAATAAGCTCTTCACTTTTCTTTATATATCTTTGGATTTTGACGGCAATAATGATTGAATCGCGATTTATGCTGATTCTTCTATATCATCTCCCATATCTTTGGATATAGAAGATTCGGGGATTTTTCATAAATAACACACTGACAATGTAGATATAGAAACTCGTTTCTATATCAACATCAGTATTATTGGTTCACATTTTGGAAATTCACAATTTCAACATAAAAAAATACGATTAATATCTATAGTTAAAAAAATAAATAAATAAATAAAGTTACTCTTCTTAACTTAATGCCCAAATTGCTTTTCTATGTTTTATGACTGTAAAAATTGTAATACGTATTTTAATATTCATAAAACGTGTGATTAGAGCCATTGTGATCGTTACCATCTAATGAAAACTTTCAATGCCATTAGGTAATTTGAAGGGGAAGCAATAGAGTTTGGAGCACGATACGATCAAGTATTAACGTAATGAACTTGGAAAATCCTAATGGACAAGTATGTTCGTACACGATTTTTATCCAGTATTCAATATAAATAAGTACCGGTCAGATAGCAACGTACTTTTCAAAACAAAATGCAAGGGCGCATTAGGGTTTTGAAGCTGATATCAGTTTTATTAAAATATATATTTTTATAAATTAAAATTATAAAGATGTGTATGAGGTTATGTTCATTTTCTTATTCGACCTCTTAAATATCTATGTACGTGATCGAAATATCAGGTTACCAACTCATATTTATTTTACATTATTGTTCCTCATTTCAACGTGATATCATCATCTTATGTATGATGTTTAGGTAGGATATCTTATAGTGCAATAAAAACAAGCCTAAAACTATATCAACCGTAGGTACTAACTAAAATTTCCTTAAAATCAGAGCAATGCCATACTGACAAGTGGCGGTTAATCTTCTGATTTTTTATATAAATCCTTGGCCGTTGCAGATAGGAAAATAACAAAAATTAGGCAGTAATCAAACAAATAATTTTAGATTTTTGTTTTTTTTTGATAATTTTCTCCAAACATTATTTTGTGTTTTAGAATGGTTTTCAAATTGTCTTGTCGGTATGACCGTATCTTACATACCACACAACAAAGGGAATCGGATAAGAAAGAGGAGAGCCAAGAAAGACATAAGGAGATATAAATAAGTGAGAATACCTTGAAAAGTGTCTTATGAGAAGTGGCTGATGAGAGTTGTGAAATGTTGTGGAAATTTAGTTGCACTATCTTTTAATTTGAGCTCTTATTTTGATAAAATTTATGCTGGTAAGTATTTATATGTTTCTATTCATTATAGAAATGTTTTACTCTTGATCATGAAATATTTGTTTTGCTAGCTTTTTATTGATCAGATATGAGGTACCATACTTTCTCTGTTGTGATTATTTTCTAGGCCTTTTCATTTTCCCTGGAGGACTAAGGCTACTAGTCGATGATACCCACGGTATAACTGGTACCTCCGGATTACTCCAGGTCCAATTTTGCTGTCTGGAACTACGTAGTTTATTATTATATCATATGATTTATGGTATTATTGTAGATATTAAGTTTTTGATTGTCTGATAGTTATAGTTATTTATAGTACTTAATATTTATATGAATTTTAAACTAATATCATACAAAGAAATGTTTAATTGTCCATCTTATGTTCGGTATATCGACCATGCATGTTTTGCATATATATATATATATATATATATATATATATATATATATATATATATATATATATATATATATAATATATATATATATATATATATATATATATATATATATATATATATATATATATATATATATATATATATATATATATATAAATATATATATATATATATATATATATATATATATATATATATATATATATATATATATATATATATATATATATATATATATATATATATATATATATATATATATATATATATATATATATATATATATATATATGCATATATATATATATATATATATATATATATATATATATATATATATATATATATATATATATATATATATTTATATATATATATATATATATTTATATATATATATATATATATATATATATATATATATATATATATATATATATATATATATATATATATATATATATATATATATATATATATATATATGTTTGTTTTTCTCATTTCCATGACAATGAAAGGTGTACTGATCACACATCAAGAATTCAACCATTTTACATTAGTTCTTATTTCCATTTTTTGTAGTACCTAATGATACCAGTATTTATGATTTCAAAGTGTACCAATAAAAAAATATGTAAAGTATTCGTAGATAACTGATCTTGAACACTTGCTTGTTAAATCGCACGTTTTAAAGACCTTCATATCCACTTATATACATTAATATACTCTATCATTATTCTCTTATTTTCCAGTGAATGTAGATGTTTCAGGTAGCAATCAGAATGTATTTATCAGGTAGCAATCTAATAAAATATGGCGTTTTATAATTGGTATACACTAAACGCTTCGTAATAACTATTGGCAGTTACTTATAACTTAGCTATTGCCAATATATAAGTATTTCTTATTGCTCCTATATAGGTTCACTTTAGCTTAAAATGGAGAGACATTTGTATACCTACGCAAATATAAAACGAAATATTTGGTAAACGTTTTCCTTCCGAGCAGCTGCAATATTTTGCATATATATTTAATAATCACATCGATACTACCTGGTAATATTGAACAACAAAGACAGCGGAGCGTTTACGATTGTGTTTTCGATACTACGATATTGAATTACATTTTTCCGTTATTTGTCGAGGGAATACGTAGATTAATGATTATTTAATCTCGCCTTTTCTGACAGAGATGGTAGTTAAAGGTATTCATGGTAGCTCTCAAGGTGCTGAACCATTCAAATATTCCGAAATACATCGCCGCCTTCACGGTCATTTCCAAGTCAATTTGGCTGCTCAACATCCCGCATGCAGACGTCGAGGAAATTCAATTAACTTTAATGGTTGATCCTACCATTGCCGACCGCGTATAGAAACTTTGCACAGGCAGTAAAAAAGCCAGATCCCGGCGCCTCCACCCGAATAATATCATTGTAATGGATTTGGAATTAAATAATGCGTTTCCTGGGAAACATTTTTATTTTATTGGCATATTTATCACGTTCCGTCCATGACTTTTACAAATACTCTTTAAATTTCGTTAAACGCGCATATTTATATGGGTGTCATGATTTGTCACACTATTATTGATAATTCAGTAAAATAACAGATAAAATTGTAATATACCTATCGGACAGAATTTGAAAAGTTTGAAATATTAGTGGAAATAATAAGGAAATAATAAGGTCGTCGTTCGGGATGTCGTTTCCACTTCTAATACTTCTAGATTGGTAATTTTGGTGGTATACTATTATTTATCATAGATAATAGCTTATAAATCTATGATATATAAAATTCACGGTGCACGTAGCTCCATCTACCTGTTTTCTTTTTAGTTAAGTGGTATATATTGCTAAGTTTCAAATCTTTAAGCTTATGCAGTGTAGATTTCTATACATCAAAAGAAATGGTACATTTATATAGAAATGCTTTAAAAGCGTTCGAGGTTCGATAGAATAATTCGTATATTATAACCTAAAATTATATATATCTACACATATTACTAACATGTGTATCTACTTAATAAGATTTAACGAATTTCACTATGTTGTTGAATTTTATAGTTGATATCAATATTGGTTAGTAAGTTTTCATTGAGTACTATTTATAGAAAAGTTTATATTTTGATATATATGAAATGTTGAGTAGCTAGCCTTACTTTACTCTGATCAGATAAATTTATAGAGGTACTTTGCCAAAAGTTGTGATGATTTTAGGCTTTTCCACTTCTTGCAAGGATCTGGATTGCTCGTTCAAAAATACTTCCTTCATTTCTGCTACCTGTTGAGAGTGTTGAGTCTCTCTTTTTAAATGTTCCTAAGTTGAATTTACTCTAGTTACGTAAATATTTTAACTTTTTACCCTGGCAAATTTGAGTATGTTGCATTTAGTGGTAAATGTAACAATGTTTGATTGATTATTGTTATACCTAACGTGTTAGTAATATTTTTATAGATGAATATCAAATAATTTTAATTAATGATTAAATTTATGTATATATGTAAGTTTTAAAATGTTTTTGACTATCTTTATTTATTATATATTCTAATTACATGGAGTCTTTGCTAATATTATGCAATAAATGAATAAATGTCTAATTATAACAATGTTATAACGTACTCGTCGAATTTATATGTTCGCTTTCTCGCTATTCATTTTGATTCAATATATATATATATATATATATATATATATATATATATATATATATATATATATATATATATATATATATATATATATATATATAATATATATTATCTTTTCCACAATTAATTTTTTAGTTGCTTATTACAGTAAGCAGTAAAGCAATAGTATATTAGGTGACTATGTAGGTTAATTTAAAAAAATCCAGATTGGTAACTAGGAAGCACCTACTACAACTTTATACACCGATAAATACAAGTAGAATACTAGCTATGAATAATTTGTTATTAACAGAACTAATGCATACTCATATCTTGCTAGTGAAGTGCGCCAGACATCACTCGTAATATCAGTTGTTACATCAGAGCATCTGATCACTGCCTGTGACATTTTCAAAGGAACTGGGCCGAGTGAAATGGTGTCATCTGCAATGTTGATCGGATGTCGGTATTTAAATTTACATTGCACAAAGGAATGAGATCCTTCCAGAAGCCTAGAACCGATCTCATTTCTAAGAAGTACTATGAATAATTGTAATTATTATAATTATTATTATATAGTAAATAGCTTATTGTATACATAAATTTCAAGTAAATATAGATTTATCAACATTTATCGATAAGAACTCGTTAAAAAAAGTCATGCATGGCAAGGTATATTTAAATATAACGTAACTATAATGTAGAATTACAAACTAAAATCAAGAATAGCAAGTAACAATGAATTGAGACAAACAATAAGATAGGGACAACACATAGCGAGGGATATAATATTAATATTGTTAATAACAGCAATATCATCATGAAAATTATTTAGTAGATGACAGGAACTGTCAGCACTAAAGCCACATTCACATTTCACATGATCCTAATATGACACCTAAAATAAAGTAGAAAATTAATTGAAAGCCAACAAATATGTTATGTAATGTAACAAGAATTCTGTAGTAAGTATTAAGTGACATAAACGCTTAAAAGTGATTATGAGTACATAAAATTAAAATTTCAGCAAACATAAAAACCATGTGTTAAGACCCTAAGAAATAAGATAATATGTATCATGGTTTCCAGGAAGTGAAACAAGGAAAAAAACAAATTATGGAAATGGTAACCAAAAAGATTCGAGAGAAGCGTGTTGTAAAATCTGTAAGGAATTATTTATTGTTGTAAAAAGTTAAAATATTTAAATAACTAGAGTAAATTTCACTTACGAACGTTTGAAGAGTTTAGGAGTTTAGAAGAACGAGGAAAAGAGTTTAGGAGTGACTCAAAACATCATAATTTTTATCATCACTTATGGTTTTTCCTTCACATTTGAAATATATGATAAATTATCCAAAATTGTGTACATTATTACTTGTATATATATTATTGCTATTACTTTTTGTTTCCACCAATAATTGGTCTGTCACTATATATGTCTCTTTGAACATTTGAATAATAGAATTGTTAATAAATTAATTTCATTAATTAATAAAGCTAATTATGTAAAACTGTCATGTAATAAATTATATTATATATCGCACCTTGTGATTTTTTTAAAATAAATTTGATAAGAAATATATTAAAAGATAACATTTACTACAAGGGTTTGAAGAAATAAGTAAGAATTAACGACGTATCTTTCATTATACACACATTACAAGACTTTTGGTCATAACTACCTACTGTATTATATAGACAATCAGTTAGTAAATCGTTTGGAACCTAGCTACACATTGATAAATATAAGGTAGCACGGCATATGAGGTTATTATACTGAAATATTTTGATTGCTAATCAATACGGTGTTATATGTATAGCCATAGTACTTACAAATATTAATTCATGGAGTTTTGCATAAAGGGTGAGATGAGGCCTCATAATTAATGTACCAAGTACATAGGACTAGCAAATAGCTGTTGCACGTTGCACTAGTTTGCCGCTATACTGGCTACCATTTAATCTTGTCAGAATTTGTCGGTATTAATTAACAAACAGCTATTAATTATACTCCATCGTAAAATGTGCGATATACCATATACAAAATTCTACTGCACTGTGCTGGAACAATGCGTCGTTTAGATATACAGTAGCATTTCATTAAATTAATTGAATTAACACTAATTTGATAAAAAATTCTTGCAGGCGCGATTTTTTCTGTTAGAAATGTTAGGTGGATCCTTTTTTGGAAGGTGCAACAACAGAAAACAAATAATTAAGTAATTTCAGAAAACGTGTTTTTCTATACCTACATCGCTATAAAATAAAAGCTAGTAATGAAGAAATAGGTACTCAACTTGAGTATTGTACTAAATAACATAACAATTGAAAAATAAAAAACACCTTAGGTACCTATCTTGGAGTACAGTTAGATAGGTGCTCCACGTTTAGAGAATATTTTCAAACTACTCTTAACAAAGCAAAAGCAAAAACTTACCCGTGTTGAGAAACGCCGGCATATTAACAATAATATATAAATTATATTTTATAAGACTTTAGCTCGGAAACTAAGAAAAAGCAAAAACTTATGAATAGCACTACACGATAACATTAACACAAATCTACAAATCACTAGACGTACACTTATCAGGCAACCGGTACATGCTTCCTAGAATATTTCATAGTAACAATATTTTTCCTAATTTTATTCACAGACAACACACACACCATCGCAACTATAATTCAAGCCATGATCCCCGTATTCAAGAAACCCCCAAAATATCCCTCCCTTAATTTCGTATACACCCCTTGACCCCTGACTAACTACCCTGTTATATATGCAAAAACTAAAATAGAAAAACAAAAACTAAAAAACCAAAACCATAAAAATCACAATAGCAAAAACAAAAAGTGCTAAACAAATAAAGGAGATACCAAAAGAAGGCATAGAAAACTAGAACCATAAAAACGGCAAAAAAATCACGTTTGTTGTATGGGAGCCCCCCTTAAATATTAATTTTATTTTAATGATAGTATCTCGTCAAACCGGCGACTCCGGCATTTATTAGCATACAGATTCAGGTCCATGTTCATTTGTTGTATGGCATCCCCCTTAAATATATATTTTATTCTGTTTTTTAGTATTTGTTGTTATTTATAGTATTTCGTTAAAAAATTAATTCCATTCGATCATATTTAAATTTTGAAAGAATTATTGCTCAATAAAGTATTTAAAATCACGATATTTAACAATTTTTTTTATAATTTGGAGCTTGACGTTATTTATTTCTCAATACGTTAAATAATGATGCGTTATACAATACGTTAAATAATGATCAAATATTCCAGGAATGTCTACTACTTTAGAAACTTTTACAATTTCACTCTTGGTTACTGCTAGTTGATTGGTCTGTAACGCAATTAGCCTCAGAGATAATTTTTTTGAGTAGCATACTTCAAATATATTATTTTTTACTCCGAGAGAATTTGCTTTATATGTACCTAAAAGAATATCCGAATATCCCACCACTACAAAAGCATCGGAAGTAGGCATGATTTGGGAAAACTTGTTATCAAGTGTATCCAGTGCCAGAGTTTATAGTAAACTTTAGGTGACGATATAAAACTCCAAATAAATATGGCTTACCTAATAAATTTATTTATTGACACCCACATTTGATCTAAGACTATGTTATCTGGTAAATCTATAACGTTATATTTAATGGTTTTTTATGAACAATCCATTTCCGGTATACAAATGAGTCTATAATTTGGCATTAGAAATATATTGTAGCAATATATTCATCTAGCCAGGTCTTCAGAATAAATATAATTTTTAAAAAAATCAAGACCACCTATGAGAGACCGTTAGGTCTCTCATGAGGTCACATGAATGTTAATTCATGTTACCAACTTTAAAATTAGTCATTTCTTAATTAAAATTAAAAATATCGACCTAAAATCCCATAGAAAAAACTAGCGCACTTCTAACGGTTCATTATTTCATTTAGCTGTCACCGTTTCAAAGTAATTGGGTGATAAATATTATGTGCATTGTTTTTTGAGTGAAAATGGAACCGTATGTATTAAAATTATACTTACGGTATGATTATATAAACGAATTGTACTTTGTAGACGTAATTAGGTATTTACACTTTAATTACAAAAATGAATAATTTATCTCTGGATTGCCGTGCTTGTCGCATGACATGACAAACCGTGTCTTCGCAAGCTTTCTGCGAAAGAATTCCTTTCCAAATTAGTGGCTGCTATGTAGAAAAACGGTGTTAAAATGATTGTATTTTACAATATACAAGTCTATTTTATCAGGAAATATATATATATATTATATTGTACTTTTCATATTTGGTGAATTAATTAAATTATTATTATTAGTATTATTATTTCCTACATGCAAGTATATAAAAGTAAGAAGTTAAAATAATAATACAGTATTTCCTTATTGTGTATTAAATTAACTACCAAACAAAATCCCCAGCATCACACAAAATATAAGGGCAGAACAACACACCTCTGTACAGTGTAATGTGCCAGTGTTTATGCGGTCTTGTGTATTCATTTCCTGTTTTAAACAATGAATGCAAAAGGAACGCAAATAAAAGATGCTGATTGTTTGTAGGTAGGCTTTACAGTAACGATACGAAGCGGCAAACACCTCGGGAAACCGTATTTTATAAGCGGTGTCGGGTTATACGAGTCTCTGGTTTTGGTTTCGTTTAGGCTTAGAATAAGCTACTGCATACAAATGTATGCACCTCTCGCGTTTCGCTCGCGTTGCACACATTTTATTTACAAAAAATTAGTTTGCATTAGGTATGATAGATAAACTAAGCAAGCAATACAAATCAAATTTATAAGCTTACTCTCGCTCAGAATGCCTGAAAATGGAAATCTCTGCAGAGCTCGAATTGAATAGGTTTATATACATGCGACAGCTTTGTTTCTATTTAGTAGCTTTCAGAACTTAATTAAAACAGTCTCATTTACAGGATTATTAAAAGGCTTTTCTTACTTTTCAGGAAGAATAATTTCTTTTATATTGTTAAATATTAATTAAATACTTGTCAGTCTTTTGTTGCCGCGAATTGTTAAAATGACAATGTGAAGTTTCAGCCTAATAAATGATGCTAGTAAGCTCTAAACGCCTTTTTGAATAATTTTAAAGTGATATGAAATATTCACTTAATTTAAATTTTTGACAAGCGGGCGGTTATAGATTTTAAGCCATCAGTTCCTCACATTTAAGTTCTCTGGGCGAGGCATTTAACTTTATAAATTAGGTTGCATCCAGTTTGCAGGTTTAACATAAAAATTTGTAAAGTTCGATTGAAATAATATTTATATTAGCCAATAGCAATAACTACAATTTACAGTTATTTGATACGCATTTATCGGAGTCGAAATAAATTCAGAATTTTTATAGAAAAAATATTTGTTTCCACTCATGCTTCTTGTTAAAATATTACCTAGCAACGTGTTTTTTCGATTTTTTTCGGAAAAGTTAGATGCCTTTATGATATTACTTACGAATGTACAAAATTAAATACTTATACACTACATGTAAGTAGGTACTAATTTAATTCTGTAAATAATTTAAATGGGAAAAAACTGAAAAACTTATAGCTTACCTGTCATAGTAGTAGTCCCTGAAACAAAAAAAAATATTAAACATAAGTAAGAGACAAGATAAAATATAAATTGGCACTAATATTCAGATATAGGTATATTGTGTATTTTATTTAATATTAAAAAACAACAAATTGGCTTACAACAAGTAAGCCAATAGGAAAATTCCTATTTTCCCACAAATAAAACTTGTGAGGGGGCTGAGGGGGACATAGCAATGTAGAATAGGTATATAGATTTCTTTATATATTTTAGTACACGTGAGAAAATTTGGCACACCTACATCGACCAATGCGTCTCATTGTAAGTCAGAGTGGATAATACGGCATCATTATCCTCCATTATGTCACTGATTCAGTATTAATTAACGACACAACAAGTTAATCCAGCAATAAAGTATGGCTCTTGAGTGATTGGTTCTTAATGGGCACATTATAGATCATGATAACCATAATTCATATCTCGAATATATTCCCCACCATTGCTCCTTGTACTTGAAGATAATGAGCCATCATTATTCTCATTGTAGCAGCGTCACACCCAATGACATAATATCAATGATTATGAGGACGCAATTTTGATGACTGGAAGTGGATAGAGGACCTCTTCCAGCACTAGACTTCCTTGACATAATTCAAAAAATAGTCTTGTACTTTTAGTTTCTGGTTAAGATAAGGGCATCAAATGTTACCAGCTAAGCACAATTTAATGTTGATCTTTGTGGTCTGTTCGTTAACATCTGCAGTGAAGATGTTTATAAAGAGAGAATATTGCTAAAAAGACAATGATCTTGATGACATGCGGCAGCCTGGTAGGCACATCACGGTTTTTACGTGTGAACAGTTATCATGCCTTTGCTGAGCCATGTTGACTCACCATTTGCTACAGCAAATTAAAATTTGGAATATCTTGTCTTCCAACAATCAGTTCTTGGTCCATCAGAAGTCTAAAAAATATGACATTTCCTGCAGGCTAATCACTGCAATCAGATAGTGGTCATATATATGCCATTGACATTAGATCTTTAATGGTAAAATATAAAAAAAATAAAGGTTTACCGTTTGGAGATTTTACACACCAGAGGAAAAGGTTTCGATATCAAAACCGTTGCACAAATCTCAAGAGTGGGCAGTGTGGGTAGTGGTGGGTTTTGACAGTTTCCTCAGAAATACTTGGTCTGGTACAAAAATTATCCTAAGAAAAATGTCTATTATAAATCTCGCAAGTGATATATTACTCCCGAGTGAATTATTACCGGAAATAAGTTTTAAATATACAAACTATTTAAATTTTATCTCCTCAGATGACCTAAACTGACTGAATTTCGCGATGCATATCAACAATTTTTATATCTTGCAGAAAACAATTTCTCAATAATTTGTTTTTAGGTTCGATAAAAAATAGTTTTCATATTGTGTACTTTGTTTGTTTCATAGTGTGTACATATGGTGATATTGTATGTATTGTGCCAGATTGTGTACTTAGAACTCTAAGTAAGTTGTTACTGTCCAATGTTACAATAAGCTTATTATAAAAAGGCAATACAATAATCCCATTATATTATCATAAACATATCTACAGTACATCTTTATTATTTAATTACCTATACAGTGTGAAGCGGGTGCTTTGGTTTCAGTCACGCAATAATAAACACAGTTTTTGGTTCTGATTTTTATCAAAATTAGGCGTTATCAGTAACATCTACTTAATCTGTGTGTTGTACGCAAGCTTTTATATTTAATGCTACGTTATTAATTATATCGTTTACTAAAAAACCTGGAACTCCTCCGAAGGCTTAAAAGGTAAACCATAATACGTTATATAAGTGAAAAGTGTTATAAGTGATGTGTTACCATATACCTACCTATTCATGTTTTCATAATATAAATATTATTGCTATGACTGAATTATCATCGCTGTATTGGTATTTTATCGCAATATATACGTATTAATATTACAGCACATATCAACATTATTTTATTTCATTTGATAAACTAGAATAGTGTGATAGCTTGATATTATGGTATGCACATTTATAATAATAATTAATATAATAATAAATCATTACTTTCCAAGACGTTGGGTGATGACCGCTAGTGATTGGATAATGAAAATACATTTGCGTTGAAATACAAATTTAAATTTATAGTTTTATTAAGAATATGTTTTTGAATCTGGCGACGATATCTGTAAAACGAACGAACTAATTTATAAAAATATTTTCTGGGGGACGAAAGTTAAATTAATTTGCATATCTACGAAAAATGAATATGTAAGATAGTTTTTTGTGTGGTCTAAAGTTGCAACTTGTTGCAAATGAATGATACATAAATTTCTTACTAAAGTCTAAACAATGCAAATATTTCAAGATCATGGTGAAACTTTTTTTGTAGGACTGCTTGTAATTCATAATTTATGATTTTCTTTACCAAGTTAAATACGAATGTCAAAAACGACATCCAATTTAGTATTCAATTCATTTTGTTCGAATAGTCTTAAAATACCTACATTAGAAAACATAATTCATGTCTAAGTTATAACGTATCTCACAAATAACAGACTAAGACGCTGGTTGGCTGAAACCACACAAATCATGGGTGCGTCTGTCGTTGATGTGAGCGGTCCAATACATGTATCTCGAACACTGTAAGGGTTTTTGAAAACTTCTTTTATGGTGAGACGTGTCGGTTTGGTTCATTACGAAACTATTTATACCTCGATAGAGCAAATGAAAACAGTTATAGATATAATAGTTAGAAAATATGTAAATTTTAATTTTGTATCCTCTACTATCCCTATACCCTCTAATATCGATAAATTGACCACTGTAGGACAATTAACACAATCATATTAAAAGTAACACGGCGCGGCGGTCGGGTTTTGTCGGATGCTGAAAACACCTATTTAGGTGTAGCACAACAAGTCGGTTACTTACATTAGCACTGAAGGCGACGCCGAGTGATTTTCTACGATCACCAAAATACTTACACTTCGCTCGACGCGCATTTCGGCAACCAAGTTGGCATCAACAGGGGATAACTAAAATTAATTAAGACGAAACTTGACACGGTTCAATGAATTGCTATCAACTAATGCTAGAGGACCATACGGGATAGATCCTTTGTCTCTGATCATACTATTTTTATATTTTGTAATTTCTGTGCTCTCAAATGCATCCAACTGCTTACTATATATTGGTTACATTTCTAAATAATCTTAACTTACCAATATTTGTTATATGAGTGTTCTCAAAAGAATGTTAGGCAAAACTATACTTGTATGTTCTGCTATATTGTAGATGAGCTATATGCTCTTTAAAGCTTGAATTAATTGATCGTCTAGTTTGTCTAGTCTAACATATTTTTTATTGTAATATAAATTGTAAATTACATCATTACAACTAATTTTGTAAATTCCCAACCGTTCATATGTATCAATTTTATCCTTTGGATTGCAATTTATTACCCAAGGAATGAATGACTTTACACCCACGTTCCTGAAGTTCTTACTGAAACCACGAAAATATCAGGGTTCGTATGGGATGGATACATATTCTTACGCACGCTTATGGTGAGTAATGTCACGAGTTCTCATCGCCAGAAGAAATCTTCTCCTTCTTTCAAAATTTATGATCAAAACACATCAATTTGATTTACCCCGGTAAAATATATAGATCAGTAATACAAAAGTAAAACAAGAAAGACAGACTGCCCAAAAAATCCGGTAATTTTGATTTTTTGATATGTTGTTAGGATTCATAATATCAACTGCACAAAACCAAGTGTGTAGCTTCAAAACAATTGTGCTGTCTTTGAGGTGGGGGATAAACCACCATATTTTTGGATATTTTTTAGTTCTTAACTCGTAAAATGATGGATCCTTCGCAAAAAAATAATCTTTGCTTTTTTCAGTCTGATCAAATTTCCTTCACTTAGAGACTAAGTGCGGTTTTGTACGACTAATAGGTTTTGCGATACAGAAAAATGTCATCCACATATCTTAGCCAAATCCTAGGGAAATACTGGAATTAATTTTCTGTCTCAGTTTCAAATCGACTCATGAAGACACCAGCAATGAAAGGCAATAGACAGTTGCCCATCGTAGTTCCTTCATGTTGTACAAAGAATCTGATATTGAAACGGAAGCAATTTTGTTTCATACAAAGTTTTGATAGGGTTTACATATTCTTGTGATAATATTGATATAATCGGTCAGTTAGTTTTTTATTATTCGAAATTTAAATCACAAGGCAAAAATTATCCTCTAATTTCGCATTGCAGTATGTGTATTTACTAATACGGAAATAATTTCGCATTACACGACAGCAAAACACTTACAATACCCTTAACGCTAGTCCCGCTAACCAAGTTTGCATTATCTGTAGATAATTAAAACAGTTTTAATCATCTCCAGACAATATCAACTTGCTTGATTATTTGCTCGTCGTTAGTTGTGGTAAGTGCTTACGTGTTATAGGAAACTACTGCAGTAATGTGATAATTTTACTTCAGTTAAATACTATTATAAGCTTAAATAAAATATATTTATATTAAAATAATGAAAACTATGAATTCGCCTTCACGTTGATGCGCCAATTTACAGTTTTTTTGTTGTTTATGTGAGATAAAAATATTTAATTTTGAAAATTTTGATTTTTAAATTAGGATATTCGGCTGAATGAAAGGTTTGCAGAGTCTAACATATGAATTTAATTAATATTATACATTTAATATTATACATCCTGTATATATGCATTATAGAGCTGATATAATTTTCCAGTAGTAGCATCTAGCGAAAGCTGAGGAACACATAATTTTATCTCCTAGTAGTAAGATCTAGCGGAAGCGGAGGAAAACACCACACAACATAAATAAAGCAGAATACATCACTGTAATAATTATATTGTAATATTTTTCCTATTTTTTCACGTCTCATATGCTTGGTACTAATTCAAGGTTAGAATTTAAACTATTTTTTGAAATGCTTGACACTGGGGTTTTGATAGTTTTTGACAATGTACTGTTTAATAATAAATTACCCTGCATGATATTTGAGCGACAAATCTGTTCTAAATTATATCTAACTTCATTATAAATTTGAATTATAGTTTAGTTAAAGTGTTATTTAGTTACTTATGGACATAATTAATTATTATATCAACAATTCCATAAATTGTTATATATATAACACAGAGAAAATTTAACATTTTACAACATTTTAAATTTTTCATTGGCAGTGACCTTATAGAGGAAAAATATAGTGGAAAATAGTAGGCAGAAAGTATGTCACGTGACCACTTGTTAAGGGCGATTTGGAACTCACCCGCGACTCTCTAATGTCTCTGTCAGTAATATTTTAGTATCCCTCATGTTACTGGATAGGGGTGGAACCTTTGATGTAACTGTAACACTCGGAGTAGTTTCCACAAACACCAAAACACTTTCACTTCGCTCGACGCGCGTTTCGCCAACCAAGTTGGCATCATCCGGAGACGATTAAAACTAATCTTAAATTACAAAATCTACCATATTTATACTATTTTTCCGGTGACGTCACTAATGATATCACCGTGAAATTTACGCGTGACTAATCACGCTTCAATGATCGGTTGCTAAGCAACGCGTAAAGCGGGCTACGGTATGATATCACCGTCAAATTTACGCGTGACTAATCACGCTTCAATCATCGGTTGCTAAGCAACGCGTAAAGCGGGCTATACGGGATAGGTCCCTTGTCGTTATTCATACTACTATTACACTTTACAATTTCTATGCTCTCAAATGCATCCAACTGTCTATTATTGGTCACATTTCTAACTAATCTTAAATTACTAATATCTATTCTATGATTGTTGTCAAAAGCATGTTGTGCAACACTAGACTTATCTGTTCTTCCATATTTTAGATGAGCCATATGTTCTTTAAATCTGGTGTTAATTGACCGTCTCGTTTGTCCAATATATTTTCGATCACAATCATTACAACTAATTTCGTAAATCCAAGACCTTTCATTTGGAACATTTTTGCCGTGTTTGACACTAAGATTGCGGATGTAGAAAACTTCATTTCCAAATTAAATAATCGTTTCACTTCTGTAAAGTTTACATATGAACTAGGAAATAATGGAAAACTTTCATTTTTAGATGTATTAGTAATTAAAAATAGTGATAATAGGTTAGAATTTGATATATATAGAAAATATACCAGTACGATCAGATATATCCCTAATGACTCTCACCACTGCTATCAACATAAAATGGCAAGTTTCAATTTTCTTGTCCATCGTTTACTAAGTTTCCCTCTCAGTAATGAGAGATTTGAAAAAGAAAAAGTATTAATTAAAGATATAGCTGTGAGTAATGGTTATCCTAGAGATATAGTTGAAAAACTAATTAGGAAGCGTAAATTTAAAGACACACTTCGTAATTCTACGACCTTTCAAAAGGACATAGAGGCTCCAAAATATGTATCCATCCCGTACAAACCCCGGTTTACTCATGGTTTGAGTAAGGTTGTCAAAAACGTGGGTATAACAGCGATTCATTCGTGGAGCACAACTACAACAACTTTTAGACAATCCAAAGGATAAAATTGTTCCAAATGAAAGGTCTGGGATTTACGAAATTAGTTGTAATGATTGCACAACATGCTTTTGACAACAATCATAGAATAGATATTAGTAATTTAAGATTAGTTAGAAATGTGACCAATAATAGACAGTTGGATGCATTTGAGAGCATAGAAATTGTAAAGTGTAATAGTAGTATGAATAGCGACAAGGGACCTATCCCGTATAGCCCGCTTTACGCGTTGCGTAGCAACCGATGATTGAAGCGTGATTAGTCACGCGTAAATTTGACGGTGATATCATACCGTAGCCCGCTTTACGCGTTGTTTAGCAACCGATCATTGAAGCGTGATTAGTCACGCGTAAATTACACGGTGATATCATTAGTGACGTCACCGGAAAAATAGTATAAATATGGTAGATTTTGTAATTTAAGATTAGTTTTAATCGTCTCCGGATGATGCCAACTTGGTTGGCGAAACGCGCGTCGAGCGAAGTGAAAGTGTTTTGGTGTTTGTGGAAACTACTCCGAGTGTTATCCCTAATGTTGCAAAAAGCTAGTGAATCACCACTCCAGTGGTAGAAAGTATGTCCACAGCAAATCTTCTACATTCCATGACTTTAAATGATTGATAGCTGAACTATTACTTAGAAATTAAACATAAATATTGATAATCAATTAGGTACTTATCCAATATTATATTCTGACCCTCTTAGTAGCGATGCGCAGGTTTTGCTTCGGGTGCCAACTTATGTTTGAGGTGTGAAAGTAGACTACAGGCGGCACTGTAGGGGCCTCGGTTAACTACGAGTGGAAATTGTGGAAATTCGAGGGGTCGCGTGATTCACAGATATAAAACACTATATAAAGCAATATACTGGTTATAGTTTTAACAGGTCTATTAAATATTAATACCTCTATCTTTGTTCCTCAGCTATACAAATATATGCATAATTATATAAAACAAGTTATTCAGTATTCTACAGTAAGCTTAAACGTAATTGAATTAATTATTAATTCACTAATAAACCTGAGAAACGCGACAATCTTATTAAATCACTCTATTTATGAAAGTAACTGGTCACGTGATTTATAATTATTGAAAACCTCGTTCAAACAGTACCAAAGTATTTGAGGCAAAATAAATCGAAAACAACTATATTTCTAATTAAAGGACGAACTTGCTATGCAGGCGGACAATTAGAATATAGCAAGATACATAGTTTTACATTCAATCGTTTTCAGAAAGCATGAAGGAATATTTTCGCAAGGGTTACACATATTTTACAATACAATTTACTTTCCAATTACATTTATTAAGTTGTACAAGGGCAGCGCTTAGTGGGATGCAGGGGCATATTAGGAAGTTACAGTAATTTGCAAGGATACTCCATATATATCCTGGGAGAATAATTATTAAAACATAAATAATATAAAACAAACACGGCTTGCATAAGTTTACCTGAATAAATTTACATTCTTTATTATGTGTATATTATTTAGGGTTTGCACTAGACTACTGGGACTAATTGTTGGCAAAAGCGACATAGAAGTACGAGGCTTACAAATGAAACTGCCATTATTTTTTTGACGGTGGTGGTTTATTTGCTAATGTGCGGATGCAGTAATATAATAAACATAATTTCATAAATGAATGCAAATGCGACATCGCCACATCACCGGCATAATTTAAATGTAGTCTGTCTCTCCCCTGCGATTCTATTATTTTTTATTTGATACATCTGTCACATATCTGGGTGGATTAATTAACGATACCTACAATTAGGAATAGTATATACAGGGTCATGGTCACTTCATGGTAACCTATTAGATGTATACTTGGAAGTTAAGTGGCTTAATTAGCACTACTTTTTTATTGTATAATGTGTGAAGTAATACGAGTATATTTCTCGAAACTCGCTTTCATTATTAAAGAAAATTGTTGGCGTATAACTGCACAAAAACTGCAAAACTCTTTTTCTTATTGACAGTATTGGTTTCTTATTGACAGTATTCGAATAATTATTTTCTATAATATTAATGTAGAAACAAATAAATAAAACCCTAATTGCTTTGTTAATTACGACCGATCATATTACTTATATTTCTATAACTAAGAGTTAAGGTTGTGTGGAGACGGACCTAGAATATTTTTTGCAGATTCGTTTTTGCGGATTTCTAAAGGTCAAAAATTAAGGTTTGTAATCCTTGCAAAACATTCTCAAGTTAATGTTTTGCCATATACAAATTTGTTATTAAGGTCTTAATAAGCGTTGCTCACTCAACGATATAACTCCCCTGAGCTACTGAGGCTAGAGTTTAATATACCATTTCGCCAATAAATGTGGAGGTGTTATAATATTTTTATACTATTTTGACTGTACAATAAAAAACCTCATTATTAAAGTAAAATAACTGGAAACAAACAATAAGCGTATATAATATGTTTACCTCAATTTGATAAAATCGAACTGAAAATACATATCCTCAATTCGGGCGGAGGTGCCAGGTGGATCGACAATTTTATGAATACGATTTAAGTTATTTACATTTTAGTTGGTTTCGATATAAAATTCAATGGTTTGAAATACATTCTATATAGGAATATAATAAATAAAAATTATTTGCATAATTTGGAATATAATATAAGAAATTAGTGGAAAATTAATGATGGAGACTTAAACAAACTTTATAATAGAAAGCAGAGAAAACATGTGGAAACAAATAATATACTAGGTAGGTAATATATAAAATAGCTGTATAAAAAGAAATAAAATACAAAACGAGAGAGAGCGTGAGAAACTATTAAACATAGTACATATAAAATAAATCAATATTAAGGAATTAATACAAGATGAAAAAAAGAAATAGGAAAAGTCTGGAATAGCATAAATCGACTACTCGAGAAATTATTAAAGCATATAATGAAACCTAATAAAGAATTATAAATAATAGAAGCAAAAGAATGGAGATCGACGAAAAAGTTAATGATGTAAAGATTAAAAAACAGGAAATAGCAACTTGAATACCATAGCTAATAAAAATATCTCCTTTAGTCAGAATAATAACGAATATTTGAAAATACAAAATTTTCTATTTTAAACAATTTTATTCAATTGATATAATATACCGTTATAATTTCAAAAACTTAAATATTGGCAGATATCCTTTAATTCTTGTAAATTATATTCAAGAACTTCCATTAAACCATAGACCATTACTGTGGTATCCAGCTATGAAGAATTCTATAAAAAATATAATGATAGAAGGCCATTTAGAAGAATAATAATTATTTCATTTTCATTAAATATAAATCTACTAGTCCCCATTTGTTAGTTAATTAAAATTCTGCACACTCGTCTGATTTATTTAATCACATTATGTTTTGACTTTTGATTCATATTTTAATTAAATCCGCACCCAATTGTTGTAGCTCTATATGTTGAAGCGTTCTGGGTTTACGTTACACACTTTGAACATGCCAATTAGTGCATCTATTGATATCGTTAAAGGGAAATTTCGAAAAAAATAATGTAGAAATAATAAATACATGCAGCTGTTAATTGACAACGATTTCTAGTAATTGGGTCGTTATAGGGCAAATGGTTTGATTTTAAATTAATATGCGTGCTATAACAATATTTATTTACATACATACATACATACATACATACATACATACATACATACATACATATATATATATATATATATATATATATATATATATATATATATATATATATATATATATATATATATATATATATATATATATATATATATGTTAATTGCCCTAATTACGGCAACCGTTGAAGTGTAGATGGACAAAGGGGTCCGCAGATCAGTATTATTATTACTTAATTAATCTTCAGGAAGCGCAATAAAATATTCAGTCATAACTGACAATCTGCGTGACCAGAAAATCTGAACATAAACTACACAGTTTGGAAAATAGTAACAGTTAACGCCAAGAACATAGAATAAATCAATTAAAGTTAAACAGATAAACAGACTAAAATGGATTCAATAGTTACCACAAATTCTGTAATGTTAGACGTGATAAGGGATTATACTATAATAGGAATTTAAAAAAATATATTTTGGTTTATATTTTATGCCACGGAAGCCCAAAGTCAGTCATACTTGATAGAGGTATATATTCCCCTCAGTAAATTCAACAAATTTCCTTTTATATTATAGGGAATTTCGTCATCCATGTGCCTGAAAAGGATTCTTCTCGGTGACATGTTGCTCTGAATAAAGGCTTTATTCTAGAATTCCTCGTCTTATCGCCTTTGTAACGGTTGTTTGCTTCTAGAGAACGCAACGAGTGGTGAAGTCACGCACTTATCTTCTTAGCGCATGAGAGGAAAGTTACTGACCAAACACACAAACATAATTTCCCACTATGAAACCTAAAAGTCAACAGCTTGAGTAATCGTAGTACCCAGCATGGAGCCGTAATACAATTTTCTAATTTCCATTTCTAATTATGAGCTACGTGAATATTCACGGCCACAAACGTTTTATATAAAAATACTCGACTCGACAAAGTCGGCCTGTTCAAACGTTGTATATCCAAAAATTATAAAAAAAATTAAATAAACTATAACTTTTGGGACCGTTTTTATAAAAAAATTTGTAGAAAAAATGTTATGAAAATGTACGCAGTTCTCACAGTTATCACAACTCCAGCTATGAATTGCGTATAAGTGTATCTGTATACTATAAGCTCAAATGTGTTGAGAACAAACTTAAAGCTGTCTTAAATATTAGCAAAAGAAATCTTAATGGATCTTAATATTATACTTCTATACCCATCACGCGACTTCGGTAGACCAGTGTGCAGTACACCATCTTGGCAAGCTAATATAAAACCTTCGGTCTCTCACTTCAGCCCAGCTGACCTCAAAAAGCTAAAGGTCAGCTTTTGAGGTAAGCCTAAGTCTTCGATATTTCTATAGTAGACTCCGTACAATGACTTATCATTGTGCTGCTGAAAACGAAGTGTATTTCCAGCAGCCGGAAGGTAGGCTTTCAACCGAGCAGCGTCCACCTCGGTGACAGTGGATTATTCTGTTCGGTGTCGATGTCTAGACCTAGGCTATAAGCTGCTCTTTGTGCTGCTCTATATATAAAAGCTCCTACGCCAGCTCCTTCATGGTCTTTGACCATGAGTAGTAGGGGATCAGAACTCCTGATGAATCCTCCTGAATCCTCCTGAATCTTACAGGCTGGTGTCCAGAGTTCCTCTGTTGTGGAGACACTCCAATCCCAAGAGTCCACGGCCTCCCTGTTGTCGTGGGAGATATAACCGCGGAACGGACGAAATGGGATGCAAACTCCGACAAAGATGCATCATTTTGCGGGTACCTACATCGAGTTGCTGCAGTTCCTCATGTGTCCATTTGATTCCTCCAAAGGAGTAGAGTAGAACCGGAACAACAAGCATATTTGTCGCCGACACTTTGTTGAATATTCAACCGGTAATAAGTAGACAGAACTTTAGTTCTATCCGTCTACTAAAATGGCGAAGACATCGTTCACAACCCTAATGAAGATATGTGCAAATTTTTTACACCTTTGATACAGTATATCGCCCTGAAGATTAGCCTACTGACTATAGAAAAATATATTTATAATACTTCCTCTGATCATCACTGACTTTAACTGTTTTATACGTATGATATGTAATTTAAGAGTGTCAAAGAGTTTCAATACTACACCATTGGAGTACCTACTGCTCTAGTAGGTAATATATTATCTGTTATTATTAGTTGCACATTAGTTTCAAATAGAGTCTGTCATTATTTTTTTTAGATGCTACATTCGAAATGTAATGTTTATCATTTTGGATATGATACCAATATTGAATATGATTTTGATAAGTGAAATCTCATAATTCAGCCAATTAATAATCATCCGTTTGTTTCCGATACGTTAAAAAATGTGTTATAGATACGTTAAAAAATATTTTTTAGCGAACGAACAACCCTGATTGGAATTCGCTTGTTTAATGATTTTTGTGCAGTATGTAATATTATGGCTAATAAAACTTTAAATATTTGATTATCTTTTTCCCCAGTTTCCAGTTTCAATAATTATTTATATGATTTATAGTAAAAATGAGAAAGATTTTAGATTATCTTGAAACTTATGTATAATAAAGCCCTATCAACCTGGCTAGATATCGTCGGAAGGGTAGATAAATGATTTCTAGCTTGTTAGCGTATTGATTACTGACGTTGTCTTGATTATTATTTTTGACATATATGACAAGTTTTGGTAGCAACAAGATATGCACACCAGCAGCAAGGTTTATATGAAGGTATACCTTCATATATTTTAAAATTTTATTATTTGCATGAAGTAATAAACTAATTATCTGGGACTCCTTCAGCAGTACTTTCTTAACCAAACTTAAAAGATAATAGGTATACCTTTAACTCGAAATATGATGCTGTCTACGGATAATCTAATATAATAAATATGTTGTTTGTGATCCAGATGGGAATACATATATTTCTGGACTGGGAGAAATATCACGTTACAATCAACTAATGTATTATGATACAAAGCAAAATATATTTATAAACCCATATTTATCAAGGTCTCTAATTATAAGTTGAAAAGACTACGGAAACCAACCAACTTCTCTTATTTATATCAGGGTATGAAAAATACCTTTATTATTAAAGTATCTCTCCTTATTTAATTGTAAGTTAGAGTATAATTCCTACAAAAAATATTTATCATGAAACATTTTAAATTTACCATGTAATTTTACACTATGTATAACATCATAATTATTCACAATTTTGTGCTTCATGTGGGAAATTATCTGTCGAATAAAAACCGAAGTACCTACCAGTTGCAGAAAGATTGTAGCAAATAGGAAATTATTGGTTACTCTATGCTATAATAACATTACGACGTTAAAATCTAAGGAATAGAGTTGTTTGTCGATTAATAGAGCCGCTAAGATGAACGCGACTCTGGTCCGAAAACCATATTTTTTAGAAATTCACAATATCTGCAGTATATTATAGAGTTATCTATAAAAAAATGCCCGCTCCCCCTTCTTGACGCGATATTACGAAAACCGTTGTTGACAAGAAAAAAATAATTTTGGATGCGCTTGATAGCTACAAACTAAATATGAATGATATATATGAATCTCTCAGCAAATGTCAATAGCAATAAGTGACGAATTAGATGCAGAAAATAACAAGCACGAACTTAAATATATTCAAATAGCGAAAACTGATACGAAAACCGTTTATTTTCATTTACGGTCTTTCAGGCAAATCCAATTATTTTCATATTTCGTGCCGACGGCAAGCTTTGCTGTACTTTAATACTGTGAAAGATTACGTCTGTATTATAACAAGTTTTTGATAAGTCTAGCGTTTAAAGTCCCAAATATATCTGACACAAACTAAATTGTTTTGTTTAATATCTTATTCAAGATATCAGCGGGAAATTGTCATTATCTCTGTTATACAACATTGAGATTTTGGATTAATTATTGTAGGCAAGAGTGATTTACTTTTGCAAATTGTTAATTTCTACATAATCTACCAGGCACAAAAGCACGACGCGACGTAACTAAAATAATACGTAGTTTAGTTTTCAAAACTTAATAAGACTATACAAAAGTGATTTTGGTTTTATGTTGAATAAACATAATCAGGCATATTAGGGATGGCTAAATAGTAAAAGGTAATAATATCAGTACATCCGAGGTCATTTAGCGAGGCAGGAGAATCTTAACCGCAGAGGGTAAACTTTTTCCGTGCAGTGGAAATGACCTGCTCCCGCATGGAGGAAGTGCACCAGAAGTATTTAGATGAAATATAAGATGAGGTCTCGGAAAACAAAATCAACCCATCAAATATATCAGTGAAGAATAGCAGAAAAATAAAAATAATTCAGAAATCTACAAAAAGATAATTTCAGCGATCATTCTAGAGGGATCCAATGCCGCAATAAATCATTGCCAAAATTGCCATTTTTATTAGGTTTCAGTTATATTTCTATTCAACGTAATTTTTGACATTAAACGAAAAATTAAACGTATGTATGACTTCGTTTATTGTCATCCTGCAAAAAATAGTTTAAGCATCACGAACGTTAAGGGTTGTACCGTTCTCAGACAAAATTGGAACACTCTTATCCCACAGTAAATTATCCTTATCTGAAGTACAATATATACATAAAAATAGTGGATGCAGATATAAAATATAATTTTAATGTTTCTCATTTTAGAATTTATCACTAGTTTTAGTTTTTAAATTGGTCTTGTGTAAGTTCCTTTACTTCCACTTTGCGTTTATATAACTTGAATGTGTCTCTTTACTACGTAATTCAGAATACAATAAATGCAAAGCAAACAGTTAGGTATATCTGAATGCCGCCGAAAGTACCCTAGCATGTCGATAAGCCTATGAGAACATAGGGATACAAAAGGAACAAAGCTATAGCCGTGTATTGTTATCCCCTGAAATCAGCTTGGCGCATTTCTACCTTCACCTAGTCTGTCCAGACGGGAGATTTTAATTCAAGGAGTAAACCAGATTAAATATTTACATTGCCAGAATACAAATCAAACTGTAATTTATTCCGGTCCAATCCATTTAGAGTGACCAGCAGGAACAGGTTAGCTGTGATCTAAACTATCATCCGCTTTGTGTATTTACTGATTCATTTCTTCCCCGGCTACCCTTGAGACAAGTCTCGTACTTCCTCCCGGAGTTATATACGAGTTGTGTGCTACCGACGCCGCGACGTAATGTAACAATCTATGGCCTTAACCAATTGTTGGGGCACTCTTGTGGTATCCTATCCACTTTTTCTTATATTTCTACGAGAATTTATGCCTTTGTTGATTCCCGCCTTAATTAATTTCAGTGTATTTTCTTGAGATGCTTCCCTTCAAAATAAATATTCAGGATACATTGTGGTCTTCCAGGTTATTTGTATCATCTTGTAACCTTCCGAATTTCCCAGAATAAATTTCACATTAACACCTAAGTTACAGTTTGTGATCAAATTAGATGTACATAGGGAATTATTTGAAACAGATGTTAATGATGAATCTAAGGGCCAGCATTCGATAATGGGGTATGAACTCAGGGGTATGTATTATTTAAATATACCTATAATATATATTATCCAGAATTATATGCGGGAAAATAAGAAAAAAATATTTTTTTGGAATTAAACGTATTGCATCGTTCATTTACATTGCATTTCCCAGCTTATTTTTAAAGATTTTTTAATAATTTTTACGCTAATCGAAAATTTATAGTTCGAGTTATATAAAATCGAATGTTTGTAGTTTCGTATGAGTTGAATTAGGTCAATCATCTTGAACAAAAAAAAGAAAAGGTCGCAAAAAATCCGGTAGTTCTGATTTTTTGATGTTGTTAGGGTTCATATCAGCTGCATAAAACCAAGTTTGCTGTTTCGAAAAACTTGTGCTCGCTGCGTGGTGGAGGAAAAAAACACGTTACTTTTTGCCTTTTTTTAGTTTTTGTGTTATAACCCGTAAACAATGGATCCTACGTAAAAAAATAATCTTAGCTTTCTTTAAGACGATAAAATTTCTTTTATTTTGAGACTATGTGCAGTTTTGTGTGACCAACAGATCTTGAGATACAGGACTTCAAAAAGCTTTATTTTTTGATTTAAACCAATGGTCTCTGGGGCAGTGTCCCAGCTGGAAAATTCCAGTCTCATTTTGGCCGATGCCGGAGTAAAACTCAATTCGGAAGGATATCAAAGACACATTTTGCATGATTTACTGCCTGAAGTTGAAGAAATCTCTGATGATACATTTTCCAACAACGGTGCTCTCTCACAAACTTCCAATAGCACAATAAATATTTTAAATCAATATTCTGATTATATTGAACTAGAGATGTGGCCACCTAATAGTCCATAATTAAATCCAATTGACTAAAATCTGTATGATGGGCAACAGCTTAAGGGAAGAGTTAGGTGCAGAGCCTAAGGGAAGGTTAGTCTTTGATTGGGATAACTTTGACCAGTTAATGATAAATAGCGCTGTCTATTTATGGGGCAGACCTGTAGTAGTACATGCGTTGGTAAAAATAATATTTGCAAAATCTGACAATTTTTGAGAGTTTAGATATTACTGAACTATTTTGAATGGTTCACCTACCGAAAGAACGCATCAGTTCAAATTTAGTTAAAGTAGATTTTATTTGCATCAAGTTTAAATGCGTCGTTTTAAAAGAAATATAACAAGTTCGGACCTGTATTTCAAGTTGTTTCAACCCAAAACTGGCTCTCGACGAGCGCTTCAAGCTCTCCAGCTTTACCCGTCATGACTTTTGTCATAAACGCAACGGTTATCAATTGGGTGTGGGGCAAACTATTATGAAGCAATATTTTTTCAATTAAATGAACATTTGCAACGTATTTTTACTATTTTAGTAAAAAAAAATGCATACCTCCCAAATCGACTCCTGGACCGGGTAGTCCTTAACAATACTGAAGAAAAATGACACTCGGCATCACTAGTGAAGTACACTATTAATATATGTTTAATGACGTAAGTGATTTAAGAAAAGTAGTTAACTTTTTCGACTTGATACCGAAACTAATGAATAATAACTTACATATTTAAAATTTACAATTCTATTTCGCGGTGTACATTGTTAGTCTCTAATGATAATATACTTCCTTGGAGAACTACATTCTATTTTAATGTAATATTTTCAAACTGCTTGAGGGCTTCGGAAAGTTTGCTATAAAACGGATACATCCGCAGTGTTGAATATTTTATCCTATTCTCAGTGGGAAAAACTTTAAGTGCAACGGTAACCATAAAGAATGCATTGAGACTTGTATGCATAATGCTGAAGATTAATCGTGCAAGTATGGCGTTTGTTGTAATATTTTTATTTATAAATATTCTAAAACGCGACAATTCATATAGTCGTTCAATTCATTAGAATATCACCTACTCAACGTAAATACGTTGGCGGTCCAATACGTGGACCGCCATTGACGCCTTGTAGCGCGGTGGTTCCAAAAAAAAATCAGCACTTGCGCGAAGTAGCAACATGTGGCATCAAACACGTCAATTTATTCTAAAACATTGGCGATTTATTAAAAAAATGTTTGCACTCATTTACCTAAGTCGGCTGCTAATTTTTCTTAAAAAATTATTTTTCCTGAAAATGTTATACTACGAACCCCTAACATAAATGCAAACTCAGATGCATTGTTAGGGAACTGTGGTCTATCATATTGCCAAATTTCATCGAAAACCTGATACGCCAATCTCAACAAGCACCTTGGAGCCGTCATATTGAATATTCATTTCCTTTGATAGTAGATACTTGATCTGCTTCGCTTCGCTTCGAACCATAAAGGCAACATTAATCTACCATTTTAAAAATTGAACTGTACTTTGTGGCAACTTTTTTTCTAATTTTGACATTTAAAGTGACACTTTTAAAAACCCTTTGACGTTAGGAGACGTCTTACTTTTCACAACCAGTTACGAAAAGTAACATTTTACGCAACTGGTTTTGTATTACGATATAAGGATCCTGATATGAAATATTACAATACTCGCTAGCGCTCGTTCCGCAGAAATCTGCTCGTTACAGAAAATAGTACTTTTTATTTAATTAAGTGGATTTAAAAAAATAGCTATATTGGTAAAATAGAAGAGCACGCGGCTACATCATGTTTTAATTTACAATAAAGCACTGAAACTCATCAATATGATCAACCATCAGCTCACATCTAATATATCATAGCCTAAGAAAAGAAACAAAATCATTCTAGTCCATCAAGTGATGTCCCTTAGTATATTTTGTTGCTTTCTCACTCTCACAGTATGCTCTGCGTTTTACCACAAAACACAAGTTCAATTGGTTTAGTCCTTTTGAGTCTTCGGACAAAATGTTGTACTTTGGCTTCCTGTTTACCAGCAAATTTTTTTATATCATCTCGAACCATAGGAATTCCAAGGTCTCGATGAAGATCACTATTGCGTATGTACCATGGAGCATTCCATGTTACGCAAGACTTTATTCTGAAACGTTTGGATTCACTTGATGTTGTTATTTTTGGAACAACCCCAGAGCTAAATACCATATAACCAAATGGATTTTTAAATCTTATTACAAACTGGAACTTTAGAAATAGCACAGAACTGAATCTTAGACCTGTTTATATTTTATTAAGTTCGCTTCATTTCTTCTTTATATTGTGCTCTCTCCATCGGAACTTAGCATATCAAGGTACTTGGCATTTGTTATGGTATCTGACTATAGTTACGGTCATTTCTAGAGATGGTTTATTGTGATGGATTCTAGGATACAGTTTATGCTACTGACTTACCGCGAGAAGTACGATATCGTCAGCGATTTGTCGCGATTTTAACGTTTTCCAGTTGTGGTATGTTACTGGTGTACATACGGTGCAGTATTATAGGATCCAAGACACTACCTTGAGGTACACCTGCTTTTCATGTCTGAGCTTCCTGTATGAATCCAAATATCCTGTTTGTTATATAGGAGGTTAGAATGTGCACATATTATTTTCGAAGCATTTAATTTAATTTAAGTATCAGTACATTGCGACAAACTTTATCAAAGGCTTGCCCTACGTCTAAGAAGGCTGCTGAAGAAAATTTCTTGCCTTCACGAGCTTTTTTAATAACATCCGATATTCGACGCACTTGATCTATAGTTGAATGATTTTCTCTGAATCCAAATTAGTGGTCTGTGATCAGGTTATTATTCTCTATTAGGGGTTTTATTATTTTGAGGAGTAACTTTTCAAAGAGCTTTGAGATTATTGGATGGAAGAGATAGGTCTATATGATTTTACATCATTAATTGGCTTCCCAGATTTGGGTATCATAATTACTTCAACATTTCAATAGATACATTTGTTGCGTATTTCTTTTCAGAATTTCAACAGTTATCAGATCAAATCCTGGTGCTTTTTTGGATTTAAGTTTGTCTTAATTTCATTGTACACTTCAGTTGGAGTGACAGGTCCGATATCTTCTGATATTGTATTTCTTCTGATCGGATGTTCTGAACTGGTTTGAATGTTTGTTCTAAATGGTCTGCAAATAGGTCGGCTTTTTCGTTTGTTCCCTCTTGCCCAAGGATAATAATTTATTATTGAATTTCGCTACAAAACAATAGAGTTTTCTACTAAATCTTACGTTGTTTCAACCATTCTTTCAAGATATGTGACATTTCACAGAAACGTGACATCCGTTGCTTAAAATTTGATGACGAATACAATGATAGGTACAAACATTTTTGATTTCTGACGAGACTAGTTGTTGATTTTAGTTTTAGCCGATCAAATGCAATATTACCTTTCGACTTTCGCAGCGAAGCGTATAATAAAAGATAACACAATACCACAAACAGTAAGCTATTTCTTATACTCGGTATATTCGGTATTATGATTTTTTAGAAATGTAGGAAAAAATATAATTTCCATATAATTATTTAAATTCTTACAAATTTCGATGTCGTGATTGAGGAATTGTTTCTTACCATTAAATTATGGCGCTTATTATCAATGGATACATCAACAAAATATAATTTACATTTTTATTAAACATATTAACCTTCCTTAGCAGAATGTGAATATAAATATAAATAAACAGGTATAAATAACATAAAGCCATTTTTTTCTATACCACCTACAAGTATTACATAACAGGGAGATATAAAAATATGCCGATAGACCTTTCAACATCTGGTATAAAATAATAAGATTTAAAATGAATAAATAAAAAAAGAAGAATATTAAGATATAGAAAGATTGATTGGTTTTATTAACAGGCGTAATAAAAATTTGCTCTGCCGATTTATTAAAAGGAGAAAATGGATAGGTTATATGTGCAAAATTGAAACTAGATTTATATAAATAAACATGATACCTAAAGTATTGTATAGAATTAAGTTTTTAACCAATTTTTACTGACAGAATTTTGCTAAGTAACCAAATTACGCCGTGTTAAATGAAATTGTATTTTCATCTAACAAAAATTCGAAGCGTCAAAATAATTTACCATCTAAATTTCGTTATCGGTGTAATGAAGTAAAAGCATTGGCGATGAACACAGGGGAAATTATGTGGAGGGTGGAAAGTGGATTCGGCCATGATTTTCGACATTGAGGTCAGTGTCTGCCGAGGCGAGTTACATTATATGATTCAGTTTTCATTCTCTGGAGATTAAATAAGTGCACGCTCCACACAGACGCATTACTGATATGAGCGATGAAGTTAGAGCACTTGGTCAGTCGTTACTGTCTTAATGGAAACACATATAAACGGCCGTAAAACATATTGTATTTCGTTCTTTTATATCCTGCAACAATATTAATGCCGAATTTATAACTCTCCCCGACAACATTGTACTGCTATCTAATTAGTTAATTTGATACGTGTTCGGAAAAATTTAATCAACCCCTTGTTATAATTCGACAATTTCTGACCCATTTGTCGAAATCCACATGACATGCTTTCTAATTCCATTTGCTACAGGGTCATTTTGAAGCTTTGTTAAGGACTTTACTGACTCATTTCGGAGACTTACACGAAGCTAATGTTATTTTGTTATTTTGTGTCTTCTTGGTAAAGCGTAAAACTTAAAATGACTATCACACTAGATGTTCCTTATTAGTTCATATTAGTTGATTATTTCATCTCTTGTTATCGGTTTGTGATTTTATACTGATCTATGATAAGGTATTGTCGGGTAATAAGGCCGGCCAATAAGGCCGGGAGAACAGAAACATGAAATAAATCGTCCTCTGGTATAAATCGCGCTATTTGTATATAAGGGGTCCTAACCTATATTAAATGGTAGCATAGAGCAAATAGTATGCCTCGTGACTTTGTTGTGAACAGTTGTACAAGTATATGGTGAACATTTTATTTTATGTGCTATAAGGATAATCGTTAAATAGGAAGTTATATTTATGTTAGGAAACCAGGTAATAAGGCCACGGCCTTAATCGTGCCATTAATGCCAAAATCGTAGCATTAAAGCCAATTGGACCGAGCAAACGATGGGAGGCCCTGAAGGAGGCCCTGAATGATGATAAAGGAGGCCCTCATTCTCAAGGGTCAGTAGAACAAGCATTGCGGTATTCCTCAACTGACGCTAAGAAAACCGTCTTATAACTGGCACAATCATTGGGAGAGAAACTCATTTTGAGCGCTTAACGAGAAAACGATTTGGAGACGAGATAATAAATATTTCGTTTTTCTGAAGTTCTGGTTACACCTGATATGCTACACCTTGATAATGAAATTTAGCTCTATTCTATTTGAAATGACTACTTTGTAGCTGACATGAAAATTTGTCGCACTTGGATGCATGATGAATGCGTCGGGCTTAGTAGTGAAGACAAAGAAGCCTTTTTTCTGATCAGAATGTACGCCCCAAATTTAAGTTTATTTTAGGTCTAATTATCGTCCTAGTATTCTTTACTGACGGCCTTATTACCCGTATAGAATGGCAATAAGGCCGAAATACTTAATTTTTTTTTTGTAAGAAATAAAGTTTTGATTTTTTCTGTTATATTTCGTCCCCTTTGTTCATTGTTTCTTTGGTTCTTTGGCATTAAGACATCTTTCAATTTCACAATTTGAATGATGTAGTCAAAGTTAATAGGACTTTTTACTTTATGATTTATTTATTTTATTTTACTGGATGATTTAAGTTTTGTATGTCTTGTATGTCCTGTATAGTGTTGATCTCCGAAAATAGCTTCAAATCATCGGCATATAACAGATATTTAATATTAAATTGCGCTAATAGGTCATTAATGAAAGTATTAAAGAGCAATGGCCTCAAGATTGAACCTTGGGAAACCCTTGATGTAGCAATAAAATCAGGTGACGTGAAGCCCTTGTACTTAACATACCTATTGTAAACGATTTTCTAAATATGATTTAAAAAACTGAAACAGCTTGTCACGATATCCAATAGCAGTAATCTTTTGCAGAATGAAATTGTGGTCGATCTGGTCAAAATCCCTTGCAGGCCCGTATAAATTACGTCGACCTGTTGATTTGTTTTAATTTACCTAACTAACTCACGTATACTGCGACCTATTACAGTTGCAATTTTTTAAAAACTATTCATTATTGCCGTACACTTCCTTGAAATAGTTTAGATCATTTGGAATGTATAAATACTATAATAAAATTATTTTGCATTGATCATGGATAACTTTATAACCTGTTATTTTTATTATGCATTTATAAAGGTTTTTATAACTAATTTTGAGGTATGTTTTCACCGTAGATATTTTCTAGAAACATAGAAAGCGAAAGGAATCTATTGGTTTTAAGACAGAGTTTTGAAAAAACACTGATTACGTTTGTAAGAGCAGTGCTGACTTTAATGAAGAGAAAATTCAAAACAGATCTTGAGAACCTTCATAAAAGTGGGCTCTTTTGTATTAATGGCAGATTTAAGATGGTATTCTACAGGTTATAACTGCAGAATAGACTTATAATGATATTGAATAAATTTTTTTTAAGACTCTTTGTAGATATGGAAAAAAATCGAAAATTCCTCTTTGGGCAAAGCGATATTTTGTGCTGAACACGAAAGAAATAGTGTCGACAGTTATTTCTGTAGATCTTGTACTGTACTAATAATTTAGTCACTTATAATTTTTAGTTTGTACCCTTTCTTTATAGATTTCATTATCTCCATCTAATGTTTTTTTTTGTATGTTTGTTTTTATCCCTTTTTCTCTAATACAAGTATAGTTTGTAACATCGGAATATGAGACGTATATAAACCCGAGCAAAAGCCCTCATTATATCGATCTCTTCACACGTGCTACAGCATTTTTAACAGCGTCGTCAAGTATCACCGATTTCCAGGAATTTAAGGAAAACAAATGATTTTATATACATCGCCCATCACATTATGACATTATCATCTAGTATAATAAAATATTGATCACACTATATACCTTGTCATATCATAAAACAATTGGATGGTGAATGTCATGCAGAATAAGAATGTTTTCCATTCAAATATTACGGATCCATTTTATATGTTCCTCGGCTGTGTCACATCGGCATCATTGGCATCCATTTGGATGTCTGTATTAGACATCGATGGTATTCTTCGAATGTGGGGTTAAGTGAGGTCAACAATAATTCTTGAAATAGAAGTAATATAGTTATTCTTTAATTTAGTATATTATTTTGAGGTTTTTCGTGTTAAAATTTATTAGTTATTAGTATTCTATCAAAACGTAACAACTTGTTGAATGAAAGCGCCTTTATAGTGACGATTTTAGCTTGTTGTAAGAAAAGTTATACTGCTCCGATCTCCTATTGCGGCAATTGTGGGTATCCTTTGCAAATGTTGTCTCAGATTTTCGATGTTACAAACTATAAATACCTATTAAGTTATTAAAATTATTTTATAAAAATGTATCGCTTATGCTTATTCGATATTATTTGAATTGAATTCCTCTTCCCACGTTTCTTTTGTAATGATCTGATTAACTTGTCAAACCAAGTATATTTTTGGCATTTATCTTCATGTTCATATTTCTGATAAAGATCAATACCACAAACTGCCGGACAAATCTGTGGATACTTAATTTTTCCTTACTTCCTCTCCTTACTTGCTTTTATGAAATCCCTTTTTAAATTCCATTATGAAAGCTCCTGTATTACTGTATTTTATATTCTTACTCGTATAATTATAACTATTTACGCAAGTATAACGGTATACATAAATTTCTATACACTGCAAGGGTTGTAATACATGCTTAAATGCACTTCTGTTCTCGTTTAAATTAATGAGGTCTCAAGATTCGTTAAATGTTAAAAACCTCATCGTGTGCGGTGTACTAACTTCCACTTATTCCCTTATCCTAATTAATTTTGTTAATCTCGTTGCAGCCCGTAAAAAATCTCGGTGTCGAATGTGGTTGAACGTAAAAGTAAATTAAAAACCCAAATCTTAATCCAATCCTTTTTCGAGAATGGTATATTGAACTGAACTAGGGCGTAATCGAGTAAGAAGGGTTTGTGTTCTATTACACTTTACAACCTTGTATGTTTGTAATTTATTCTGTCCCTCCTATTTCCAGCGCAGCTCTCAGGGGCGTAACTGCAGCCGGGGTGTATGTTTTTTATTGGCGATTGAGATGTGCCGTAAATTCTCCCTCTATAAACCAATTGCAAACAATATGTTCACGTTTTGCATTTATTCTATATTATTTAACTTGTAATTTAAGATTAATGGCTGATCCATAATTTAAGCACTGTGTCATAAAACTAGGATACACTATATCTATGTCCCTTTTATGAGTTTTCGAATATATTTTAGATGAGATAAAAATGCAGATTTAAACTGATACAGAGATAATAACTATTGAATAGTTCAGTAAAAATTATCAGTTTCTAGGCACTTTCACTGTCACTACACTAATTCGAACAGTTTAGACTCTTTAGCCGTCGACCAAGTCCGTTGTTGTCGAATACCATTTCACTATTTTCGTGGTTTTTTGGCCTCTTCAACTATAGGCATATTCAGGTTGCGATGGATGTTATCATTGCGAATGTACCACGGCGCTTTGACGGTGCCTCGAAGTACTTTATTCTGGAATGTTCGAATTACTTTAATGTTGTATTGCTTAGTGCAATCCCCAGAGTTGGATGCCATAAGTCCATACAGCTACAGAATTTGCGGTTAAATTTGATGTTTAATTGCTCACGGTTTTTCTTCACATATTTCTATTCTTCGTTTTCCATCGAAGCTTTGCATCTAAAGTCATGCCTGGATACTTTCCTACGTTGACATGTGGAATTGTTTGCTAGTTGAAAACTACTGGAGTATAGACAGATTTCTTGTTGATGAAATTGACGTGAATCAATTTTGCCCCATTTAATTTGATGCGATTTCTTTGTCTAAGTGGTGATATTGTTGACTGTTATTTTAAGTTTGTTCTGGATAACTGATGTCTTGGTCAGCAGCGAGCAGAGCAGTGTCGTCGGTGAATTTTGCGGTAACTACTCTATCGCTTTGTGAGATGTCGTTGGTGTATAGCCGGTTGAAAACAGGACCAAGGACACTGCCCTGAAGTATTCCAGCACAAACCTTCTTGAGAATAATCTTCTCAATATTTAATCTTAAGTGACGGTCAGTGATGCATTAACGAAGAATTAGGCTCATTTGCCATGGTAAATATTTTTCTGGCTTGCATTCCAGGCCCCTATGCCATACTCGGTCGAATTATTGGGTCACATCTAGGAATATCGTTGAGCAGATCTTTTTATCTTCTAGTGCTCTCTTAATTACATCAGTAATTCGATGCACTTGATCCGTGGTTGAATGCGTATTACGGAATCCAAACTGGTGGGAAGGAATAAGCTACTTTTCTTCAATTATTGGGTTGAGTCTCTGCAAAAGGAAATTGGTCAGTATGATGTTCTATATCCAGGAGGTGTGTCAGGTTTGGGAATCATTATTATTTCAGCAATCTTCCACTGTTTTGACACGTGTCGGATTCATAGTACTACATTGTAGATCATCAAAAATCATGTCTACTACTTTTTTGAATGAGTTGAAAATAAGAGTTGAAAATAAGAGATACCCTCCACATAGCGTAACACAGCCAAGGGCATTCACTTATCTACTTCGATAAAATTAAATTATGTTAATACATTTTTATATTCTTACTCTTTTAAATAGGTAATATAAGTATTTTTCGGAATAAAACTTTTTCCTAAAGATGGACTAAAAAGTGTACCTAAAAAGATTTGTAGGTACTTGCAACAAATGTAACTATTATTATAGCTTGTATATTGTTATTCCTTAATCCTTAATTTCCCCGAATATTATTAAGTTATTACCAGTTACATTTTTTATAAGAGAACTCTTGTTCTCATCTCATATGTACAACAATTATATCTTATAATAATCACATTATAGTGATTACTGACATAAGAAAAAGCATATTTTAAAATATTATATATATATTATTATTATATTATATATATATATATATATATATATATATATATATATATATATATATATATATATATATATATATATATATATATATATATATATATATATATATATATATATATATATATATATATATATATATACTACGCCAATGGATATTTTACTATTGCTTGCGCCGTCACGCATATATCATTGTGTTTTATATGTGTCGCACCTTCAATTCCAATTTATTTTAATAGGAAAACCCCTTTCTAGGTCGATATAATTTTATCAAAAGACTACATGGAAGAAATTAAATCACGGATAGGTCAAACTAACATGAACTCTAAGTTATTATAATTCCAGACTAACGACAATTTATAATCTGAAAATTATGACTGATAAAAATGGGGGAATTAATTGTCACAGCAAGTGGGTTCGGATATATTTTTACCGCAAGGCCTTCATCATTATGTTATAAGACAATAATTTTGAAATGGGAATGGTTAGCGATGCCAGATGATTGGAAAAAATATTTGTGTCGATTTGACAAAAAGTCAATTTTAGAGAGAAGAAAACAAACGAATAATTTTGTTATTAAAAGTAATTAAAAAACAACATATTAGAGAAACAATCAGTTCCAGTTACTCATTATCTTCATTATTCCTTCAAATAAACATTTGAATTAATTATCGAATGTAGCTTGTGTCAATTATTTTACGATTTTGTTTCTGTATTCTTCCCAGCTCTGGAAATCTGAATTCGCGACAGGCTTATTTTGGCACAAAGTTCTTCTCTGTGTCTGGGTCTTGTTTTGTGAACTTTATTCTTCACTGTTTGCCGGAAATAACAATCAGATAGGAGGACAGAGTTCAAAAGGACTATTAATTCCTACCCATAGCAATGGAAAATATTCGCTTAACAAATGACTAACAATAATTCTGGAATTATGTATCTGTAGCATACCTATTAAGAGTACTGTACACCTACAGTTTTGTGATTTTATAAATAGCACGAAAGCTAATTTATATTATTATAAACTAATTACACAAAAAAATTGTTAAATATTGCTGAATCTTTGAAACTTATTCTTTTTTTATCTTCCAAATATTTATCATTTTATTAAATTAAAACTGAGTTTAATTTTTTTAAAAAAGGTTTCCAAGAATTGTGTATTCATTCTAGTACGTGCTCTAATACGTGCAAAAAGTAAGCCTCATATACCAATTTTCAAATTTGTATTTGTAAAATAAGATTGGTCTCGAATGTTCGCTCCATAATGCTGCCACCTATCAGCGGTTGTTGTAGCATGCGGGTAAAATATATGATCGGCAACAACGCTTTCCAAAGTCCGTATCAACCCTGAGCGGTAAATTGGAGTACTTACCTACCTAGATTGTATTTATATGCTTTGTTACTATTTAATAGTTAAATAATTGGCCATAGAATTTAAACCAACTTAATATAATGAACTATAGTTTCGCAAAACATTTTAATTACATGTATCTGCTGCATAACTATTTAAATTTAGTGAATTAAAAATTGAAATTTGGCTGAATGTGCGGTGACAGCATGTTTTAACTGTATTGTCGCCCCTGTTTTATAGGTATTTAATAATAGTTCCTAGTTCAATTTAATTAATTATTTCTGATTCTGTGGTCATTGGTTGCGTTTTATAAATTATGGGTAAAATACAAGAATCTCAGAGAAAGAAAATACTTTATATTTCTCAATTAAGACGAAATAGAATAATTGGCACATGTAAAACTTAAGTAAAATATAAATAAAATAAGTTTAATTACAGTAAAGATTAATTAAATCGAGCAGTTTATTATTATTTGCTTTTAATTTAGTTAGGTAGGTACTTGGTGTATGTATTTTGTTTTCATCTAAAATATTAAATAAATAATAAATATATAAAAAAATATAACTGCTTAGTGTAACGTCGGCACCAATACCAAAGGAATTTAAAATGGTGTCTAATGATTTTAATTTATTTATTTCAATTTATTTCCAGCCTGTATGATACACGTCTACAGGTGTGATAGTTTGAAAAGTATAACTAAATTCTTTGTTAATAATGAGTATGTACAATAACAAATAAGTGTAATATCAATTAATATATACATTGTTGTCTCCATTAGTGTAATTAATTAAATAATGAAATTGTTTATTTTTAGGTAGATATCTACTTAGAGATATAATATGTTCTTTGTCTTCAAGTATCATATTCTCTTTGACTTTAAAAAATGACTATGAAACGTCACGTGTTGTATATCGCTCTTAAGATGTTGCGCTCTGCGATGTCAAAGATGTATGAAAAACAAGTAAGCTGCAACTTGTTTACTAAGCTCGAAAATGGGGCTGAGGGTGCATAATAATCTGTTAAACAATAAAAAATTTGTTAGTCATTTGTTCAGTAAAAAGTAGAACGACGCCCGTCAGTCAGATGAAACAAGTACTTACGAGGATTCTGCCCGTGTCGTACATACAGTACATACAGTATATAGTACATACTGTATATATAGTGTATATCAATACACCTTATTTCAGTAACAATTTCTTTTAGATATCTATTTGAATTTACTAATATTCTAATATCCGATCCTGATTAACTACAACTAATAAGTATCCAAGCAATTACATTGGTGTAAATCGAATTTATTTCTACATTGAGAAGCAGTTGGGATCTCATCATAGAAAGCAGATTAGAACGGGTTGTTTGAGTTGAATTCCTCGTACATTGCTCAATTTCGCAAACTCGATTTCGCCTTATTAAAGCTGTCTCAATCCCACATTACCGGAGATCAAGTTTGAGGTTCTCAATTATAGTAAACATAATATACATATTTATACAATATTGATGTTTGATAATATGTAAATGATAAATTCTTCGAACTCTTAAGTATAAGAGTATTGGAATTGTATTCATAATATGAATATTTCTAATATGAATATACTGTGTCATTTACAAGTTTTTATCTCTTGTACGATTTAATTTTAAATCATAGGTTAGTACAGTATACGTAATATAAACAAAAATTCTTACGTATCATATGCAGAAAAGTGTGGATTATTGATATTATAACTAAGTACATCTGTAAATGATCATATTGTATAATAGATGAACTATAACTAAGTTATAATGATGTTAGAAATTACGTAGCGTAGAGATTTCTCGTTAAAGTACTGTACAAGACCATTTCGTAGGTATCAAATAATATATTATCGGAAATGATTACGAATACAATATTATATATATGTATCAAAATATATCATATATAGAAAAGAAAATGATACTATATATTAAATAAGAATTAAGAATGTAAAATATAGGTATAGGAGACAGTGAATGCTAAGCAAAGATGCTAAGCATAAATAAACTCTATAACTAAAGTGAGACTAACTCAATAACTAAAGTGAGCATAGACATATAGCAATATAGAAAATGGTATATGCCATAGACTTTATTATAATAATAAATCAAGAAATCCGGAAAACAAAAAGGGGAAACCATGCAGAAACAGTGGCTACAACAATATAGTGGCGGCTTTAGGATTTAGTTTTGGGGGGGGGGGCACAAGTAGGGTTGCCACATTTGAAAAATTGAAAATGGTGCGGTTTCTTTGAGCAGGTAATTATACAGTGACGTAGCCAGGATTTCATTATGGGTCGGGGTCCGAGCATTACTACCAGGATATTAGATCTACCCCGTGTGACCCTAATAGCGCCGCAGGCGAAAATTTGGAAATTTTTCCAGGTCACGCGTTTTCCTGGCATTTCAGAATTTCATTGAAAAATTCATTTATACCAAAATACCGACTTTCACAAGAAAAACTCCATACTTTTTCAAATAGAAAAAAAAATATATTATAAATTACGAATAAGTTAATTAAAATAAAATAAAATGTGTATTAATACATTTTTCTAAACATTACAAATAAAAAAAATCCGGAAAAAAAGAAAAGCCGTCAGAATATAAGTAGGTACCTACAGCATTTATTTAGGTCCCTTAAAAAAGTGATAACATAAAAAGCAATATTTCACAATAAATAAGGAACAAACGTTTAGGCTAGTGCATAATGCGTAATGCATAACAGTGGCATGTAGCCGAGGGCGACGCCCCGCGGTGGCGCAGTGGTGCAATAGAATAGCACAGGATATAAAACATAAAACGGTGCGCAGCGCATGGTGGATATGAATAATGCAATAGAAAATATTTGGATAGCCAAACATATAAAACTGTTCGTAGGTTTTATATGTTGCGGAACATGTGGACAAAAAAATATAATACACCCAATATATTTTCATATTAAAGTACATAATAGTAGAAATCTGAAATCTACTATGTGCTTTGGGGGGGGGGGGGGCATGTGCCTGCGCCCCAATTGCAGGTGTAATTCAATACAGGTAGGAATATTAGTTCTCTGTGTAGTTGTTAGCTGTAAATCCATTCAGCATGTAGTTTAGCCTACTTTTGGCTAGGGTCGCTGCTCTAGGTGCCTGCATTGCAGGACGCTGCTTGTCAAAGACATTACTTAGCAATGTCTGATGAGTAGTAGCAACTGACCGCTAGAGGGGTCTGGTTATCCCTCGCTTGCACACATGTATGTATGTATCTATGTATGTTTGTTCGGGTCAAATCTTGCAACTGGGAAAAATGAAAAATGAGCAAATGGCGGAAAACAGAGTTAAGAGTTAAGAAGTTACGGATAAATTGGTGGCGATTAAAATTTTTCAATATCACAGATCTAAGATGGCGATCAAAAACTTAGTTGCTCCAATCCGTGTGAAATTGTTATCCCGGGGTTTTTGGAGTCCCTGATTACGATTTTGGGGTCGAATGGTTCGGGTCATATCTTGCAACTAAATTTTCAAAGTTCGCCTTGGTTGGCCTCATACTATTAGTTTTGTAATTTGGCGAGATGGGCTATTGACGCCCATTTGGTGTGCAACCTGTCTAGGTGAAGGAAGCTCCAAAATAAAACCCAGAACCGTGTTTGGTGAGACACAAGTAAACTTCAAGCTTAAATAAGTACAGCTAAGTAGAGTCAAATCACTAGAAGGTCTCCTTATGGAAGAACTAGACTATACTAAATTAACAGGCAAACCATCATGCAACAATGACGCATGAATGAAATGAACAGACTTAGAAACATGTCCAGCGATAATTAAAAAATAAATTAATAGTAAAAAAAACATTTTTAAAATCAAGCTGTCATTTAAATGCTCCAACGAGAAGAAAATAAACTATAAATTAAATTAAACCCATCAATTATCAAATATTATTTTATAATGAACAGTTGTGTATGAAAGAGAATAATAAAAGTATTTTTTTACTATTCGCAGCAAAGCGTCCGAATGTTATATGTTTGTACTGATTTTGTACCTCTCACGGTTTCCACGCAAAGGAGTGTTGAAATGTCGGGGTAATCGGTAATATTTCCATAAATGCCCAATATTTTACTCCCGTCGCCCCATGTTCCTATTTGCCCTACTTGCCTATATTTCACTGCATCCTCTCTAACAAATATTTTGTGTTTTTTCAGTTTTAATTCGTAATTTCGAGATCTTTGAGACCAATTGTGTGGACTGGTTGTTGAAAGAAACTTCATTACTAGGGTAATTATGATTATGGGACACTCCCTGAATTGGTGACGATTTGTAGATGTCCATCAACTTGTTTCATGTTCCAGAGGGACCACAAAACAAAAAAATTGTATTTGCTTGTAGCAGTAATTAGCATACGGGATTACGTACGTTGCCGCACTACAATGACGGCATACAATAGCAGAAATGGATCAACGTTAAATACATAACAGAATCAAAAGTAAAAATACCTATTTCAATATTATCTATTCTATCTATATAAATTGTTATTATAACTAGGAAATAACAGACCAGATATCAATTGTATTACGGCAGTTTATATATTTATTTAATTTCAATATATATATCCAACACGCGGTAGCCCAATTATTACAGGACACGAAAAACAATATATTGTTGACAGCAAATAGTTATGACAACAAAAGTAGTGACAATGCAATGAAAACACAAAA
Source organism: Tetropium fuscum (assembly GCA_964058915.1). NCBI lineage: Eukaryota > Metazoa > Arthropoda > Insecta > Coleoptera > Cerambycidae > Tetropium > Tetropium fuscum. Next base: position 89,520 of record CAXKVY010000186.1, on the reverse strand, counting down.
TTGGACAATATAGAAAATTAAAACAGACAATTGATAGTACAGATGAAATCAACACAAAGGTACATTTTTATTTATACACTACGTACATAAACATTTATAAATACTTTTCACTAACTTAATTCTGCAAAAGAATAATATATGGACTCTGCGTTCAACATTCCAATAATTAGAAATCATCTGATGTAGGGGAGCTTTCAGAATGTTCGTTTTAGCTGTAGGGATATTAAAAATGTGGTTGTGTCATGTGTATATCCTGCGCGCTTTAATATAAATCTGACAGAATATCTTGAAAATCTACTATATGGTGAATAATTTTATATAAGAATGTAATCAAGTGTGTAGTCCGAATTTTACTTGAAAACCAACTGGATTTTATCGGCTTACTCAGAAACAACTCAGACATAGCAGAAAATATGTTGGATTGGGCTTATAATATGAAAAAGAAAACTGGAGAAGATTACAATGAATATGCAGTTAAAACAAACTGGTGGGTTAGGTTGCTGGGGATTGTGGTTTGAGAGATCGCCAAAGAAAAACCGTTCCTTAGGAAGCCATTTCACCGCACAGTCGATTGGGGAAAATATATGTATATGTTAGTGTTGCACGCATTAACAGGTTGTGACACGAGTAGTCGCGTAAGAACGAAAAGGCAAATACTAAGCGCCGCGTCGCTGAATTTGTTCAGGGTGCACTTCCTGCTTTGAGTAATGGGCTTTTGAGTATACAGCAATTTCAAGACCTGGAAAAAGTTCCGCCATACTTTATTTCCAAACAAAAAACAACAGCGGATGAACTTCGACATACATGGATCTGCCAAAATATTGGCTTTGCCCTAAATGTGTCAAGAGTGATACTATACTTACTTCCGATGCATTATATATACACTGTTTAAGAGCGTCAGCAGAGGTGTTATGGGGGAGGGGCAGAGTATTTTGGGGCACCCCGCACCACCATACCCATTGGCAACAACATAATTCATAACCAGGTCTAGGATCAGTACAACACATATGATAAGTCAAAAGGCGGTCGGCATATTTTGCATATAGAAATCCAGTTGGCCTCCGGTCTATTAACCTCACCACAATAGAGGTTCATGTCAAAAATTATTTCTTCATGATCTTTTGCAAGCTAAGCTTGGACTATGTCGTAGTTAATCATTATCCTTGTATGCTATATACCAGCTAAAACAAGCAAATTTCCAACCTAAATAAGACAATGTTATAATGCAATATTAGAGGTAAGAAAACAGAAACTTCGTTGCATCGTTGCATCTGTGAAAATGAAATACCTACTTTAAAGATTCAATCCGAGGCAATTATATGAGACTTAAACTTGAAGGTTGCACGATAAAGTAAGAGACAGTTCAAGGAATTAATCTATCTCGAAAATAAAATAAAGCCACTGCACGTCTAGTAAAGTTCCATTATTCCCCATCCCATTTCACTGGAGACTCACTTGTAATCGGACTTGAGATGAGAAAATGCATTTCTACAGGGTAATGGAGGGTTCAGTATTACGGATACATAGGAAACTGAGCTCTACCATATTAATAGAAAATGGTATTCTATTAAGGTGTAATTTAAAATTAATCTGACTCGGATTTGAATAATCTGCAGCTACTACTTTTTGTACCAATAAATATTCTTCCCAATCCCAATAAATAGCCCAATGAAAATAGAATTTAAGTCAGCTGGGCAAACTGCACTTCTCGATTTATAATTTTGAATTTCTTTTAAAATTTTCACTTGTTCAATGATAAAAGTCTTCCGCTTAGTACCTTTTCCACTCATTTCTGTTAGCGTCACGTATGAAACTTTGTAAGAAAATTTACTTTTGTTTTGTGTTGATATCTAGATAGATAGGTACTAGATACTATGTACATATCTGGGATTCATTGTAGTAGCTCTATAGGGTCATAATAAGAATAAATCTGTCGTAGAACCAGGTACTTATAATCTAATAAGCTTGCAATAGGTGCCGCTTGTATGACATTACCTTTGGCCTGTAATAAAGTTCGGAGTTCCTAAACTTTTTATTCAATAATTAGGTACCTACCATTATATAACTTTCTTCCTGCTTAATATCGTTCATTGTGATGACTTTGTAACCGGGTTTCCGGAAAAACGGGGGTCGCTGTATACGATCAAAATCAGTATTAGACTTTGCCAGGTACTTTTAAAAAGATGACGTTATAAACGGGCTATCGTTGTAGTTAGTTATATACCATTTTATTCTATCGATCTTAAATTTGTTGCCTTATTTTCGCAAATTTGTATTTCAATCTGTGTATTCGCTCCAAAAATTGCGGCTGATATTTTTCTTTTTTCGAATTTTGAAGGTAGCTTTACAGCAGCAGTAATCCATCTCCACAATTGCTTCACTTACCCAGTAATTAGACGTATTATCTACATCTATATACAGCCTTGTATTTGCCAGTAAATAAACAATTGCCTTTATGATTCTTATTACATAAGTAACTATTATTTGGATGATAGCTAATAATAATCAGTATTTGCCATTTTAGGTTAATTAAAACACATTTCATTCCAAACGAATTCAAATTATACCGAGAGTTGTAACGAAATACGTACGATTTAAGGGGGGAGTCCCTATATATAGTTTTATAGACAGGTTCTAATTTATTTTCCCACTTTCCTCTCTTTATCAGCCTTATTGCCTTACCCCGCAATGCCTTAATCACTGTTTTGTTTAAAATGGTGAAAACGCTTTTAGATCATATCGGGATCCGGTGTGTTGAGGTCTTTTCATTTCCGGCCGAGAATACGATTCGTGCACATGTTGGATTGCCGGTATTTTGTTCTTGAAGTAGAGCTGAACGTCAATTGTTGTTTTAGTTTGGCTCGAATTCACCCAAAATTCGTATCATAAAACGAGGTATTTATCGTGTATTGTTATGGTCTGTGGGAAAAGGCCGGCTACACAAATGGCGACATTTTTTACTGTAATCTCCCTACTCTAACGATTGAGGGTCTTTTTATTTCTGCGCTAGCCGTCGACACTTTATTTACTCGTAGGATATGTGCCACTGTATCAATGTCAAAGTGCATGGCTTTTGACCACAAATTTTAACTTTATTTTCATCCTCGGTTTCTACACATTGTGTCCAATTTATTTATACAAAAGAACACATTTCCACAAAGACATAGTCTATTTTCTTATGCGAAATAAATACCCCTGATATTCTCTGGTAGGGTTATTGTTCAAACGTAATATTTTACGCATTGATAAAATAGAGCAATGTGCCCGACATCGCAGGATTAAAGAGGCGATAGCTCGACAGGTGATCTACGACTCGAACGAGTATCAACTGACAAATAATTTGGCATTAAATTATCCTCATGAAATGGGTCACACGACTGTAAAGTTCAGGATCCGGTTGTCGGAATTTACAAATATATTGACGTTTGAAACCGCCACTAGGGTGATGGGAAAGAAATATATTTTGTAGACATTTTGTAAGAACACTTTCACGTTTATCATTATCCAACCATGGGGTTATTTCAGCTATATTACGTGAATACATTAATAACTACTTTAAAAAAAAATAAAAGCTTTGACCAGCTCCGATTTAATATAGACACATGAAGTTTTTATCAGCTTTGAAAATTATATGGGGATATGTAAAAGAATGTAGTCTTTAATAGGTTACATTTTTATTTTTCTCTTAATTTGGTAATTTCAAATAAGATATTTTAAATGTTTCCTTCCTCTAAAATCAATCCTTATATTAAATTAATTAATCCCAAATTCTAATAACGTTAATTATAGTGTAGAGTTTATAGTTTACAATACAGAGTACAGAGTACAGGGTACAGGATACAGGGTCCTGTACAGGGTACAGGATACAGGGTAGAAGATATAGCAACACAAGGGTACAGGGTACAAGACTATTGCCATAGACTATAGACTATAGACTATAGACTACAGACTATAGACTATAGACTATAGACTATAGACTATAGACTATAGACTACAGACTATAGACTATAGACTATAGACTATAGACTATAGACTATAGACTATAGACTATAGACTATAGACTATAGACTATAGACTATAGACTATAGACTATAGACTATAGACTATAGACTATAGACTATAGACTATAGACTATAGACTATAGACTATAGACTATAGACTATAGACTATAGACTATAGACTATAGACTATAGACTATAGACTATAGACTATAGACTATAGACTATAGACTATAGACTATAGACTATAGACTATAGACTATAGACTATAGACTATAGACTATAGACTATAGACTATAGACTATAGACTATAGACTATAGACTATAGACTATAGACTATAGACTATAGACTATAGACTATAGACTATAGACTATAGACACGGTGTTTCTCAGGTTTACGTCAATTTTGTCTAAAAAATACATTTCAGGCATTTCAATTGTATGGAATTTTTGTACTATTTATAATATTACTCGATTTGCTGTAGTGACTGGTTCATTTAGGAATACTTGCCAAATAGTACAGGCACGAACACGAACATATCAAACGAGGAGGGATTTTTAGACATATGTACATCTGCCAACCTCATAATGTTAGTATCGAACTTAAACGTAAAAATTTACGCTGACAAAATTAACCTCCAAGCGAGCTTGTGGTATTCACGTCGTCATCGTAAAACAGTTTTCATGAACGTATAAAAAATGCGATGGTCGGTATGAACACGTAATACTATTTCTACGATTAGTTTTACTATCAATTCTCCCCAGGAAACAAAAACCAGAAAATGAAATATGGACCCATTTAACCCATTTTCTTTACCGCTGTTACCATAAAGTGTTTGTCAGGTTTATGTCGATCAATTTTCGTCGGTCAATGTTCAATCGATCAATCGGTCAATTTTGTCTAATAATTAATACTATTTTTTGTTAGTACAAACTTATAAAGGCGCGCATTTTTTAAGTTACCACGGCAACATAAACAACCCGAGAAACGTAAGCCTTAATGTAACCTTGTAATATAAAACAAAATATTACTAAATGTAAAAGCTTTATTCAAATATTGAACAATCTTAATATTTTAAGTAAATGTGAAAAGTGCAGTTGGTATTTTTTGAGTTATTAATGCTTCGCTTTTTTAAATCAGAGGAAATCCTGTTAAAATTAATACTGCTAATATTCTCGGAACTCAATGAGGTTACACTTCCATTATCTAATGGCACCCCAATAATGTTTGAAACATTCTTCTTATTACTAATACTCTCTTCAACGTAACCAGTCGCCACAGCTGCCGATTTCCATCCTACTTGTCGTTGGAGTTAATCTATTGTCATGTCACTATTCGCCAAAATGGTAGCGGACTTACGTCGAAACACATGTCCCGTGTTTTTCTCACAATTGTCCAATTTAAGATACCATGCAATTTGCAAGGGACATGATCCAAATGTATTAATACCAATAACTTGATTGGTGCACTTTCCCGTATCATACCTTAAGGAGACTCTGTTTGTAGTTATATTTTGGAGTCGCAATGATAAATACTGCTTCATCAAATGCGCGTAACTAATTCCATCACTCTCGGCAATAGTAAAACGTCGAGCATCACCGTCTGAGATGGTCGGACAGTAATAAGCTTCCTCCTTCCTTGGTGTTATGTATGCGTAAATCGCACAAGTCCGGTGCATCTGTCAAAAACTTCCGCAAATCGTCTTCCTTGAATATATATGACTTTTTGGCTACTTACTAATTAGCCTTATTAATTGCCTTCATAAATACTTGCTCTTTAGCAAATGCTCAACATACAATTTAGAATAGATAATCGACATAGTCGACGCCTTGTATGACTCGTTACCTGTATCTGTTACCTTTTGCTCTTCCATCCATTTGATGATGAAGTTGTCGAATTCTTTTCCATAAGCAGCTTCCGATTTTTGCGGTATTAACCGCGTTTCTGCTTTACTATTGATGCAATCAATATTAAAACACATTTTTAAGTAACATACAACCAATAACAACTATGGTGACAACAAATAATTATATGTGACAGATTGCAAATTTATTTTTATTTTTCTCATTTCCATGACAACCAAAGGCATATAGGAATACTTTGTTGCCAAATAGTACAGGCGCGAATATTAAATGCGGAGGGATTTTTACACGTACCTACGTCGGCTAACTTCATAATGTTAGTATCGAACTTCATAAAAATTCACGTTGACAAAATTAAACTCCAAGCGAGCTGGTGGTATTCACGGCGGGATCGTAAAACAATTTTCATGAACGCATAGAAAATACGATGGTCGGTATGAACACGTAATACTATTTTTACGATTGGTTTTACTATCAATTCTCCCCAGGGACTATTAAGCTTTACGATAGAATAGGTCAGGTGCTTTAGATGCATGATGTTTGTTTTTATAACGCTGACCATAAACAACACTCATAAATGTGTTTCACTTTTTACGCTCACGGACCTGAGACATCTATTTCACATTATATTTTAACGACTCATTTAGGTAGACTATGGTAATGCAGTCATTACGGCATTGACGCTCATATATTCAACCAGATATACATAAATGATATGCGGAATATAACAGCACTAGGTTTTGGATTACGTGTTATACCGCAAAAATGTAATGTAAAGACAAAAACTATAATATTAGCCCAGACATATTAGATTAAATTTCACCAAAACCGAGAAATAAATAATGTAAATCTAAAAATCGGTACGATTATTCTATTTAGCGTAATGAAAAAATACATAGGCGAGTCCCGGTCCAGGGGTTTTATGTTTTAACACGGAAGTAATTATTGTAAAGCTGGAAATTAGCATATGTGTGTTACTTGTTGTGCTGAACAACATATCAAAAGTCCCCATCCCTCCCGTAGCGGCTTCCTGGAATTTGATGGTGTGGAAGTGGATGTGCTGAAATCCTGGAGAAGCGTTCAAATGTACTGGAACAAGCGTAGCCTAACAGCCGTTTGGCTTACATCCTCCGGGATGGTACCAAATGGAACTAGAATGAATTAGCTATCTTTTAAACTTGAACAGTTGCTATATCTCAACTTCCCATGAGACATATGAAACCAAAAACCCGCGGGAAGTAAAAGAATCAAAGAATTAACACCTTTTGCATGCTATGTAGATGACTTTAGGTAGAAGATAGGTATCGCAAAAGTGACCGAAGTAAATGTTGTAGGGCATAAAATAATCAGTTTGCGAAAAATCGCTGGGAGATTCTGGTGGCCCCTCTTCAGTTTCTACGTAGATTGATGGAGCATCGGCACCTAGGGGTCAAAACGTGAACTTAAAAGTTGAATAAATCCAACATGTCTAGTACTAAGAGACCCAATAGTTGACACTGAACTAATCCTTGGCATTCTAGTTTATATTCTTGAAATTATTTTCAAGCTTCCTTTAGTCAAGAATGTATTGTTACAAATAGATGTCAACACTATTTCTTTATTATAATATCGCTTTACAGACAGATAATTTTATGTGGTGGTTTCATCTCATGACGTTTGAAAGACAGTATGTCGCAACTGCTATTAAAGGTGAAATTCTATACTTTTTGGATATGCACACTTTATATAATATTCTTTTTGGACATTTTGTGCACAAGGTAATTGAGGAACTGTTCTAACAATATTATTTTTATATTATTTAAAACTTTGAGATACACATTATGTGCTGCCCCCTCAAATAATCTAAATTAGTGGATTATCATACATAACCTACCTATTCTTGACAGGAAATATTAACTAACCGGGGGTCAACAATTAGATTGAATTGGAGAACTTACTTAAACTACATAACTTACTTATAACTACCTTAATTCATAAAAATTACTTATAATCAAAGTAATTTAATGAGTTTTTATTACTTTCTAGCAGACATTGTAATCATGCAAGATTGTTTTGATGTTACTTAATTAATAACGCATTAAAGAGGACCGTCGCTCCATCATCATATACTGTAAATAACATAAATATATTGCTCGATTTGACAATGTGTGTGAAGAAATGAATGATTGCAACATTACAATCGATGTCGCCGCAGTATTCCGCATTTGACATTTATTTGGATAGATAGAATCATCCGTCAATTCGGCGAATCAATTATGTATGGTTTTGGTGAATAATGCATTGTCGACTCTATGTTTATAAATATTTGAAAGGAAATAATTGCTCCGCTCTAAAATTGCAATTTGTCGCACCACCTGACAGCATTGGGTTTCAGTTTTAATTTGATATGTCAGGAAACCATTAAAACATAATTGCTTAAAAAGAGCAAGGAACGCGGCCTACTTCGGTGACACAGCTAAAGGTGATATAATGAACGGATGGGAAAAGTTGCCAAGATTAACACGAATGAACTAAATCAATCAAGAGATAATGATAAAGAATGGCGGGGTGTGCCATACGTACATGTATAAGTTCATTCGCTAGAGCAACTCATCGTCAGCTGCTTGAATTCAATTAGGATTTGTGAAACTAAATATTTTACTAATAATATACGAGGTCTCTCTCAAAAGTATTCGACCTTCCTTCATATTTCCCCGCGGCTTGTATTCTGCATTATTGGGTTGGTGGCATCCTTCGAAGTAGTCCCCATTTGATTGAAGAATACGTTTCTCACGGCCTTTACACTTTTGGAAGCCGCTCTGGAACTCGTTTTTTGGTATTGCCTTGAGAGCATTCGTCGTAATTGTTCCGACTGTTTTCTTGTCGTCGAATCGGTGTTCTTTAAACGGCATTTTTAATATTGAGAACATGCAAAAGTCGCATGGAGCTACATCAGGAGTGTACGGAGGCTGACGGAGCTGTATGACTTTGTGCTTTGTCAAATATTGTTGCACGAGGATCTATTCGTGCGCTGGCGCGTTATCGTGATAAGTCACCGCTTGACCAAAACTGATGCCGCTTTCTTCAAATTGCGTTACGCAATCTTTTCGTAACTTTATGAAAATATTCTTTGTTTATCTTCTGACCCTTAGGAGCATATTTGTGGTACACAACTCCATCATAACAAAAAAAAACAATCAGCAACGACTTGACATTGCTCCGACTTTGGCGCGATTTTTTCGATCGTGGCTCCGACGGCAGCTTCCATTGCGAAGACTGTCGTTTTGTTTGGGGATCATAACCATAAACCCACGATTCATCACCAGTTATAATTTCTTTTAACAGATTTTTTTCCATTATTGACCATTTTGACCAAATTGTCCTGAGCGATTTCAAAGAGAAAGTTTTTCTGCTCCACCGTGAGTCATTTCGGAATGAATTTCCACACACCCAAACCATTTGCAAATTTTCAGTTAAAATCTTCCAAACACTAGTTTTCGGTATTCCAAGATCACATTGTAGTTCTCTGACGGTCTATCGACGATCTTCATTGATCGCAAGTTGCACACGTTCGATATTATCCGGAAGACCGCCCAGAGCGTGAGTTACTATCAATAGATGTGCGACCATCTTTGAACCGCTTATACCAGCCTTTTATTTGTGTTTAGCTCATACACTAGTCCCCAAATGCCGTGCTTATCATTTCGATGGTCTCCGCACAACTGTTTTCGAGTTTTAAACAAAATTTAATGCAAATTCGTTGATACGATCATTCCGTCATTTTTAACATTAGAAAAATGCTACAAACGTAAAAAACAGTAATAAACGCAGGCTGGATGTAGACTAAACCACCCCGACGAAAACTGCGGCATCTAGGTAGTTCGTGAAGCTTTACGGTTGACACCCGTCTCGTACCTGGCAGAAGGCGCTAAAATTGCCAGGCGCGAAGATGGAAGAAGGTCGGATACTTTTGGGAAACTACAATAAGAGACTAGGTAGGTGGGTGTAAATAAGTTTGATTATTTAGTGTTCGTTTTTAAAAACAGAAAATGTAAATACATTTTACTTAACACCTAATTGTGGCTTTGAAGTAATAATGTATATTATTGTATATTAGTAATAATGTATTATATATATATATATATATATATATATATATATATATATATATATATATATATATATATATATATATATATATATATATATATATATATATATATATATATATATATATATATATATATATATATATATATATATATATATATATGTATATATGTATATTATATATATATATATATATATATATATATATATATATATATATATATATATATATATATATATATATATATGTATATATATATATATATATATATATATATATATATATATATATATATATATATATATATATATATATATATATACCTTAACACCTAATTGTGGCTTTGAAGTAATAATGTATATTATTGTATATTAGTAATAATGTATTATATATATATATATATATATATATATATATATATATATATATATATATATATATATATATATATATATATATATATGTATATATGTATATATGTATATTATATATATATATATATATATATATGTATATATGTATATTATATATATATATATATATATATATATATATATATATATATATATATATATATATATATATATATATATATATATATGTATATTATATATATATATATATATATATATATATATATATATATATATATATGTATATTTTTTTTTCACGACATTTCTGAAAATTTTAGAAATACCTACCAGTCATAGAAATCCTAGTCATCAAAATAATAATAATAGACAAACTTTAATAGAAACTTTCCTAGGAAGCAAAGCAATATATTTAATCATAATAGGCAAGAACATAAGAATACTGAGTCCCACATAAATATAAATAATACGAATAATAGATATGCTGAGAATAATAATTATTTTAATCGTAACCCAAGTAATAACAATAATAATAATCGCAGATTTAGTTATAATACAATAATAATCCTAACAATAGAAATTATGGCAATAATGTAGACAAACGGGTAATAATAATCAACAAAATAATGATACTAGAGTACATAATAGAAGCCAGGATAGGAATGAAAATATACGCTATCATTGTAATGACGGTGGAAATGGCAATGATAGGAGAGTAAATTTTCAACGTACTAACCATTCACGAGTAATTAATTCACAAGATAATACAAGTAATGCCATAAGAACAAGATCTCTAGAGAGAGACATCTGATAATCGTGAAAAATCCCAAAATGACCAATGAAATCTTGACCACGGTCAGCATTTTCAGGAAAATGCAAACCAAACCTCGAAGTACTCGTATGTAATTATGAGCAACCCAGAGAGTACATTCGAGAAGAAATTAATTTAGAAAGTAGGGATAAAAATAGTATAATAAGTATGTCTGGCAAAATAATAGAGAAAATATAATTAATCAAATTAAAAATCTAGACTCAATTAATTAAAATTCCAAAATTAAATTTAATAGGGGCTAATAGGAAAAAGTTATGCGAAATAAATAAAATGATTAATATAGAATTAAATATCAAAAATTTACATATAATCATTAAATTATTTTTTGTACCAAATTTAGAACACGATATAATAATAAGCGTAATAGGAATAATGACGAATTGAAAAAGAATAAAGTAATAATAAATTAGAAAAATAATATTATAATAATTGAAAGATGAAATAATACGATTTAACGATGAGAAAGAAAGTGAATTAAATTTGAAAGCAACAAGGGTAATTAAAAATGAGAATTTATGCAAAAAGATGAATATAATGAAAGAAGGTATGATAAATATAAATAAGAATGAGGTGACTGAATATGAAACCCATTTGTTGAGTGTATGAAGACTGGGAAAATAAAGATAATAATGTTGAATTACTGCATATAAACTGTGACAAGGAAGAATATAGGGAAGAAGTAAGGATGATCTTAAGAATGCATGATAAACTTATAAAGAAATAAACACGAGTACTAATAATCTAGACGTTATAAACCTAGAAAAATTACTACTTATTCTTACCTAATGATATTGACCAAAAAATAGTTGTTCCACCTCCTATTTTTAATTCATTTCCTTAATATGCCATCAGTTAACTCAGTCTCATTAACTGGTAGAATGCTTGGAATAGTCGTATACAGTCCTAACTATAACTTACATGTCTGCTGAATGTGCCGACTCTCGGAAAATCTACCATTTGAGCAGTGCCTGTGATTTGAAACGAATGTTCTCGATTTGCTGAACGATCAGAGACTATCTATCGGTCAGAAACTAACCGAGATCCTTCGCGGTCCCATTTCGAACGTCAGGCCAGTTAAAATGTCAAGACGTACCAAACTAATGTTGGCATTTTATTTTCTTGGAAAATTAGAAACGTGCCAGTTTAATGATGTTCAACTGCGGCAAATGAAATCCGATGAAAATCGAGAATTCATTGGCTAGCTATTTGGACAGATGTAAATACATTCACTTGTAATAATTCCACTGAAATTATTTTATATGAGAGATGAACGACAATTAAATTTTAAATGTGGTGATTCAATTAAATGCCTTTGTCTTTATTAAAGTCGACAAAGATTCAGCGATAATTAATAAATGTGTCACCAAAATTTTCCACGTTTAACGAATCGCTTAAAAGATAGTAAATATTACATACATATTTATACATATACATGTTTCTAAGAGATGAATTTTCAACACATATTAAGGGGTTCTTTAATTATTTTTCTAAAACCGCTTCCACACCCTTTAAAGCTGCGGTAAAACATTGTTTTTATTTATTTTCCTACCATTGTACTATGAATGAATGGTAAATTCTGATATAAATGATCAATTCGTACCTACATCATTCTGGAGAGCCTCAGAAAAGGAGAAAGAACTTGTACAACTTAAATGATTCGTTTCCGTATATATGTCCAGATAAAGTGTTTTTAATGATTACTTCCGGTATTTGACTAAGATAATACGAGTATATAATAATAGCCCATATTATGTGACATTAACCCACTACGATTAGGTATATATAGTTCTTCATGTTCGCTATTTATGACAATAAAATATCTTTTATTTTAATGCGTCCACTTAAAAATTTTATTTTTTGGCGATAGCAGACAAATTATTCAATTCCTTGGCATATGCACCGAATGCCTGGAGGTATGTGGGGTACTTTAATAGCGCCGAGTTTCCATGGCAGACGCAGAAAATGTACTGAGCGGGATATCCGGAGGCAAATTTTTCGCGTTCCTTTCTTTGTTCCCTCTCAATTTTATAAATGGTATTGCAGACATGCAATAAATAAATAAATAAATTCATTTATTCATTGATAAATACACTGGATAATAACAATAAAATAGTTCAATCTGCCATAAATGTAATCTTCAAATCTTTAAAGTTGGGCGTTACGCCATAGCTATAAACCATATGAATAAAATCAGTATTGCACTAGCCAAATTTGTGTTGAAACAACTCGTAGATACAAGATGTATACAAACTTTACTCTTTCTCCGATGAGAAACGTAAACATAATACCATAATACGTTGAAATGTTAAAATTATGAAGACTAGAGACAGGAAACTGGCGGTTTAAACAATGATATATTTTCCATCGGAAAAAGAACAGCCTAGTGCGATAGCCCATCGGTACACTAAAAGTGAAGAAAAAGTGAATTCAACTCAAAGATAATCAAATTCTGTCAGGGTTTACAACCGGTACAAGGCTACTGCGGGTACGGCCTACGGAGCCAGTCAAAAGAAATCAATCAGTAGATAAATGTCAAAACTCCTCAACCTTTCGCACCAAAAGAGTACCTAATGATTTACTTAAATAGTTATATACTGGCCCTCGAATATTTTAATTTTCATATTTTGATGGAGGTGCAGTTTCATATTTGCTTTTCAACTACTTCTATATCCTTTTAACGTTAACGTGTGAAATAATTAGTATATTTTTTGGTCTGCCGGGTAGAGTAGTGGTATTCTGTACTATTATTCAGAACAGCTATATGCCGATTCGCGGTATACTATGGCTTCTTGTTACGTGTCATATGATATAATATATACCGCAATTAAGAGCACGACTATGTTTTAGACTTCTGAAACGCTTTATACCTACAATAAATTTAAAGATTGGAATTTCTATTACACCAAATTATACTATGACTCAGTGCACGAGGAGATTATTATTTTAAGTCAGTTGGATTTCAACAGGCATTTCTGGTCACATTTTTATATAAATTTTGTCATAAAATCGTCTCTTAAAATATTTACATCTTGAGAGAACAGTTACAGAAATACACTTACCGTAATGCAACCGCTGTATCCATCTCTTAAAAAACTCGTTACTTATAGTATTTCTACTTACTATTTTACCAAGAAATCAACCGTAGCATTACACTCCTTATATATAATTCACGTAGCTACAGTTTCTCTAGTTTTAACTTTATTGAAACTGCTATGCTGTCATTTAAAATTTTTCTTGTATGCATATCTTTTTGCCGATGGATATGTATAACGTATATCCAGTTAGTGTTTGTTTTCTTACTGAAATCGGCTAGCTACTTACCCATTACATGAAGCACCTCACCATCATAATCAGTCTTTTTAAATCGAATTTGTGCTTTAGACGTTCTCTATTAGCACGAAATAGTCGATTATCGAAGAGGTTTCCTCTTTCAATTTTACTGATTTAGTTCATTTTAGTTGAATTGCACCTTGATAACGTACATGCAAGCAATTAATACACACTTATATTGTACACGTTTGCGCCAATGAAACAATACCAAAAAATATAACCAAATTTATTGAATATAATATATTCAGTAAACTCTGACATAACCAAGCTTTTTCTCCCCCGCGATTTGTTACATTTTTCTGAATCGCAGTATATTTTGCCGGAGATAAACGCGCATTATTGATACCATTTTATACTGCATTTCAGATCGCTAAAACATAGTTGTACCAACTCTGATTCGCAGTATATATTGTAATATCATAAGACGGGTAACAGGAAGCCATAGTATATCACGAATCAGAGTACAGCTCCGCTGAATAATAGTTCAGAATTCCAATACCTACGCTGCCGGGTACAGACATGAAAATGTCTGTATAAGAAGAATATAGTCCTGTGTAGTGAGGGAATTCAGAAAAATAAATATAAAAATACGAGTGGTAATTGCCTTGTGTATAATAAAATATGACAAATGTTTCAAAGTTTTAATAATAGTGGAAGCTATTATGCTTATATCCATGCGTTCGGTGTACTATTTACATTGCCAAGGATTGCGTACAAGATTGCGTAGTATAGTTGCAAAAAAAATATGTACAGCTTCTTTACACATGCCAATTATGAATCCATTCCGTTAGTAAATAAATCAGTTATCATTAGCTGATTTATTTACGTTTACTTTATTGAACCATAGATCCCCTTCGTGATGTATTTAATACCAAAACAAAGCAACATAAATAAATGATGAAAATTGTATTGTGTATTTTTGTAACAGCAAGTCCTTAAATGGGGAATCCAGGCACATCCATAACGGAAATAATTGGAATAGGAAAATAAATATTTATAGAAATATTACGAAGACTTAAATGTTATAATCATAATGTCCTTATACCTTGAATCTAATTACTTCATCTTTTGATTTTAGCATACAATATGTAGCTACGCTTTTATGCCGGGGTATTCCAATAAAGCGACCCTCCAATTACTGAGCCCGCGGTTACAAGACACGTTTAAGGTACGACTTATATTAAATCCCAGTTTAAGAGTTTTATAATGGAATGAATAATTTAAGAAGCTTCCCTTAAGATATATGAGACTGTTCTCAAGATCCTTTTACTAGAAATTCCTACTAGGACTTCTTATTCTTTTACTGAGGCATTGATTTTTATTAAATTAGGATTACAGTTTCAATTGTTTCAGAGCAGAATATTAAATCACTTTAAAATACGCAAATGAGGATAATTTATTGTCTATAATATAGTGCATCCCCTAGGGTGGAAAACTCTTCCCTATAATGTGGAAAGTTTGACTTCAGAACCTTCTTTGAGGTCATTTGTGGGCCAGCAGAACATGAGGTGACATCCCGGTTCGTTGGAAAAGTCCGCCATATTGGATTTTCTGTCAAATTGACAGATCGCTGGATCTATGTAATGCCTGGTCTGATTTGAATAGATTTTTTTAGTTCGACTGCAAAGCTCTACTACCCCCAGAAAGTTACAAAAAAAACGAAATTAAAATTATTCTTTTCTTTTCATTATCATTTCCACCTATAGCACCTTAACAAAAAAAAATATAACTGTATTTGTAGGCTATTGCGTTAGCTACAAATCTGCGTATAAAAAAATTTATTATCTTAAAAATAAGAAATAGACGGCCATTTTAGTCCAGAGCTCAGGCGGCTACAATTTGAATGTAGTTGCTAGTCCTGAGCGTCCGTCCCTCTAGCACACAATCTGGTGTTTTATTTGACAGACATTTGCAAATTTTCGTATATTGAATGAATTTTTTTTCATGCGCGACATTAATTTTATCGCTCATGAAAATAGCCAATAATTTAAAAAACTATCAGGAATAGCGCGCAAAATATTTGTACTCTCTAAAAATTGTTCATCATCCAATTTATACCCAAAATTAAGGACATGTAATGGAGCAAAATGTACACTCTTTAAACAATTTAGATATAAACGAATGCCCTTCCAATATGATGCGGTTAAATATATGCCCTTCCAAAATGATATGGTTCAAAAAAGAAAACAATGTTGGTGGAAAATTTTCTGCAGATTTATATGAAGATTCAGGTTTTATAGTTTGCGCTAAAAACTCCTCTGCGAGATTTATGCAATGATAGGTTGTCCACATATTTTTTTTTGTACAAATTTTATAGGATAATTTTTTAATAGCTGCTTCTTTACTAGTCTAATCCTGTTGAAATGTGAGCGGCTAGAAGAGCCATTACACATTCAAAAGTTTAATAGGCTGGTATATATCTTGGATTATCTCTTGCCACATATTTTGCCACTAACTGGCAAGTCTTGCCAGTCGCCATATATTTTGTACCCTCGAAACATTCCGAACTTAATGAAACTTTGGGATGTTGTTTGTGGGTGTCCGCTAGTGCTACACCCAAATGAACCAACAAGAAAACCTTGTGAAATTTGGGCGAAAACCCCAAAAAAATGTCACTTTTCTCGGTTTTCTCGAAATATTTCGAAAACCCTGCACTTTAGCGGACAACTTTAAATTAGTAAATTGTAGAGAATTAAATTTCCTGTCATATTTACTATTAAATCGTATCTTTTGACCCTATAGGTACCAATATACGGAGTTTTGAGAAAGTGCAAAATTTAAAAAAAATCGTAAAAAAATGCTCAAAAGGCTGGTTTTTCGAAATTTTCCATTTTGCAACATATCTAGTGGAGTCGTGGGATCTCTTTCCATTTGCATACGGTAAAATATCCACCACCCCACTTCCTCCTCGGTAGGATATCCATACTAAACAGGATGATGGATGATGGATATCTTAACGACACCTCCTATCGAAGCACCAAAGTCGCAGAAAGATCTCGTCGGGCTGTATTGCACTCGTTCATCAAATTTGTATTTTTAGCATCAACTGCAGAGATAACGGCTCAATATATGTTCTTATCAAACGACACCAAAAAATAGAATTTTGTCACAATGCTGATAGCAGAAATGACAGCAAAGGGGATTTAGGTAAAACAGGAAATCAGCATTTTTGTAATTTTTTACGATTTCGAGAAATTTTGCATTTTTCAAAACTCGGTATGTCGGTATCTCGGGGTTAAAAATACGTTTTATAGAAATATATATTTTATGATTCATAAAACATGCTATATGTTTTATAGTTATAGTAAAGGGCTTAGAAAATAAAAGAAATTTAATTCCCTATAATTTACTAATTTGAAGTGGTCCGAAAACCGAAAAAAGTGCAAAAATTTTGGGATATTTCGCCCCCCCCCCCTATCCGCAAATTTCCACAGGGTGTTTTTTTGTAAAATACATTGGGTGTAGCAGTCCTGGATACCCACACACAACATCTCAAAGTTTCATTAAGATCCTATGACCACTGGTCTGAAACCTCAATCGCCATTAGAATAATGGCGATTTTTCTTTACGTGACGACGAACGTGGTTATGTAGATTATTATTATGCAAAAATATGGGGCATTTTTACATTTCAGCCCCTACAACCACCCCGTACAGGACCACCGTTGATGATAAACGAAATTCGATTTTTCTAAGGTGAGGAATCTTACAAAATTGTTCTCACCTTTTAAACTAAAAATGAAAATAATTTTTATACGGCTCTGAGGGGACCGTCGACTTTACTATATCAAAACTTCCACTACATAGTCCAATTCTATTTTTATTTTCATCCTCGCCCTCACCCCCTTGGAAGACGTAATACATACTATTAGAAAATATCGAATTACTGGTGATTAACTAGTAAGCGCGATCAAAGCTTCGAGCAAGACGTGACTGTGAGATTAAAGAACAATCTGCAATTAGCAGACGCTTGCGTTGTAATTGTTGTGCACCCCGGAATATGTCATTTTATGTTAGTTATACAACTGGGACGAACTATCTACCAAGTCTAAAACTTTCTGGGTAGGTATTGTTCTGTTGAGGCGTAATTGTATTTATTCACGTGTATAGCACCAATGGAAATTATTAAGTTACATATGTAGGGATTCTTGCTTTTATTGTTCTTGTTTGGGACGTTCCTGCTTTTACTATATCTGCAAAGTTGCATGTCAAGTGTTTATGATACTTTGAGTTCAAGGGATTTTTTATTGTTTAATCGGATGTACCTCGCTTATACTTTCGCAAGATTATAAAAGAAAGTTTCAGAGAATTAGCAAATAAACTTGTTAAACCTATGCAGTTAATGTGTAATTTTATCATTGTTAGAAACTGTTACATTCTGCTATTAAAATTTTATATTTTGATATCCTTAACATTTATTTAATGGTAACAAGTTTTGCGTATGGCTGATCTTTAGTTGGGGCCCTATTATTGATGTCGTGGGTGCCTTCTTATATTTATAATAATAAAATTTATGACAGTATTATAACAAAAAAAACGACTGATTACAAAATCTTAACGTTTCGGTCCTTTTTGTGCCTGTTTTTGGATTTTATTTTAATACCTATTTGACAGTTAAAAATAAGTTTTTATAGTAATCATTAATTTGTATTTATATATATTTCTAACCATTTATTTGTATAGTAAGCTTTAATATATATAGGATTACTAGATTAGTATGTCCGATTAGTATCATATACAAGAACAGTCAATATACCTTATGAACTATATGTATTATATTTCATTATTAATATAGAAATATAAAAATTCGGGCAAACTGGAACATATAATGGCTTACAAAAACTTAAAAAATCTCACGACCAAAGCAATAAGAAATTAAAAGAAGGCTTATCTAAACTCACGGATACGAACAACAGGTACTTCAAAAACTCTATGGCAGGATCTTGCTGAACTTAATATTTGTTCTCGTGTAAAGCTGACCTCGTCGGGTCGGTAGGTACGGGGGTGTACCGGGTCAAGAGTAGTTAGATGGACGGCATTTTAACGAAAACTCACCAGGAACAATCAACAACGTTTATTTGATATTAACACATGAGTAATGGTTAACGATATATTCTTAATGGACAACTGATGATACTGATCATGGATATCACAGCATGTTACAGACTGTTGCAGAAATGTATGCGGGCGACTTAGTTACCGCATTATATAACGTTGACTAGGTCAGTATGTATACATCCACAATAGTTGCATTAAGTCGGCCTTGATCTAATGAATGACTTCGTCGGCATTTTACTAAATGTGTTTACAATGCGTGCTAGTTTACTTTAGAATAATAACAAAGAATAAATATGATATTGAATAACAAATAAGATATTGAGAGCTCGTGTGGCCGTTATGGCACTACACTTGCAAAAAAAATAATACTGATATTCCGGCTGACATTTCAAATGTTAATCAAATTAATAGTTTCTGTGTAAATTTTGTGAAAAATATGCCAGCTGGAAATTTTCAAGATTCTATAAAATTTGATTCTGATAATCTTCTAATAGATTCTGTTGAACAATTTAATTTTACTTTAACTACCAATGAACAAATTTATGACACTATTAAATCAATTAAAAGTAATGCATCGGGAATAGATGAAATTAATATAAACAATGATACATTATTGTTACCCGTATATTCTACCTTATATTACTCATATTGTAAATTCGTGTTTGCTGGAAAACTATGCCCACGTTTATGGAAAACATCATAATACCATTACCTAAAATTTCACAACCTAAGAACTTCAAAGTCTTGAGACCTATTAGCATTCTTTCTCCGCTATCGAAAGTTTTAGAAAAAATTACATCAAATCAAATAAAAAGTCACTTAAACAAATATCACATTTTACCACAAACTGAATCGGGCTTTAGACAAGGTCATAGTTGCACAACTGCTCTTTCTAGCATTTTTGATGATATATTAAAGGCATCGGATGATTGTGAATTAACAGTATCAATTGTGCTTGACTACTTAAAAGCTTTTGATTGTATTAATCACAAAATATTACATGATATCGTAACTTCAGTAACAATGTAGGAAAGTTAATTCAAAATTATCTAATTAATCGCAAACAAATGGTAATTTTAATCAATAAATCATCTTATGAAGTAATTTTGGATCGTGGAGTATCACAGGGTTCTATACAAGGGCCATTACTATTTTCAATATATACCAGTCAAATGCACAAGGAACGATTAACGTGCAATATACATTAGTATTCAGATGACACAGAACTCTGTAAGTCATTTCCTCCATCTGATACCGTACATGTCATAAATGCAATTAATGCTGATTTGCAGACTTTTGTAAAAACCACAGACCACAGTTTATGTATAAATCCAAATAAGTCGGCAGTTATGTTAAAGCAGTTTCGCAAGGGCTGCGACAAAAAACAACTACAGCCTAGCGATATTGCCTCCCACCCAGAATTCAATTAGATTTCACTAGCTGCGCACCTACCACAAGGTAAAAATGCATTTGAATACCATTTAGTTAGTCTTTGCTCTTGGCAAAATCTTTTGCTTTTTGCTGAATCTTTGCTCTTTGATTGCTTTGGTAAGAAATTGATGATTTAACTTGACTCGTATGAGTTTTCTTTTTTCACACGTCAAAAAGTGGTTAGGAGTTGACGAGGACAAGAACAAGGCCTCTTGGCTGCGGACTTCCCCATGTCTCAGCCCTAACATTATGACAAGAGACGTGGCACCACAATATCTGCTGGAGCTTATCTCGTGCGGCTGCAAAAAAAGGCTACAATAGTGTCTGCAGCTGCAGGAAGGCTGGACCAAAGTGCTCCGTAGTTTGCATCCACTGCGAGGGAATCTCATGTGACAACGTCCATGAGCTCGCATTAAGTCAGGATTACTCATCCAGAGATGACCTGCCAGACGAAGATTAACTAAACGAAGAATTGTGGGTGCCCTTCTCGGATATTCTTGAAAACCCTCCTGACATCTCAAATGACGACGTCTTGGAACAACCAGGTCCATTAAAGGGGGCAAAATTTGTTCAAAATAAACACATCTTCAAAATTGAGTTAAGATTTTCAGTATTTTTTATCGATGTACATGTATTTCTTTTTCAATATAATAATGATAATGTCAGTGCTTTGATTTTTTCACATACGCGTGTAATTGAAAATGCAAATATCTCTAATATTTTTCAAGTGGTTGAGGTGGATGGTCACTTTGGAGTCCCCTGCGACCACATCAGAGTACAATGAAAGGGTGGGAGCAGGTTCTCAAATAATATACTAGGCCATCAGAAACTTGAATGGTACTGAAAATATTCTCCCTAGCTGTATATCCGAAAATATGGTTAAAAAATGATTATAACTGTCTTTGATAAAAAAAAACAGTCCTTCCGGGATAAAATTGACAAAAACTTAAAAAGGGTCAAACACTCGACATTTTCTTTATTTTTGGCAAAGACCCGGTCGTATAAAGATGTTGAAAAATTGGATTTAGCATTATCTTTCTATCATAAACATATCAAAAATGTAAAAGAAAAAACACTAGTTGCAAGATGGATTCATATTAATATATGATATTTATAACTTTACATAAAAGAGGATGTTACAGATATATAATATTGCAAACTAATTAATAAGAAATTACACTGAACCAGCTTAGGTACACCAAACCCTTACCAAAAAGCAAACCAATCACATTTTGTTAAAAGGATAACTATATAATATGAGAATACCAGTGTGGCGCGTGAAAATAAGTTTATTTATTGGCCCAATAAAGCTGCTAATACCTGATATGCAAATTAGATGTGAACTTTAAAAATAAACGGGATCAAATGACGTTTTAGTATATTGAGCCGGTAACTCCAGTGAGCGCCAAATCCCCTGTTAAGACCGGAATCAGGAATGCTAAAATGTCCCTAAATGGAGGTCGAAATGGAATATTTGATTTCTAATTTGCTGATGCTGGAATTCCTAGCCCCAAATTATACCTCGGCTAGTATTTATAGAATCTAATAAAATACATTTAAATTTGATTTAACCCATGCCGATTATAAGATATTAAATTTTAATAGCGATTCATTGCAAATGCGGTTTTGGTATGATGTAACTGATAATCTGTACAGTATATTCTAACAGTATAACATTATCATGTTATAATGGCATCAATATATCTCATGATTATAATAACGTAAGTAAGTTCAATATGATACTAGTGCCATAATAAAATCCCAAAGAGAGTCCTAGTACCATAATTAAATTTAAAAAATAGTAGCTACAGTTTTTTATTCGAGGAACTGGACCCAGACGACTGGGGTTGGACCCAGTCGTCTGGGAATCCAGACTTTACTCCCACCTGCACCGGAAAAACTCCTCAATAAAATTTTCTACAAAAAGGGGAGTAGTACTAAGTGCGGCTACAAAAAAGTTGGATAGTTTTGTTCATTAGCATTTACCAGTTGTCAAGGCCAGTCGTGCTCCAATGTTGAATCGCCATTAGAAGAGGATGCTTACGATATCAGCGATCTGATGCATCGCTGTTAGAATAATTTACTTGTATCCAACAGGAAGAAGAATAAGAAGAAGGAAGAGGAAAAACATATGTTCCATTAGATAATTATCAATCAGACGAATAGTTTTCCCCAATTACCCATAATTCACACTGCTTTCATGAGTTCCAATGGTACCATTTTTATTTAATACAATATCATTTAACTAAACAGAACCACAATAGACCGTGGATTAGGCCTACCGGGCAAATCACGTTAAAAAAACGCATAAACCTCACATCAAAAAGTATATACCTCACAGGTGGCGTGGAAACGTGTGCATATTATGGAGAACACAACTTTTTCAACTTTTTGAATCGCTATATCTCAGAAATGATGATTCTTAGGGGAAAAAGTGTCACTTTGTCTGACCTATTTTAATGATAAAACTTATCGTTTGGCTGAAAAATGTAAAAAAACCCATATTTGCAAACTTTGACCCTGAATATTTTTTTGCCGTTAATTTTTGCAGATGTGAGATCGATGGGGACTTTTCACATTTCGCTTATAATAGCATTGTCAACATTCGTACCAATTTTCAGCTTTATGCGAATTATTGAAACTTTGATTGCCTGTTTTAACCGGGCTAATATAAAAAATTTCTTTCGTTAAAGAACTTCGAAATGAATTTTCAGTTTTATAATTTTGCGAGTTACCTCCTTTATCCACTCGACCCTCCCATTGTAATAGAAAATTACGTGTAACGAAAGAAAATCCCTTGTGTAACTAAAAGCGTTAGAAAATTAAAAGAGAAAACATTTTCATAGCTTATCATAGTGAAGAAAACTCACATGAAGACTTCTAGGATGTTAATCTGCATAACCAATTGAGCATTTATACCAAAATCCAGCTGTTTATTGTATTTTTCTGATATAACGATACTGGCCTATTATTTAAGCATACTACTACAGCACTAACACTACTATATGAAATAAACAAAATTTACAAATTGGTTGAAATAACTGCTCTTCTTAATGCCTCTTAACACTGTCCGATTTCATTGC
This sequence comes from Tetropium fuscum, assembly GCA_964058915.1. Lineage (NCBI taxonomy): Eukaryota > Metazoa > Arthropoda > Insecta > Coleoptera > Cerambycidae > Tetropium > Tetropium fuscum. The sequence continues at coordinate 65,465 of CAXKVY010000186.1, read as the reverse complement.
GTTAATTATTGAGCTAACAATTACGGGTTTCCACTGTGAAAAATGTATTCGTAGATTTCCTTTAATTAGCCTGATGATAAGCGAAATGAAATTAACGGCGAGTTTTGTAAATGTGTGTTTGTGTTGGAATATTCAGCTGCATTAAAATATCGATTGTACTGCAGCGTAGAATTAATTTTACGTAATCCAAACAATAATCTAACGAATAATTTAATATATATTGTGCAAACAAGGCGTTCAGCAAATGAAATTCTTACTAAGATTATTATATCTGACTATAACAATGTAAAATGATTATTATTTAGCTCTCAATTACTTTCTATGTTTCATTGATTCTATGATAGACAAGTACTGTAATTTAGTTTGTACGCCAACATCATTATTGTTTAGTAAGAGCTGTTGATATCTTTTACGAAGTAATAGATTTATTTTAACAAGTAGGTACCAGAAATTATAGGTACCGTAGACCGCACTTTGAACTAGGGGCAAAATTAAACAAAACCATTAAGTTCTAAATCCAAAATATCGTTCTGAAAATTACAGTTTATAGCTGGGCGTTCCTGCAGCGATATTCTATGGTATTTGAGGAAACATTGGTAACACCACTTGAGGAGCTTAACGTATTATTTACATGACTTGAATGATCAAAGAAATATCTTTTTCTAATTATGACATTTAAAGTGACACTTTTCAAAACCTTTTGATCTAAGGAAACGTCTTACTTTTCACAACCAGTTACGAAAAGTAAAATTTAACGTAACTGATTTTGTAATAGTTATTTACATTCCAAACTACATTCCAGTGGGCGAGAAACGTCAAGTACCTTGGCGTTACCCTGGATCGAGCCCTGGCGTGGAAGGAACATATAGAATCAACTACGAAAAAGGCAAAGTTCATCCGAGCCCTGCTGTACTCGATGTACAGCCGGCGACAAGATGCTGAGCCTGAAGAATAAGACGACCCTCATCAAGAGACTCATCCTATGCCCCCAGATGATCCTACGTATCCACAATATGGGGATACGCAGCGAAGACGCACCTCAATAGAATCCAAGTAATAGAAAACAGCGCTTCGGACTGCAGTTGGCGCCTCATAGTATGTGATCAATGAGGTTATCTGTAGGGCCCTGAAATACAAGACGGTGATGGAGATGATCAAGGACCACGCCAAGAAGCTCTACTTCATCGCAGAAGACCACGGGAATCCGCTGATCCTGCTGGACACGGACTACGATCCAGAAGAAGCCGGACCTCACAAGCGACCAAAGACCCACATTCTGGACAACGGGTAAGTATAATATAATCACGATCTTAAGTTTAATCACGATTGATGTGAGAAGGAGCAGAGACACAGAAGAAAAGACCAGAACCAAAGAAAACCGATCGAGACGACACTGAAACAATCCAATTAGGTGGCCTACTGCCTTGCCAATCCACAAACCCTTACTGTACCTGACGTTAAGTACGACCTGGCGAGCTGATAGCTAATCAACACGCGAGCTCCGTCATCCATCCGGAGCTGTAATGCTCACCCTCCCATGCCAACCTAAATGCCGCGCAGCTGAGCTCTAGCAAAGCCCGGCGAGAGGCAGGAATGATTCCTCAAACACCCGACCTGACCTCCCCCCCATATTTAATACATACCGGAGAAGAAAGTTAAGAGCGCCAGAAGCAAGACTTTGCCGGTGGAGCCCATCAGCCAGCATTATAAGACAATCCAGATAACATCAACATCATCATACAACAATCACAATGCCCCTCACTAACATATGACAATGATATGGATCTCTAAGAACCACTTATTCACTCTGATATACCTACACATATATAAACGCTTTTTCCAAAAGAACATAGTGTTGGAAACACGTCATATAATATATCATATATAAATTGACTTTCTGTTATATTCATATTTCCATAGGTAGCAAAAAATGAGTATAATCCTATTATAACTAGGATTTTCAGTATGTTAGACAACAAATACGCACAAATAAATAGATACAGAATATTCATATAAAATCCTCTACTCCATTAAAATGATAAACCGTTTTTTCCGCATAGTATTGAAAAGCTATTAAATAATTTTATCAGTTCATCTAATATTCTTTAAATTTCGTAATACACTTCCTTTGATCTACTTTAAACCGTTGAGAAGTTATAAAATACTTGATCTGTCCTTTGTAAATGATCCTAGGTATTTCCAGCCTAAATAGACATATTGAAAAACACCGCTTCGAAATACAAAGTAGTCGTATAAACACGATACTTTATTTTTATTAGGGAATGACGAGAGATTTTTATTAAGCAGGTACAATACTAGGGTGAATAACAGAGTACCTGAACGAAAATATATTCTATTTCATGCAATACCTTGAATGACTTTCAGGCATACGGCCCGGTAGTTATACATGAAGTTGCACACATCATGCCACTGTAAAATGTAATATGCCAAATGAATGCAAATGTAAAATAACCCTGACACTTTTATTTTGATTTACACAATTTTAAGAATACATTTCGCAAATGGTGTATTTTACTTCTGCATATCGAGATGCTGTGATGATGTACATAAACTTTCCTTATACTGAAAGCTATACTATTTATACGGGTTTGTGCTATTCTCACTGGAAAACGCTCTTGCATTTTATTTGACAAGTTAGTGTTGTTGTCATAATATGCTTTTGCATGGACTTAATAGCATTGATTAATAACCTGCAGTTAAATTACCATGTAAATAGAAATTAAGCAGCCTTACCAGTCATTTCCTGTTTTGGTCATATTTTGTCTTTTCCTTCCAGTTTGATGGGGTTTGGGCTCCGCAACCATGTTTACATCTGAAAATAAATATGATGTTAAAATAAGCATTGAATGACATTTTGTGCTTCAATTATTGAATCTGTAGGTTTTTTAGTAAGTAGGCCATTTAGTTTGTGTTAAAATTGTTGCAAAGAAAGTTGCAGAAAAGAAGATAGTGCGCAGAGATTACGCATTTTTTAGTCGACTGTTTCTCGTATAGGAAAATGATACAATGAGACTAGAAAATATAAAAGGTGGCCTAATCAACACCGAAAAAGATCTACAAAGCCAGGAGGTTTGAGCCTTCAATCTTACGAAATTGCATACATACAACTTCATATCTCATAAATCAATTACTAATCGCAAGACAAGTTAGTATAAGTGTCGACGAGATCGGGTCCAATCTAAATCGTCCTGCCAGAATTACCAGCCTTCTCCAATGTCACAGTACTGCACTGTTACAATTTAATACATTGTTACAAGAGGCCATGTTAACAAAAATCAAACGTCAATGAGAAGTTCTTTTCACGTATGGAAGAAGGATACAAATTATGGAAGACATATGGACATGGTCGAGTATACAGGTCACTCACACCATGGGAATAGATGATTTGAATCTGACATTCAGATTATGTGCATCGGTTCAATAAGTGATTTTATTATATAGGTAAGGTGGTGTTGCAGTTATTATAACCTCATGAAAAATGAGAGAGTACGACCAGAGGTAGAAGAGAGGTAGAACTATGACCAGCATAAAAAACTATATATATATTTATTTATTTGTATATATATTTTTTATTGTCAGCCAAAATATAATACAAATAATGCGGAAGCTAGGCTAATGGTTTCTGTCGCCATTGTCATAAATTCAACATGCATCAACGACAAAATATAGTGTGATATTATCAAGGTGACACAAATTGCAGCTTTCAAGAAAATTAGATATGGGTACATACAATTAATTAATCGAGTTCTTGGCAAAATCAGAGGGCTCCAGTACAATACAATATCTCATTAAGTAGTTTCCCCTTTCTTTCTTTGGTGATATACCTTTTAGTATTGCAAATACTTGTGGGCGTGTGTATATGACAGCCGATCGTGACATGCTATTTATCTATCCAATCAGCAAGGTTGGGTAATACGGACAGGCCATAATTTGCTGTGCTGGGAAATAAACGAATTACTGGTACGTTTTATCTATATGCTGCCAAGTAAATATTGCTCTTTATGAATGGTTACAAGGTCAGACAGTATAACATACCTCACATTTTAGAGGCCAAGCTTTATATTTAATTCGGAAGAACATAATATGAACAGCTTGATAGTTCGGTTTAAGAATATATCTTATTAGCTTATTAATTAGATTGTTTATGTGCCAAACACTCAATATTATGTGCGTCCATCCCCCAACGGACACGGACAGTCAGTTTGGGCCCGCGTGAAAAGACTCTAAAGTAGTAAGTAGGTTCTAATCAGCACAGTTGCGATCTACTTAGCGCGACATAAAACTAATTATTATATTTACAATGTTTAACAAAAAAATGTCAATAAATTAAAAATTTATTTCTATGCAATATTGACTGAATTCGACATAATGGGAGGGTCACTGCTTATGCGCAATACCTGACTATTCATAAGTACCTTTGGGAAACCATAATAATCCTTTTAATTATTTCCAAATTAAGTAATTTCTTGATTTACAAACCTTTTATCTCAATATTTGCAATACACATCGTACAATGTCAATGACGAATAACGGAATGATTGACCCTCATCTGTTTTCCTAATGCACGTCTTACAATCGGTGCCAACCACAACCAATATTACTTAGTTATGTATTAGAACCATGATGGTAATATACCGTTCGAAGACAATGTTTGCATTCTTTGTTTTGCACGATCGCAATAAATGAAAACGGATTTATACATACGTATTTAATTTTTTATGTAATGTGAAAAGTGATGTTAAGTATAACTAAAACCGACTAAAAATGTCTTATTTTAACGATTTAATTTACTTAACGTTCTGGACCGGTAAGTGTTACCATTCAAGTAACAAACCCGGTAAGTGAACAAAGAAAGCTTGAGTGTGCAAAAACCATTACTTGAATATAGGTCCATGTATAAAAATTTACAAAACGAATCATGTAATCATCAACATCGGACGCTAGTCGATTTTGAGGGCGTTCACACGTGCAACAATAAAAAAGTTGTTATTGCACGAGAACCATTCTCGACATCTTTTGAAAATAAGTTTTGCCTGAAGTTTTCTCCTAGCGAGTATTTCAATTGGACTTAATAAATGCTTCATTTCTAGCATAATTATCATCCTAAACTTCTACCAGCCATCACCACAAACCGATGAAAATTGTTATTTTGACATATAAGAACTGTGTAACTGAGCAAGTATTATACTACAGTAAACAAAAAGGTGTGTGGTATGGTATGGTAAGATGCAAAGACTGTGAACTTCCAAAGTCTGTGAACAGAATCCATGTCTGTTTCCCAAAATAAAGAAAGCCACCTTTTCACACAACTAAGTTTGTTTAATATAAATATATCTACGTGATTGCATAATATTGATCGGAAGTTGCGCATTCAGTTTACCTACTGCTATTCTGTGGACCACAAACATTATTTCTGAGATTTGGTGGCGCATATTACACGGCGTCCCAGAATCAAATCGAAATATAGAATAATGGAATATGTGGCTATACGTGCATATATGTTATTCAGAACTTCTGATCACCAGATCACTACAAAAAAGATGTAACTTGGAAGTCTCTGCTCGTGCAAATAAAATTCTGGCCTGCTTGGAATGTAAACTCATGCTCTACCTGCTGTTAGGAAGGAGAATAATTTAGAAACTACATCACGAATATTAGCAATTTGTGTTTCATGATCCATTCTATATAACTGAGAAGTCACTAGGCTTTAATAACAACTAGTACAAATATTCGTTATACCGGGTGTAACTAAAGTACGTTAAAATATTTCAGGTAGGTATTCCTGAGTTAATTAATAAAAGTTTATATAAACCTGTGTCCCGAAATGTTTGCCCGAAAATGCTGAAAGCGAGATTTAATTTTCGATTTTTTAAATAACTTTTATAAAAGTTAAATTTTTCACTAAAAATTTGGTAACTGGTGTTTTTGTCACGTGAGAAATCATAATCTGGTATTCAGTTTTATGCACCACTTAAAGGGCGTACGTAATCATTACGTACGTAATCATTAAATTTTAATTTGTGCTAACTATTTTGGCCGTAAGTGTCTGTCTGTGATCTTTTATGAATAAACTTCATTTTTACACCTTTTCTAAGCAAAAAAGGTATATTTCCTCAACAACGCTAGGCTTTCGAGATATCTGCAAATTTCTGCGTCGATGCATTTTGCTGAGTGCTTAGGCGTTAAGTGAACATGCTGATGATTTTACAAAAGACTGTGTGTAATAGATCTCATCAAAGTAAACAACTTTTTCTTATAACGTATTGAAAAATTATTCGTTCTCGATACACAGGGTATTGACAATTTCAAAAAAATATCGTTTTTTCGTCAAAAGCCTTTTGTAACTGCATCTACTTTCACCAAACTTGGTACACGGTATAACTAGACAGATTTCTTAAAATCGTAGTATTATCAAGCTGTTCGGCCAATCAGGGGCTGATAAAATTTTGAGTTTACTATAAGAAATACAAATAAAGCAATAATTCGAACAAGTATTAGGTATGGTATTTATTACGGACTTCAATCAACTGAAAATTGAACAAAAATCATCATTATTTTAACGGCTGCTGAAAGTGGTTACCCTCGACAGTAATACAAGCTTCTGTTCTCCTCACCAAAGAATCCCGTACCCGTTGGAAAATGCCAGGAGTATTCCTTATCTTTTCGCAAGAATTTATTATACGACTCCTGACATTTCATCGTCTTCACTGGGGCTAGCATAAACCAAGGATTTCAAGTGACTCCAAAGGAGAGAAACGACGAGGTTGAGGTCGTTTGACCTAGGGGGATGTGTTCTTCCTGTACCGATCCATCATTGGGCATATGTCACGTCTAAGAAATGTCTAAGAAAAACGTCTAAGAAACTAAACGTTTAAAAAAAAAAAAAAAAAATTCTTGCTACCAGACTAAAATAAGCAGGGCACTTCATGCATAAACCAATAATTCATTCATATACCAACGGGAACATCTTCCATTAGCTAGGGTAATTCATATTCTAAAAAATATTATCAGGCATTTCCTTTTAATCGCAAAGGGAGGAATTATGGCCCATTTAATCCTAAATAAGGTCCAAGTATACCTATCCACACATTAAAAGAGCATATGTCTTGGAAACGAGTTTGCGTTATTGCATGTGGGTTATCGTCGGTCCAGATATGATTATTATGGAAGTTCATAGTACCATTTCTAGAAAAACTATCCTCATCTGTGAACAGGATACTGGATAAAAATTTAGGATGTCGTTCAACTTTTCTCTGTAACCAATGAGAAAATTCAATACGTGGTTGTAAATCACGTAGTGTAAGTGCCTGGACTCGCTGTACTTGGTACGGATATAAATGTTGACCCTTTAAAATTCTCGAAACAGTCACATTATTTACATTTAAAATTTGGCTAATTTTTCTCGCGCTTGTCTCCGGATGTTCATTTATATAATCGAGAACTGCTCCCTCTAATTCTGGGGATCTAGTAGTTTGCGGCCATCCTACCGCAGAATTTCTTTCAACGCTTCCAGATTCATAAAGTCGCCCGAAGAGATTAGCAAATGTCGCTGCCCAAGGTACCACGCGCTGGGAATGATACCTTTCTTGAGAGATGCGTGTTGCTTCGGATAAATTTCCGTCAGCCAAGTAGTACGCAGAAATCATATCAGCCATTTCAGCATATGTAAAATTGGTCATGGTGTCAAAAAATTATTTTATAAACTCCAAATTATGACAGTTTTAAATTTGACATAACAAATTTTTATTTGGATGCGTAGTAAACAAGCGCATATCCTACTTAATTTAAGTAAATTTGCAAATATCATGAAAATCACCTCTAGCGTTGTTGAAGAATTATACCTTTTTTGCTTAGAAAAGGTGTAGAAACAATATTTGTTCACAAAAAATCGAGGAAGTTTACGGTCAAGAAGTTAGGGCAAATTAAAATTAATAATGATTGTGTACGTAGCGCCCCCTAAGTAATGCATAAAAATGAATATCAGATTATGATTTCTCCCGTTAAAAAAAAACCGGTTACCAAATTTTTTGCGAAAAATTTGAAAATTTTTCTTTTGTTATTTAAAAAAATCTAAAATAAAAATTTCAGTTTAACAACCTGTATCTCCAAAACGACGCATTATCGGACACAGGTTTATATAAACTTTTTCTCTTAGAATTAACCCAGGAATATACCCCTGTAATATTTTAACGTACTTAAGTTACACCCTGTATATCAAACATACTTCCAGCACCCACTTATGTCAAGAAATTCTCTAAAGTCAACCGCATAAAATTGGATGGTTCTATTTCACGTAAATATCCATTGCCTTTCCTGATTTTTCTCATTCTAATATTCATTTTTAGATTAAATATTAATAACGTATTGATTGGTATATCATGCTCCATTCAACATAACTGAGATATGAATAGGTTTTAGTAAGAGCTGATGCAAATGGCACGAAATGAACTATTTCACTTTTTAACATGTTTTAATTATGATTCACAGTCACGAATTACAGATTTAACTCGGGCTATTTTTGTTCGTAGATTTATGGTGTAAATCTGGCGGAACAAACGGATCAGTGCACGCATTAGTATTAACGGTTCCAATGAAATTATTTGGTATTCATTTCAGTTCTCAGGAAATATTCTGCATTATCTTATGCAGCTTTCCTTGATAGTTTCATTGTCAAATAGAATAATAAATCTATAAATCTATAATAAAAATTAAATCAATCAAATTAAATCTTGTGCGAAACTTACGTTGAGTAATGACAGTAGACTCGTTATATTTGTAGAAATTTTAGGCGCGATTATTCATTTTTCGAAATCAACAGTACCTTACTGTCTATTTGACAATTATAACAGTTATAAATGTGTATAGTTATAACAAATAATCATCTCTATGGTTTAAAAAAAAATTAGTATAATGAATACAACTTTACATAGTTGTTTCTTGACTTGAAATTTTTATACTTTGGCACACCCTGTATTTTTTGCAAAAATTTTTATATCGAAGTTTTTGCAAAGTTTTATATCGAGCAACACCAACTACTAACCTATATTTTTCAGAGGCAAAGTTACTAGACTTCAAAATTTGTTACTACATTATGGGCCACTCTTTATAATGCAATCTGTTTCAATAAATAATTAATAATGTATCATATATAACATAACGTCTTATACGTACAACATTAGCGGGATTCATTCACTTGGTCGATCCTTTTCGTGCATAATTCACCCGCTCTTGTTTAGATTAAACAAACCGCAGTTTGTTTGTATAGTGTGAGTTACTACATTATTTGGTAATCTGGAACAGCAACTCCAGTACAAATGTTAAATATTCATGCATTCTTGCGGGTGATTTAAGTTTAGTCTGCTAATTAGGATCCGTATTTATTTGGTATAGGCATCATGCGTTGAGTATAAGTGAATGTTCTCCTATATTTCAAGTTGGAAATCCTAGAGAGTGTTAAGTTGGTATAAATGCTTCGTTTTCACCTTATGACCAATTATTCGTTTTCACCATTTTGAGTTCTAAGTATCTGCAATCACCTATAATAAGTATCATCTGAAGGTGTTTGCAGATTCTAAGCAACCGAAACGTTCATGATGACTGAAATAATATTTTGCTTTTGTTCATAAGTTATATAAGATGTAAGCCATATTTTAATTCCGATATAAATGTTCTACTACTAATTACTTTAATGTATTTCAATCGCAAATAATTGCAAAGCAAATATAAAAAATATCTGAGATTGCCGGCTATACTCGTATGTAAGATTATATAAAATGTGGATCTCTCTCCCACTTGAAACTTTCCAGATCAAGTAAAAATTATACTCTTACTAACTTATTTAAAAACTTTTATATCCTCCGAATACGCTGAAATCTAAAAGACGTCTCATTTCAATTTTAGAATTCAGAGTAACGAAACATGTAAGATAAAAAGTTTTTAAAATTTATTTTCAATAATTTAAATATTCACATAATTATAATGCAACGGAGACTTTAAGTGTCTGAAGTGAAGATTAATGACTGCAGTATTTATTTACTGCATTTCTAGGAAGTATGATGTTTGCTATGTATCTTTATTTGCTTTCGATAAAAACTATGTTTCCCTTATGCACAACTATCTATCTAGTCGCTCACATAGTGTAACTTTGGATTCACAAGTGTCATTGCTTGTCAATTTTGATGTTCCATAGGGTTCCATCTTGGGACCCCTGTTATTTTCTTCATACATCTCGAATTTCAATAGGTTCGTATCTACATAGAAACTGTAGTATCCATCACTACGCAGATGACAGATGACAGATGACACGATATACAAATATATCTTGACTTGCTCCCAAATAATTATAATCTTGAAACTGAGATTATCAATAATGAAAAGGCCTCTTCATATTATGATATTTCACTAGCACACAATTTAAAATTAAATACTAATAAGTTCGCGGTAATTTACTTCGGATCAAAGGAAAAACGCAAATCTGTAGGTCATTTGAACATGAAGTACCCCTCCCGTTGTAGATGAATATAAAAACTTGTACTGATGGACTGATTTTGATTTAAGGTTTACTAAGCCTACTAGTCATTTACATCAAACTTCATACAATACGCTCGAGAAATTATTTGCACAAGAGAATATTTTAGACAGTAAAATTAACTAAGTGAATGTAATATCTTCCAAGTTGTCATATTTATGCCGATGCTATTTATGGACTGCTACTTTTCAAAGCAAGACAATTTCAACTACTGCAATACGCATGCCTACGATTTTGTACAGGACTCCGCAAGTATGATCGAGTGAGCCTCAAATTCTCAGAAGTCTGCTGGCTAAAATTGGATGAACTCCGATCACTCCACTCTTTGTTTAATACGCAAAATCTCCATTATTATGTCATATTTTGGTTCCAAATCTGTCATATTTAGACAGGAAAATGTCATGCCTGGACAGTAATAACGTGCATGCGCGAAAGCGAGATTTCCTTCAAATACCCAAGCATTCTTCTGCCATATTTAAACGTAGCTAGCTTTTCATACTCTTTCAACTCTAGCATGTTGTTATACAACAGTCTGCCTTACACCTCTAACCTTAGGCTGACACATCGCCAATTCATTGGACTTCAGTCGTAATCATTATCTCATACACTCAATTTTTTAGTTCAAATATAGCTCTAACACGGAAGTAATTGTAAAGCTAGAAATTTGCATATGTGTTATACTTGCTGTGCCTAACAGCATATCAAAACTCTTCCGTGCCGGCTCCCTGGAATTCGAGGATGGGGAAGTCCTGAAATCCTGCACAAGGGTTCCAACCTACTAGGACCAGCGTAGTGTAAGAAGCAACTTATAGAATCGGAGATTCGGCCGCTTGAACGCCAGTAGATGCGACAACTGCTCTTGCCAGTTTGAAATAGGCGCCTTACAGATGTGAAAGTACTTCCAGGACTTATTAGAGATAAATTTCTCAAATTATTAAATTGCCCAAAACCAGTCCTGAGCTTCAAGAATGCTCCGCTATTTTCCTGAGCAGTGATATCGACAAACCAACAATTGACAAATTAGGAAAAAAGCCTCTTTATGGAGGAAGTGATGTTGACTCTCTGGATGATCTCTGGATTCGAATTATCCGCTACACCCACGCCGTTGCCAAGCAACCTGTAACCAGACTCCTTTGACCTAGCTACTTTACCACCAACGACGGTAGCCTGCAAACAATTTTCCTATTGAACATATTTACAGGTAAGATAGTCAAGAGCATTCCATCAGTATTTTTTACATTCTCAGACTTTATTTTCAAAAATATTTTTGCGGCGATTGCTTTCGCAGAAAAAATGTGTGAAAACGAAAGATTTTTTGCGAAAAAGAAACAGTTTTTCTGTGAAAAAGCTTGGCGCAAAAATTATTTTTGAAAAGTCTGAGACTGTAGTTTTCAGTAAAGCCACCGTGTGGAGAAGTGGTCCACCAGCATACACTCATGGGGAGCCTGTGCTCTACATCCACAAGGATGATTAAAGTGAGATGTTACTTCTATCATTTTGTATAGATGAAGAGGGGTCATTGGAGCAAAGGGAGTTGGATGATCGTCTTTACTTCATAGCAATTTGTTGTCTATAAAAATGTATTCACTATCTGATGACGATGCCCACGTATTTGGGCAAATATTAGTGTTGGTGAGTCTGCCATTAGATGGCATCATCACAATACTTTGTGTTTCACCAGTTTACTTCATGTTACGGTTAGTATTTCACTAACCTAACTAATTTTATTGACAGATTCAACAATGGCTAGGAAGCGAAAGAAATCCAGAAGAATGGGGATGAAAACTAACCGTTAGTGGTTTGGTGCCCGTTCCCACTTCGAAGCCTCCTGCCCCAGACATTTTACTAAACCTAATTTTTTGTGGTGGACTGCGGCACCAGATGCACCTGCAGGCAATGGGGTCTGCAGTGTAACATGGAATGCCGCAATTGCCTGGGACAAAGCTGTACAAACACAGACTTCACAGAGGAAGATGACGAAGATTCTTCTTGAGTTTTCGTTCTGTTCACAATGAAAACTAAAAACTATGTCCCTTTTTTAAAGCTATTCTACGTCATTACAGGTTCCGGTTCAAGAGCAGGACAACAAAAGAAATTAGTTTTAACAGTACTAATATCCATTGTTTATAATTTACTTATTATTTACGCATTTACTCTATTTCTGTTATTTATTGTACCTACTTGTTATTTAAAAATTCTTCGTAGATTATAATTAAAATTGACTCTTTTTTGTTTCTTGAAAATTTAATTTATGCTACTTAAAAATATTTAATATTCAATCCTAAAAGCGGCAATCGCGAGAGCTGCACAGGGAAAATAAATAGATCAATAAAAAGCTTATTTTATGCCCTACAACATCTACTTCGGTAATTATTGCAATATCTTCTACCTAAAGTGGTCCACGTCGCATTCAAAAAAAGGTGTTGATTTGTTCAAGGACCTCTTACGCTGCGGTTGTTCCAGTACATGTGAACGCTTCTCCAGTATTCCAGGACTTCCACACCATCGAATTCCAGGAAGTCGACACGGGAGGGTTGGAGACTTTTGAAATGTTGTTCAGCACATCAAATAGAACACATAATATGCAAATTTCCAGTTTTACAATAATTACTTCTGGGTTAAAACCCGGTATATATATTGTATTGTATACTATATTGTATATTGTATTACAACAAACGTGAATTGCCCAAATGCATCTATACGAAATAACTCATAAACATATAATACATCAAAGAGTATGCTGTAGTCGATACATTAATGCAATTGTTTATTATTATGAACACTTATGACGACTGAGTCATATATAATTCAATTAGAGATGAATTTACTTACTGTCAGCGTAATAACGCGGTCTACTATAATATGTGCAGTTTCCTATACCCCTACGCCAGTGCAGCGGCTTGTTTTTCTAAAACTAATTTCTTTTGCCCCCCCTTAAGACACTGACTTTAAATGAAGACTGTTGCCCTGTGCGACAACAAATTTGAGGGAAAAGTACAAGCCGGAGGCACATCATTCCGCAAATTCGCAGAGAAGTAAATCGTCGGCTTGTCATAAAGTTTGGTTAGCTAAAAACAGGCGAAAAAGTCTCACAGCGGATAAGTGTAGCAGCTGTAATATATTACACCCATTTTAGCAAATAATACAATAAACGAAGTCAGTTTGCTCAGACAGCGAGAGAAAGAAAGGAATATGTAAGCTCAGAAAATCTGTGTGTCCAGTGTTTTCCAAATCAGAGGTAATAACAGTTTTATTATATATAATAATGATTCCGAATACTACTTTTATTTATTTATTTTTATTAGAATAGATATCCAACTAGCAAGAACCCAGTTACGGGATGTAGATATACTATTTTTCAGCTATCTTGGCGTGTGTATGCATCAATTTACGCGTTGCTTTTGTTGTTTTTACGTGAGCCCAAATTGTTGTCACGCTTAGGTGTGCTTGTATTTAAAAAACATGGTTTATCCGCGTTTCTAAACAGAGTGCCAGTGAAGGTTATATAAAAATAATATATGAAGAAGATAATATATGTAGAAAATACATGAAGAACCCGGGATGATTCTTTAATTTATCATTTATTATCATCAAAATATACATACCATAATACTCTTTGAAAAGCATACTTACGTCTATGACCATTAACTTTTTCACTATTGTACAACATTGCATTCGTTTTTTTTTTATAAAAATGTAAACTTTTCTTTATAGTATTGTTTATTAGCTGTAAAATTTGTATTGATATATATTTTTTTTATTAAGAACTTTTAAAAATCTGCTTTTTTACAGTGTAATTTATGAGCCGCACAATTAAAATTAATAACATAATTCAACTTATCCTTAACAAGTTTTTAATTTCTATTTCGTAATATTACTGAACAACTGAGTAGAGAAAGTGGAACTTTTAAAAACTTTTGCATACAGGTAAATAAGTCACTTTCGAGTAGGGGTTTTATCACAACCCAAGCATCGGAAGTCGTTCAAAATTTCACCTGTCGGATATCAAGTTAAAATGTTACCCCCGCTATAATATTGATATATATATATATAAAATAAGAATATATATCGAATACGTATCGTAAGAAAAATAAAAAAATTCCACTAGTGTAGTGAATTTGAAATCAATTTTACACAATGACGTGCATTACAAATGGAATGCGTTTGTTGGTCTCTTTGTTCGAGTAACTGGAGATAGTCGAACGACAGAAACTCATAGAAACCGTTCTCAACCTATTCAAAGGAATCTAGTATCACTTTGAGGACAGTCGAGAGAGCAGCAGAACATAGGAGATCGATGTAATGAAGCTTGAATAACATATTATGTTCCTGCCAGGAAAATCATCTTACATTTTTAATTTTGAATTATCAAATGAATATTGGACATTCATTAAATAATAACTAAATAAATTCAATATTCCTTCTCATAGTAAAATCACTACTTTAATAAAATTAAAATGCATTTTGTTTTGCATTTACTAACGTATGATAATAATAATTAAAATAATAATTATTATAATAACACTATGTCTTTTGACTTGATATTTAATATACTGGCATACATACCATCCCTAAAGTCTATATGTATTCCTCTAAATTACCAAATATTTCCGAAGGTCCAATCGCATCTGGATTATTATCTGTTTACTAACAATTCACAGCATATTCCAAAAAATTGTCAAGAGATTATATACAAATATAAAAAGAAGAATAGTGAAATTCAGTGTAACATTATAGTGGATACTCTGCAGAATCAGATATATAATATAAAAACCAGATATATAATCAGATAATCAGATATATAACATAAAACCGTAATGAGACTAGGTTACTAAAGGGCGAGCTTACAAAACTCCAGAACCTACTTATATACCTTCATGTCGTTTATATAGTCTTTATATAAACTCACCGTTACCACATGTTGGTAACGGTAAAAAATGTGGTAACAAATGAGGTAACAAATGGACAAAGATTAAGGTATTAAGGTAATAATAAACCTGTTAAAAAACATATCCAGTGTATTACTTTAGATATAATTTGATTTCTGTAAAACACACGTAACCTTTGGTATTTCCGTCATCTCCACTCGTAGCTACCCGCGGACCCAACAGTGCCGCCGTTTAAGAAAAGTGGTACTTCTGCACTATAAACAGAAGTTATCGCCCGTAGCAAACGTTCCGCACCACAGCTAGAAAGGGCGTTACAGTCTTATTACATTAAAAAATACTTGATCTGTAAAATTCCCGAGATACAGGTAATGTCAATATTTAAAATGGTACAAAAATTTCCCTATCAAATGCAATATACTCATCGGCTTTCGAAGCGAAGAGTATAATAACTCCATCTCATATATAAATGTGATTGTAAATTGTTTTAGTCTTAAGTCTGATTGAATATATTTTCATAATGCTTAATTCATAGTTGCAAGAGGAAGGAACATCGAAAATATTTTGTATTTACCAGATATTTAAGGGTTTCTGTTCCATATTAAGTATATACAGATTTCATTTAGAACTATAAGGATCATGCAAACGTGCGAACATTATTTTGCGAGTCGAATGACCGCATTGGGAATGTGCCAATGAAAAAACTGAATAAATCCTAAGCCGCTACACACGTACTTTGTACGAATAAAATGGCATCACCATAAGTGACGTTGGCCGTCGAGTCCACTTTCACAGGCTTTCTTCCACTAATGCAGTACTCGTGTAGGGATGTTAAAATCGCCTTTGGGCCGTCGTCGTGAGGCCGCTATACTCAACACGTACCTAAATCCAAGTTTTCGCCCAGTTCCGCAGGTTCGACTAAAGCGATGAAATCGTTTATCTATTACTGACTACTTAATCTACTCTACACTAATGGCCCTATATGACTGGAGTACGGAATAGCGATTATGTTGAAGGGATAAGTAAAGCGGATCTGTAGTAAACGTATGTTACGATACTTCTGAGATACTGGGAACATATTTAAATATAAATGTCGTATATATTTATAGTAGACAGATATGAAGAATAACTACACAACATTAAATACATAAGGAAACATGCATGCAACAGAAAAGTTGGAATTTTATCACGCTCCAGCTTTGTTTATAAAATCAATATTTTTCGCTAACCAAGTTAACATCATCGGGAGAGCCAGCTTGCTCATAACACGGTTAGTGAAATATGCGTCGAGTGTACTGAAGGGTTTTGGGTGATAGTGGAAACTCATGTTGGGTTTTTAATTTACTCCAAAGGCGCCATCATTTTTAAGACATTTTAAGATCTAGCTACTTCTGTAATTATCGGTGTAAAGCATTAATTGGGTTTATTGACCTTTAGCCTTGGTGATGACATTAATCCCAACTTTGTCACCTTAAATTTTGTCGGGAAAAAAGTTTTTTCCAAAAATATTTATACGCTACATAGTGTCGGAGCTAATAGAATTACCAGCCTTGACAGGTGAATTTGAATTATTACGCGCCTAGCTGTAATATAGGTATGGAATAGTAGTATGGAATTTCGGGAGGCCAGGTTGAAAAAGAAACACGGAAAAGGAGTAATTTTGAAGGCTAAGACGTGTATAAGAGTTCATGATAACTGGCGTAAACAATACCTAGAGAATACCAATGAGAACAATACCAATGAGAAGTTGATCAAAAGTTTTACATTCTTGGAGTAAAATGATGATGAATATCAGTTTTCAATGGATGAGCTGTTGAAGCCGAACGAAGTAGATAACTGTTCCGAAGTTTTAATTGCGAAAAATCGATCGAATCTAATCTGCAAGTTGGATTGGCTACTTTCTTCTCCAAGAGATTTGGCTGACAGAAATTGATAGACGTGTTGTCTTCCTTGGAATTATATACAAAAGCTATGCGTTTTGAGGTGTCAGTAGTCATGAAGCTACAACCACCACAAAATTAAAGAAACTGCATTTTCTCAGTTCGTATTTGATAATGCGGATTTCAATACCCAGACTTGATGAAAATGACACGTTTCACGTGATGGGGTTCATTCATTAAATCTCTCCAAAAAGTGCAATTACACCTAATCAAAACATTCCCAGTGTTTCAAGAATGCCCTTGCGGAAGGTAGACTCGATAAAGAAAAAAAATCAGAATGATGAAGAAGATGCAGAGGTGGAAGACCCTCAGGACTACTGCCTAATCCGAAACCCCACATCCCACCTCTCCAACTACAGGGTACCATTAGCAAGGTCTGACCTGCCTCTAGTGACTGGAACTACAACTCTCACTAAGCGTCACAAACGGAAGGCATCGAACCAACCGTTACACGTGATCAATGGCGATTTTACATTTATTGCAATGGCGATTTTGCATTTATGTATATTTGGTGTACCAACACCAAATATACATAAAATTCTACAAATATTTTACAATTTTTGATTATATGTGTCTAACACATGAATTGATATACACTGTGTTAATTTCAAAACTTACCGCACCCTGTAATTGAAAAACCGCAAAATATTTGAGAATTCGCCAAATCGATTTTTGTTTTAGGGGGAAACATTTTTGACAGTCAATTGGTCTTTATATGTTCATCCTTCTAACCCCTCTCAACACCAATTTTAAAATATCAAATAGAACCGTACGTATTACGCATCATTTGAAAATCCTTTTAATGGCGAATATAGCAGTGCTACTATCATTCTACTACAGTGTTTTGACATAAAGATCCTGACATATCATCTAATTTCATGACTTTAATGCATAAATAACTAAAAATTACAACCAGTTTCCAAACATTATGCACTGCTATATTCGCCATTAAAAGGCTTTCAAATGATGTATAACACGTGGAATATTTCCATTTAAGATTTTCAAATTGGAGTCGCTAGGGGATAGGGGGATGAACATATCAAGACCCTTTTACCATAAAAAATTTTGCCCCCTAAAATAAAAAGGGACGTGTCCCGGCAGATTCTCAAATATTTTGTGGTGTTTCAATTACAGGAGGTGGTAAATTTTAAAATGAACACAGTGTATATGTAAATTTCGAATGCTCCCACGAAAAAGACCCGTAAGTCTATCTCAAGGGCGTATTCGTAAGTTAAATAAATTAATACACTTTACTTATCTATTTTCAATTAATATTTTTTCTCATTATGAGAGGATAAAATATATGACATGGTAAATTATTATGATGGGTTGTTTAGTAAATACATAGATATAAATATTTTGTACAGCGGAAACCCAAACCACTGTCAAAGTTCCCTATTGATTTGGCTAGTGGCTATTTTACTAATAATATGCGTGAAAATTATACCCGTTGAAGAAGGCAAACGTGTATATAAATATTCTTATTTGGCAACCGAAAATCATTTATATATGTTGCTCTTTAACATTATATCTTATATAAAGTTAACTTTAACATTATATCTTATATAGTTATAAAGATATAATATACCTAGCAAAACTGCCTAAGACAATATTAAGAGGTATCTGTGTAAAAGATTTTCCATATAACGATGTTCTCGATATCTGTCACTTAAATATCCCTCATTTATCACTTGAATTTTGTCTTAATAAAATTATTTTTTTATACAGTGTGTATAGACACACATCAATCCCATGTGCCAGTCAAGTTCATAGTATCAAAAGTCATTTCTTTCCAATACATCACCAAGATAAAAGTGGAAATATGAACCATGTTTCTAACAAATATAGCCAGCTTAGTGGTGCTCCTTATGTATTTTCAATAATTTACTTCTCTTTGTATGTAATTAGTACCTGATAACATGAAACGTCTATCGTGTAAACTATCCTGTCTAGGCAAATTATTATAGAATATAAATTGAACAAATCAATCGAATATAATAATATATAGCAATTATTTCATGTTAAAAAATTGAATATTTTGACTTTCATTTGACTTGAATTTTTGTTGTAAATTTTATTTTCAAGATTTATGAACAGGCGATATTGTTTAGGAGTCATATGCACTTATGTTATTCATTGAAATGAAAGTTATCATCTAAATTTAAGTGTAATATTGCGGAAAATCCATTATCCTCCGTAACTTTTCCGTGGTTTTGTAAATTTTATGTTCGTCTCGAGTAATATTTTGGCACAGCTTTGACAGAACCATGTAGCTCGTATCTTTGTATCTAGTATTTACACATATTATAGCTGATACTTCTTGGCAAACGTTCTTATTTATTGAGGAAATATCTGCAATGTTAAGCAATGCATGCAACGGGTATATCTCTTTGTTCGCTTTTTTCTATTTAAGTAAACTTGAACATGTAACTGTAATTTATCTTAAAAGATTGCCCCGTACGTATTTGTAGCTCGGTTCCTGATTTATCATGATATATGTTTTATCTGATCATCGTTTTTCTTTTTCTTGTTAAAATATATTCGCTAACGAATTGTAGTGAATTTGATCTTAAAATAAAATGAAAAATATCGTGCTAATTTATAATAAATACGAGTACTATGGTTATAATTTTAGACAAATGGCACAACTAACAAAACTATGTAAAATATCCAAAGTAATAATTTCTTATACTTGACTGAGTTCTTAAATTAATATAATATTTGATTCATGGCTGTGATGCAATGTGTCTTATATAATATAAATAAGTATATAGGAAGGATATAATGCGATAACTCAAATGATAGAATACATATTAACAACGGTCCACGTCAAGTTTATGTGTAGGTATCTTTTTTCATTTATTTTCCTTTGACATTATACCTCAAGGTCCCGTTAGGGCCTTTCTCAAATCATGATTTTATTTTAATACATCTTAGTCAAAACCGACAGTTCTTCAAGTTTGATATTAAGCCCGCACACATTTTGAAATTATATATAATTAGTTTCGGAAACAAATGATACTGATTTAAGAACAAATGAGTCTTCGTCTTGGCCATTGAAACGCTGTCAAGTCATTCTTATTTATTTCCGAAACTGAGTATAGTGTACGTATAAACTTAGTGTATACAATATTAATTCTTAAAATAACGGAACTTTCATAGGAATGTCGACCTGTTATTATTTTAATTAAAGTATTTGGATGATTGCATCAAATTCCAGTGGAATAGCCATGTGTTTAATTTTAGACTAAGTGTTACCTATTTTAACTAAATCCTGATTTCATTGCATTAACTTCCCAAATAAAATTGAATTTGTGCCAAAATATTTAAACATGTTCGTAAATTATTAATTCCGATATATGTATAAAACAAGTTTATGCGACAGTATGTTTACCTTCCAAAAAAAATATGATTAAACCTTCAACATAAACTTCTGAATAATATAAAATTTACTGAAAATGTGTTTACTCTATAAGTTCGGAATCCATATACGTATAAATAACAGTTATTCTGAAAATAAATGTAGTCTGACTGACTAAGCATTGTTATTGAATAAATCAGAAGCATAGTAAGATTTATGATATACCCAAGTGATCTTATTTGGTTCATATCTACCTTATCAATGAAAATAATAAAGTTATTATATTTGTTAATAAGGAAAAAAACACCTATCTTTTAAACGCACAACAATTTTTTGAACAAATAGTAAAGTGTAAAGCTCTAAATAGTAAAGAGCTTTGCGTAAAGTTCAAGGAAGCACCGCATATATAATTCGTTTTGTTGGATATTTGAAAGATAAACAAAAACCTGTCCGTGGTCACCTGTCCATTGGCAGTAATAGAGCTACTAATCATTATTAGAAATATTCAGCAAACAGTTTTTGCTACTGTAATAAAACAAATTCGCTCAAATAAACCATCTTCTAACCAAATACGCAAACTGACTCCTTTCCTTGATCAATATGGGACTCTCAGGGTGGGCGAAATATTACGAAATTCCAGGCAATAATCCCGAGAGATGCGACGCGCCGGTTCTATTTAGTTCGGGTTTTACAAATGTATACAGCCCAAACTGAATATCGTATGAAAAAAAAGTTCAAGTAAAAAAGTTTCCTTGCTCTATTGGCAACATTTTCCTCGCTTATACTAGTTATCTATCTCTAAAAATAAAAAAGTTTTCTCGACTCACCATTTTCCGCTGCATCATCATCGATATCATCATCGATTTCCGCTCACTAATCATCGATAAGTTGCCAAGTAATCATCGATTTACTAATATACTCATTCAATATCACAATAAATATATGCATCTTGGTGCAACAGCTCTTCATGCTTTATTAGCGCAACAATTGGATCATGGATCCTGTCAGCAAAGGGAGCAATTAATCGATACATATATTATTCAATAAGTGTTCTCGATATATCCTAAATTTTATACTCCTTTTATGAGCGATTTGCCGACCCATCGAGTCTCTGAAGTGAAACTATTCCTTCATACAAGAGTGGACTTCGCTGGTCCGTTAGCTATTAGTTTTGGAAATCGTCGTGGAGGTAAAACTCAGAAAGCTTCTTTGTGTTTATTTGTATGTCTCACTATAAAGGCTCCCCATCTGGAACTGGCTTCTGACCTATCTTCGGATGCGTTCATTGCAGCATTGCGTCAGTTTATAGCTCGAAGTGGCCAATGTTCGCATTTTTACAGCGACAATGGCACTAAATAGGTCGGTGCTATCCGTCAATTCATAGCACTTGCTGAAAAGGCTGCGAACTCTCGAAATTCATTGGCAATTCAATTTCGGCAGTTCGTATTTCGGCAGTTTGTGGGAAGCGGGAGTTAGAGCTCTAAAGCGTACATTATTCGCGTAGTTGGTTATCAAATATTAACATATGAGGATTTAAATACTGCCTTCCACCAGGTGGAAGCGATTTTGAACTCAGGTCCTTTATGCCCGCTTAGTAATGATCCCAATGATCTTCAGACTCAGGGTAATTTTTTTAACATTTTCATCATTAACTGCATCTCCGGATGTTTCTTATGTGCCTTTGAATCGTCTATCTAGATGGCAGTTACTACAGCAAATGCAACAGATTTTGGAAACATTAGCACAATGAATATCTTCATACTTTACAACAACGCTGCAAATAGACTGACCCAATTACATCTCCCTTATCATGGCAGTTAGGACGGATTGTTAAGATACATCCAGGGTAAGATGGTCAGACTCGCGTTGCGACCTCTTGTGAAGTTGTGCGCATTGCCTACTGAACAAAGTTAATTTAATATTAAAATTGGTAATATGTATTTAATAAGTAAGTTAATTTAATAAATTTTATTGATATCATTTAATTATCTATTCCATCAGCTGGTACTGGGTATGTTTGTATGTATATGTATACATTCGTCTTGCAAATGCATTTACATTTAGGTGGGCTGTATGTTCAGAAGTAAGCACGCCCATGCGTTTAGCCCTGGCATTTTAACTTTATAAAAATAATATTTTTATTTTTTAATAATATTTACCGCACACTAACTAAAAAATTAGGGTGAAATCGAATATTTTTTCATACACAGACTGGAATAATTTGAAAAAGAACTAAGATAATTAGGGGTTCTTTTCAACAAAAATTATAACGTTGTCAAACATATAGACGGACAAAAGTAAAGCCCTCGGCAGAAACAAAATGCTATCGCAAATTTTAAAATTATTTCATATTTACATTTTCTCCTTCCTTTATAAACCGGATATAGGGTTTCTAATATATCATTACAAAGCAAAATACAGGCTTACATATCTGGAAAAACTATCCTCTCAGACTCGCCACCCAAATCAAAAAAGGAGTATATACCAGCAGCACACTTTCCGGTTGGTACCCCAACATGACAGCAATGTATGTAAAAGTCACCACCAAACCCCACCCTGGCTATATCCCTTTTCACGAAATTTCCAGAAGCACCCAAATAACTTTGACTCAATAAACTTTTCACGCAAACCCCAAATTGAATATTCCTATATAAAAAAATAAGCTGATAATTAAAAAAAATAATAAAAAATAAACAAAATAAAACGAAATACAACAAATAAAAGGGGCAAATTATACATATAGAAAAAATATAATAACAATACCCAAGATAAAATAATAAAGAACATAAAACAATAAGTAATTATACAAAAAGAAATAAAAACGAACTTAACAAAAAAGACCCATAAAGCCTAACATAATGGCCTAGGTAAGTTTCCCCACGGACGGGCCCAATATAGGGCCTAGATGCTGTGTAGTGCATTTTTTTAGTTGTACTCCGATTGGTTACAGATACGTTGATGTTTTATACATATATGTATACTATGTGAAAGATAAACATTATACTTTATACATATTGAATACTCCTTCTGCTGTTTGTGAGAAAACTGCTTATCGCCTGCCACTAAATAATGCGTTACGATTGAAAGAGCAGGCACCATTTTATTCTTTTTTCTCTCAGAGTGCGTTTATATTAGGCGAAAAACAAGAGAACCAATTATAACGGCCATCCATAACGAAGCCAATAAAACTGTTCTCGCGAAAGATACAGCTGGAATTATTACATTTGCACTTACATTGGGCCCGTATATCTTAGTTACATGTGCTAGTTTGTAATTTCATGCCCAGCTGCGTTCACGGCGATCAGCAGAGGCAATTATTCCTTGATTAAGCCGCTAATAAGAAAAAGTCTGCGAGTGAAATTTTGTTTATTGCATTCCGATAATACTCCAGTCGTCAGGGGAATTCCCTCGCGCAATAGGTCCGGCAAGTCTGGTTTTTTAAGTGAAAGCTACGTTAGGCGCGCTCAGCACTTTTATTTTCGTGGATGTTGAATGAGACTGGGCCGTCACGCGTCACACTCGGCTATGTAACGCTGAGTCGAGTAAAGTCTACTCGTTGACTAAGCGAGAGAGATAAACTTGAATCTAAAGCATTTACAGCATATTTTAGCTTCCATAGGCCTATTATTTCATTCTTAGAATATAATAGAAGTGAAGAAGTCCAGTCAGAAGAAATTCCACAATATAATTCACAAATGTTATTGTTTATTTGATAACTAATATTACTTCATGGGTACAGAGATAAGAATAAATAATTTTATATAACAATATCGATATTATCTTTTATTGATTCACCGAACTAATCCATTATATAACGTCAATGTAACTATATAGGTATTATAACAGGCGTATATTTTTAAATAATAATACCTGTTAAGGCAGAAATATATACTTATTGTTTCCTAAGTAAAAGAAAATACAATACAATATATCAGGAGGTTTCGTCTGGTCGGGTTACCGTCCAATTGTATCCCTCTCTGTATCGAATTGAATTGAATTGGATTGAACCGAATCGACTGCCGAAGTGATGGTGCGTCGCAGTACTTGCTAACTATGAGTAGGTATTTTGGAACGACATACAATGGGGCCGCATTTAGCGCCGGTTGCCTGAAGCATCTGTGTCACGGGCGTATACGCTCAACGTGTATTAACGGGTGCGGGGTATTGCGGGTTGCGGTAATACGGACGGACGGTTACAGTATATATTTTAAAATTCGAAAATTAGAAGTGTTCACTTCTATCGTGTGTCATATTTTATATGTTGTTCGAGATGGATGAATAATTCCAAGTTTCCGTCATTCCTACCCCTGAGCTCGCTTGAGGAGGGGGAACTAATCATCAAAAATCGGAACCCTTTCCAGTTTTTGGGCTTTAATTCCTTTGTTGTGCTTTTTAGCGCAAAATGTTGTAAAAGTTGTAGATGATAAAATTCGATACGATAAAAGTATACGATAAAAAAACACTTGTAAAACTTTCTAGGACAACCTAGACATCTACTTAATTGTTAGCATCTTACTATTATTACTCAAAATTCCTTAATTTAAAATATATTGGATACACTTATGACTACAGTATTTTCCAACCGTTAACAATTAATATTATTTTTACTATTTAATTACTTAATTTTCTTTCAGAAATGCTCTACACTAGGACTCTAGTTTATTATCTATTACTAAGGATGTCCCCACAAAAAAACGAAATAAACTTCTTTAATTTCGTATACATTTCCTTCAATAGTCGTTAGCTGCCAACTAATTGCATGTCACCATAATTTATGCTTTTTCCTATTTCACTTTAGAATTATATTTAAAACATTTTACATAGTTATTTAACAATCTTCGAACTATATTCACTTCATTACTATTTTGTAAGGGTATCTCCATTTATTTATATTATTTTATTAAATCCTAAATAAAAATGTGTAATGTATAAAAGAAGGTAAATTTGCACTGCTAAAAACTTATTGACGCGCTTAAAGAGTCAACATATTTATACTGGATCTCCGAGTTACATTATCGTACACAAATGTTTGTGAAACACGTAGACTATCATCAAGTTCCATTTCGACAACAAAATCGATTCTTAATAGCATTAAACCCATAATTTGGAATAATCACAATTTCGGATATCTAAAGCTCACTAAAATCGTTCTGCAAAATAAACACCCGAGTCAAGTCGTGATCCAATCACAAGGAACCGTTATTAATTATACATTTCCGGAGCGCGATGACATTAAAATTCAATTCGAATGAAGCGTGCCGTGAAACTGCCACGACCCGCTGATGTTAGCCCTAAAATAGAGACAATTTCAATGCACGCATACCATTTTCAGCTCTCTAATATCCTGTTCTCCGGAAAAATATTCCGAAGAATAATTATAGGACACAATATGATTCCAAATATATCTAGTCAATATTTACATTATCTAGAAAACTACTAATGGTACATAAGAGAGATTTGGCATGAATGTTATATTGTTTAGTGAGAACATAACCATATTTTAGTCAAGGGATAAGTCATCCCCTCGGCACTCCACACCTTTAATCATTGAGTAATGAGGAGTATTTATCTGCGGGAAAAAAATGAGCTCATTTATTTGTTTTTCCATTTATTTTATACTAACAAAATTATTGTTGAATAAAACAAAATTCTTTATCTATTAATCTAATTTTATTTTATTATATGATGAAAGTACATTCCATTTTGTTGTAAACAATAAAATTAATTTTCCAACTCCTCTCTAACATTTTAAACTTCTATGGGAATCTGCATTGTCTAAAAATACGTTGCTGAAAATCTTCTGTTGAAACAGGCGGGTTTATATTAAACACATGTTTTCAAATGTCCCCGAAGAAAAAAATCGAGAGGTTTATATCGGAAGATCTTGTCAGCCACTCTTCTGCACCTCCCCGTCTATTCACTGATCTGGAAACGCGCCATCTTGCTCAGAAATGTTTTCATCTAAGTTTCTGTTTCCGTCAATATTCAACATATTTCCCCAGTTCTTCGATAATAAGATGATAAATAGTGGTAGCATTTCTAGATAGGTGTCGTAATTAAAGTTGCACGTTATCTGACAACAGTGCCATCTAATTTTCCCGCCTAGAATATTATGTTTTCCCGTTTCTGTGTGTGTTTTTCCCTGGAAATATGTGAAATTTCATGGATCCAGTACCTGCAGTTGCGGTTATTCACTGACGCTTTTAAAAAAAATGTCCGTTCATCACCAAATCAAATATGTTTTCATAACTAGGGAGTGATTATGTTTAAGAACTTTACGAACTTTATGTATATGTACATAAAGTATGGCGTATATGTACATATTATGATGTACATATACGCCCTACATTTTTCGTTAAATGTAGCAGCAATTATAAGATCAAAACTTTTCTCAGATCTATAAATAAAAACTACGTGAATTCTTGCACCTACGGAGAAAACGCTTAACTAATTAAAAAAGTTTTTAGTATAACCACAGTGGACTATACGGAGCTGTAAGTAGATCGAAAAGTCCCCTATCTACATATCATTGTAGCTTTTGTAATTTCATATATTTTGGCTTCGTAGGTTTTGGTGTGTGAACAGATATGATGATAATAATCCTACAAAAAAGATCCTTAAAGCCATAGGCACAAGCCTATAGGGACAAGAAGCGAGGAAGGCCAAAGCTGCGCTGAAAGGATGGTGTAAGCGAAGACGCACGAAAGATGATAGGTGCACAGACCTGGACGATGCAGACCAGAGACAGGAATGAATGGCGAAAGAAGCTGGAGAAGGTCGAGACCCTACTATAGGATTGTATGGCCATTGATGATGATGAGGTTTTGGTGTAAAATGGAGGTAGAGGCTTGGTGTATGTATTAGAACAATTCTATATTAATTTTTATAACCAACCTTACCATTCGCTGTACATGTAGTAGATAGCAGTAATATCGATGATATCAACGCTATTTGAATGTTCAGGTTTTCTGTCAATTGCGATAGATGACTAAGATGCTAAGTTCATGCTCCTCTCTTACTAAACGTTTATTATTTGTTTAGTGTATTTAATAATGCCTCCTGAGACTGCATTATTTGTGAATATTCTGAGAATTAGGTAGAAGCATTATTCCGTTTTCCCCGAAATTAAGAAAGGTAAGATTGCCTCCGTCACCTGCGCAGTTTAATTAATGATATTTTGTAAAATTTACAATGATTTAATAAAATTAATTTTATACAATTAATTTTTGATTCATTTCCACCATTCGAATTTCTGCAACCAATAGAGGCAAGGAAAAGTGAAGATAAAAGACGTCTTCAAAATTTCTAGTTAATTTTTGTTGCCTGTATTATAGTACATAATTTTGTATTAAAT
The DNA here is from genome assembly GCA_964058915.1 of Tetropium fuscum. Lineage (NCBI taxonomy): Eukaryota > Metazoa > Arthropoda > Insecta > Coleoptera > Cerambycidae > Tetropium > Tetropium fuscum. Next base: position 37,375 of record CAXKVY010000186.1, on the reverse strand, counting down.
CTTATATAGAATTCCTAATGACGGCTGGAATAATCCAATTTTGTAATTAATTGTTATTTCGTGTTCTCATTTTTGTTTTATATAGTATATAAAACATAAATTGATATTATTGTACGCCTAACTAAAATTAAGTAGGTATTATGAAGACGAAGCAACCGACTATATTTAAATTTGGCGCTATTCAAAAGCGACTATAACGGTCTATACTCCATAGATTTCGAAGAAACATGGTCCATAAAGTACACCAAAGAGTGCCTTTTTGTGGACATAAAGACGTCTCAATAATGACTCGTGCATTTTCTCCATTTCAAATGCGGCAATTTTGTTTATTGGTGTAGCCATCTAACTAAAAATGTGCCTTACGACTGAACAAAATTTGTGGTGAAAATGAGGATCAACAGAAATTCGTTTTCAGACCATTCTTCAGATATTCCATACGATATTTCAGGTTTGTATGATGCATAATTCTCTCTCCATGTGATTGTTTGACTTTAATATATTGTATTATATTATAATATATTATATTATATTTTACCATTTACGACTTAGCATATACATTGCTCATACTTTTGTGTTGACTAAAACCTTTTAGCAATTTATATATTGTATATTTGCATGAATTAATATATTATATCATCAAGAACAAATAATAGCCATGTTTTACTAAACCACTAGGAATGTTTACAATATTCTTAAATTCTATTATATAAATATCTCAATTGAATAATTCAGGAGGAACGTATCAGGTATTATATACTTTAAAACGCAAGTTTATTATAAATTACTAGTAGAATGTAGTAAAAAGATTGTTCTCGAAATGGAAAGGTTTTTAATGACCCCAATCAGGGAAAATGTACAAAACATTAACGGTCGCTGTGGATTTATTGGACTAATATATTTCGGTTCCTAAATCATGTAACATCATGGGAACTACTCTACAACAGCTGGTGGTGTTATTTTTAGGCAATTTATTAAATGTCACAATGTTGTAACTTTAATTATACGCGTCATTAATGACTGCTGGTATTAATTAATCAATAACATTCTTTCTTTGAGATTTTACGGCTGCAAAGTGCTGAAAGTACAAAGTAATTACATTACTTTCAAGAATGTTTTTACACTTAATTGCTTGATATGTTCGATTGAGGAATGTGTCAAGTAAAATATAGTGTACTAAATTCTACTACCTACTAAAACATGTTAGGGATCTTATTTCCTATTTAACTGTGTTGATAAACAATAATACAATATGTACGTAACTTGATATTGACATAAGTAATCCTAAGAAAAAAATTATGAATTTTATTAAATAGGTATATCTTGCGACAAGCTTTTATATCGCATAGATTGTGTATAATGTTATAAATTAATGGGTTTAATTTAATTAAATTTATTTTCTTCTTTTTAGAGCAACAAGATTTTAATTAAATAAATCTTGCTTTTAAAAATGTTTTTTTACTATTAATTTATTTGTACTCATTACTATTGACTATTGACTAAATGGTAAAATTTTAGAGCCGCCTTGGAACCGCCAATTTTAATTTTGATTTTGACAAATTCCCGAGGCACTGATTTTGAGCTGATTCTCACCATGAAAGGAAAAATGGTCACTCTATTGGAGCCGCCATATTAAATATTGATTTTTGCAAAAAATCACCTAATAATATTGAGGAATTACAGGAGAAAATTAGAAGTGAAATTAGATCAATCCGACCAGAAGTAGTCCAAGAGGTTTTACGGGAGTTTGAATAGCGTCTTGGATATTGCCAACAAGTATTGAGGACACTTTCAGCACTCAATTTAAAACTATTTAGGTTAAAGTACGTTAGTACTTTAGTAAATAGACAACAACTATTTTATCGGAGTAAATTAAGGTATATTAATATTACCGATATATATATATATATATATATTATATATAATGCATCTATTTCTTTTGAATAGCTCTATAGGACTACCCTACTCAGTACAGTCCAACGTCAACACAGCGACCGCTAGTCATAACAAAACATAAATCTGTCTTTTTCCCAAAACACTAAATCAGTCGGCGCACTTTAGAGGGCTCGTTATCAGGCCAGGCAAATGCAGCAGGTTCCTTGATATCCAGTCGCCGTTTCCCTTACTTTACTTATTTTAGATCATTTTGTTATTTCAATAAATATTTAGTATTGATAAAGGTTATGATGTTGCATTGCGATTTACTCGAAAATATTATTACGTAATCTACAAAAAAATTTGTAGCACTGAAAAGAGCAGAAAAAACTGCATCAGATAACCTTTTTTTTATATATATAAATCATAATGAGGACATATTCCTAATTTTCTTCAAATTTAAAACTTACTAAAGATTCCTTATAAATTTACCTCTAATAAAATAACAACTTAATCGAACTTAAATATACGTAGATAGATCTAAAGATCCATTGCTTGTTGAAGATAATCACCACCCTTCACTTCGAATTAATTTTGATGCAACCTCTAATCGATTGCATCCTCCACATAATCATTTTCCTAGTAAAATTTCCTGCACTGCTTATAATTTTAAAAAAGCAAATTTTCCTCTGTTATGCGAACTTATTTATAACGCGAATTGGTTATTTCTAATGAATGTAGATAATGTGAATGATTTATGCTCTTCATTTTACGGCAAGTTATATAGTCTTTTCGATATATCTGTACCAAAGTTCATGTCTTCTCCCCATAGTCGCCGCTATCATTATCCTCCCTGGTTCACAGGAGAAGTCATTAAATCCATCCAAACAAAAGCAGCTGCATATAGCAAGTACAAAAAACTGAATTCAACTGATCTTTACAATGCTTTGAAAGTTCATCGTTCTAAATCTAAGCGTCTGATTGATAAGCCGTATAGAACATTTATAAACGATTCTGAGCGACCATTATCTGGTAATCCCAAAAAGTTTTGGAATTTTATTAAAAAAATGAAAGGTTCCTCACGTATCCCTTCTGTAATGTTCTATAACAACATTGAACTTTCTAATTCTACCGATATTTTTAATGCGTTTGGTAACCACTTTAACAGCGTCTTCATTCAATCGCAACCAGTTAATCCATCTGAGTTTGCTATACACAACAATCTAGGACTTCACATAGACCTACTGAATATCTCATAATGAAGACGTTTTATAAAATCTGAAACTATCTAAGGATACTTTTACAATGAGCGTAGATGGTATTCCCAGTTTTGTTATAAGAGACCATGCGTATGTTTTTGCCGAGCCACTACAGGTCTTATTCAATTGCATCCTACGTAATTGTTCCTTCCCATCTTACTAGAAAATATCATATAGTTGCCCAATACCTCAAATGTTTGAAACCATACTATATAGTAAACTTTACTACTCTACTAGGCAACTTATTTCGTCACGCCAGTATACATACAGAGGAGGTCAACAATATCTAATTTAGCGGTTTTTACTCAATATTTATCTGAGGTTTTGGACAAGAGAGGACAAGTCGATGTCGTCCATACGGACATCCAAAAAGCATTTGATCATATTGACCATAACATACTCCTTTTGAAAGTAGACAGTATTGGTTTTTCTGAAGCATTGATTAAAATTGATAAATTATTCACCTCCTACTTAAGCGATAGACACTTCAGATAACAAAATTTAAATTCAATATTATTTTCTCCAACTTCGGGAGTTCCACAAGGTTTCAATCTAGGCCTCATATTCTGGGACCCCGTTTCTATTCTTTATTAATTATCTTCCTGAAGTCATTACTTGTGAGAATCTGTTATTTGCCGATGATTTTAAGCTCTACTCTGAAATTAGATATTCTATAGATTCCATTCATCTTCAAGAATATATTAACACAATGTTTTCATGGTGTGAGACAAATCATCTTAAACTCAATATAGCTAAATATAACGTAATGACTTGTACTCGCAAAACTACCTCTTATACTCACAATTACTTCATTGGGAATAATATCATCAGCCGAGTTGATGTATTGAAAGATCTGGTATTTATTTTGACGGCAAACTACTTTTGTTGAACCATATTGTTTATAGTGCCTGTAAATCTGATGGCTTCATTTATCGCAATTGCCGGGACTTTTCCAATATACGCACTTGTCAAAATTGAAATATGGGTTGATTATATGGTATCCGATTTATCACGTTCATTGCCAACGTTTAGAATCGATCCAAAGTAAGTTATTAAAGTTTTTGATCTTTTTGCAAGATGATTCTTATCCTCCTAGAGGTCTGGATCAGAATAGTTTACTTACGAGATTTAATTTTGACTTTTTAGAAACCAGACGCAATGTCATGCTAGTTAGATTCTTATTTAATATCTTGAATTGCAAACTTGATTGCCCCGATCTTTTAAATAAAATATTTTTTTTGAGTCCCCGTCAAAATTCTAGACAGCAACCTTTATTTTACTGTGTTGCTCCTAGATCAAATATTTTAAGAAATTCCCCAATATCTCAAAATGATGTGCAAACTGTTTAATGGTATCGCTTCTTGTTGTGATATTCACTGTGATAATTTGGAGAGTGTATGTAACTGGATAGGTCGTTTAGCTTAAGTATTACTTATTTGATTTTATTATTATTATTATTATTATTATCAAAAATATCAAATATTTATCAAATAAAAAATTTGGTTTCTTTGGTAGACCTTATTAATCTAGAATATCCACTTTGTAGGCATAATTATTAATACACATTTTAAATAAATAAATAATAGTACTTTATATTGAAAATAACGGCGCAGAGAAGATAGAGAGCATTACATTATCTTATATAGTTTGACGACTGATGGTATTGAGGTATCATATTCTCAGAATCAAAGGTTTTCCACGAAATACGTAAGATAATGAAGGCAAACCTTCCTCTCACAAATAGAAAGGAGTACTTAATGGCGTTCTAAACGTGCCTTGGAAGTTTAACGTTGCGTAAAATGATAGATTGTTTGGAGTTTTAAAAATCTATTATAATCTCATCTATCTTTAAAGAAAAATTCGAACTGTGTCAGAAAATAACGGATATTTTAAATGTAACATTTTAATATTCCTTTCATTTATTTCTCTCTCAGAAGCAGGCAAAGGCACGTTCCCGAAAACGCCTTGAGCACTTATTTACTATCACCTATAAAACGCACTGGAGCTCTTATCTTGATGTGAGGCTACAGAAATTGATTTTAAGTGACTACCAACTGGAACGTAAAAAAGGCGATATCCATCATTAGTGTTTACATAATCTTATTTACTGAGACACCCTTGGGACCCATTATAATTTTAACCGTGTGATAGTTGGATTTATAAGTTTCAATTCCTCTGTGCAGAAGATGAGTGAAGGATTCTTTAGAACCATAAAATTAAGTACTATTTTACTAAATAACGTCATCTAATTAATTAAAAATTAACGAGAAATATTGAATAGTTAATCCTAATATAAAGTAAGCAAATATAATATTCATAAATTATACCATTTACCTGGTACGTAATAATACAAAAGCTTTACAGTAATTCAGGGAATAATAGATATACACTGCTGACCAATAGGTTGGAATATTTCAAAATCTTATTACAATCTTGATTGCATATATTTTCTAAGTAATATGGAATATCAATATACGGTTTGCAGGACGTCTTTGAAAATTTCATTGATAATAAATGGCCTGAATATCATGTTTCTATCGGTTCAAAAAAGAAATATGTAAACTAAACCCCTGTAAAAATGTGGGGTGTGTAAAATATGGGGTGTAAACTAAACCCGTACAAAAAAAAATTTTCGTTCATACCTAGAATTTAGGAAAACCAAAATCGGGATAAAATTTATATAATAATATAGATATTAAAAAACGGCTATATTTCTGTTTGTAATTGGTCAGAAACAAATTTAGCCGTTTTTTGATATCTCGCTTATTTTCGAATATACGGGTGTTTTATTGAAATTAGGACTTTTTTTGAAAATGCATCTCTTACTGTTTAAAAACAAAGTAAATATTGGCTTAGAATAAGTATAAGTAAAAAAAAATTAAAAAGTTATTACGTCTCTTTATTTTTTTATAAAAAAATTTTTTAGAAAGAAAATGTTTCTAGGATTTTTACATATAAATATATGTTATATATATATATATATATATATATATATATATATATATATATATATATATATATATATATATATATATATATATATATATAAAAGAATTTTGCCTTATTTTTTACCATTTTAGAACTAGAATAAAGATAAAAGATTTCCGTTTGTAAAAAATGATGTCATTGTATAGATGTAATGCCTAAATTACATGACTTTTCAACAAAAAATGTAAGTTATATGTAAAATTACGGGTGTAAAGTAACGAAATTACATGTAATTATACATCACTACCATAACTCAAAAACTGGTCATAGGATTGAGTTGTGTTCATGAGAGCTTTTAATCAGGACGTCGATAACTGCGTCATATAATATTTTCAGAAAAATTTTTCGAGATGCATTTTAACCAAAACATATTAATACTAATGAGAGTTATATGATACTTCCCATCACAACATGACACATCATTCTATAATCAATCAAAACATCATTACGACTGATAGTTATAGAACACCCCCACCCGATAGCTCCCAGAAGTCCTCTACCACCAGTCATACCAGTGAGAGTTCCAGAATACCCCCCATCGTATCACCGATACCTCCTACCAAACATACGATTGAGGGTTCTAGAACATCTCCCACCACATCACCGATATCCTCTACCACACCTCCCAAGAACCAATAAGGGGGACATTGTGGGGGTATCCGTGATGAGGTAAGAAGTGTTCTAGAACTCTCATTCCTATACTACTGTAATTCTCTCAATTTTTAACTCCTTATATTTCTTTCTTTTCAGATAACAGATTATTTTGATTTTTATTATTACTTTTAAAAGCTGATATTATAAATATTCTAACTTCGTAAACTCCCCTAAACACGATGAATGTAACTGCAATTTTTTTATATTAAATATTGTGTGCGGAATTATATAGTTCACTGTTTATTTCTCTTCCTAGTGCTTTCTATCACGTAACTGAGAAAACTCTTTTATTGTATGTATATAAAATCACGATACCTATACAAATTTGATTTTATTTGTTTATAGAATGGCCCAGTAATAATAAACACGTTCTAAAAAAATAAATACAATAAAAAATAAGTAGCAGCAGTAGAATTTTTTGAATAAAATTGAGGTTGTCATTTGCATTTTGTTGCGGTTTATCTGAAACTCCAACTGAACCTGGAACAATGTGGCGTATTTCATAAATGCATGAAGGTTTCCGCAAGATACTTTCCACATAAAATAATCATAATATCCTTTTAGTTTGATTGTAAATTCAGTTTAAAAACCAATAAATAATGTTACCCTATACGTTTCGGTATCCACTTCGCATGGATTTCGTACGTGATTCGTGTAAAAATTACTACAATTATGTTCTTCATCTGAGCGGTTTATGTTTTTATGCAGTTCGCGTTTAGCCGAATCACCACTTCAAGATATAAAAGCCATATAAATTTATGAAATATTTCTCATTCGGGAGTAAAATATCCGTTACATTGTTCAAAAACTGGTTACAAGATATAACCAAATGAGACATATACCATTAGATACAGCATGATTGATATGAAATGACAAATTACTACCTACCTTTTGTTTAAACCTCCGATATTTTTTATTTACTACTATTATTTACCTGCTATTTAATTTTTGTAAATATAAAAAAATTCTGTCCAAAAAAGTCCATGCATCTCGTAGTAATACCTGTCTGATGTTGCTGACTTTAAATCAACTGACTGTTATAAGCAAAAGTATTGTTGTTATAGAAAATCTGAATAGACCGTTGGAAGCGCGTTAGTTTTCTTATCTTTTATGACAAACTTTTCAAAAGAATAAACTCTTTTTCTGACACTACTCATTTGGTACTGGCCAATTATGTGGCTTCGCTCGCAATCGGTCGTGTATATAAGAATATTTTGTATTTGATTTACAAACTATTCTACCAACAGCATCTATTAAATATTACTGCGTACTAAATCTGCAGTGCGAATAAAGGAAAACTATGTTTAACTATAAAAATAGTTTGAAATATTACCTAGATTTGTTATTGTTACGATTGGAAAATATTATTGGTAACAAAATATTAAAACATCTAGTGATAGTAAGCCCAATTTAAAGGGTGTCAAGTCATATCTTACTAATGATATAATAAATGTATATACAATCCTTCTTCTGAATTATGAGAGATTTATTCAATTTTTCGATTACTTTGCATAAAACAAAGGGGAGGAAAGAACGAATATCGTTTTGATTTATAGCAAAAATTAACGCTCTAAAGCTCATCTCTTTATAGCCTGAGATATCGGGAAAAAATCACCATAGATTCGTGATTTATTAGACAAATCTTAGGACTAATGGTTATTGTGGAACGTAAATTTTTAAATTTGTAAATGTACAAATTCGAGGGAAAAAGATTTTAAACTTTTTTTCGCATGAAGTACTGCATAAAATATTTTGCACTTATATAAAGATATTTATTAACAGGCCATTTATGACTGAAATGAGATGAGATATATATATATATATATATATATATATATATATATATATATATATATATATATATATATATATATATATATATATATATATATATATATATATATATATATATATATATATACTTATATTGAATTATATTGAATATACTTATATTGAACGTATCTAACTTGATTGAATAAATTAAAATAAAATATATCATATTAAAATTGAAAATTGTTAATAAGACAACACTTCTATTTGACTTTTTTGTTGAAGGTTCCTTGTGAAGCATGGTTCTAAATCTTCTTTGTTAATCTGTGTCATAAATAATTTCTTCGTAGGGTTTTGATAAGTCGCATTATTCATTTAAAAGCATATAAAACTATCACTCTGTATAATTTTCATGACAAATATAAAACTATCGGAAAGGGCAATCAATGGGCTTTCCAACTGTGGAAAAAATATACAGGGTGTTCCATTTGAATTAACAAAGTTGTCCTATCTCTGAAAATACCCTACCATTTTTTTAAACCCGAAGTGAGCAACAAAAGACGGATACCCAGAAGAAAAAATTGGAATTAGAACGAATTATCATAATTAAAGAAGACTGATGAAACCGCATTTATTATCTCAACTTGTTCAAAAGATATGTAATAGGTTTAAAATGGGTAAAATATAATGGGGCATCTGGTATTATCCTCGGCAAGAGACAGCGCATTGGAAAGACAGTGGATGCTAATGCGAGACAATTCCGCGATATATGTAGATGGTTTACTTTTACTAATGGGACTCGAAAGAAAATAGTTTATTACGATATATATATATATATATATATATATATATATATATATATATATATATATATATATATATATATATATATATATATATATATATATATATATATATATATATATATATATATATATATATATATTAGCTTTGAAATTCTTTGCTATTCATATTTATTTTGTGAAAAGTAATCTTGGGTTTGTAGCATTTCATTACATAGAAATAAGCAACTAGACGAATAAGAAAGAAAACACACTTACCAGTACTATATCTGGACACACATACGGAAATGAATCACTATGCATATGAAAACGAACCACTTAGAAGTTGTACAAGTTCTTTCACCTTTCTTGAGGATCTTCACCAACTGCAAGTGTTGGTGTATTGGTAATTTAAATTCAAGTATGAATGATCAATGAAATAAATCGTATACTGCTCTGAAGATCCTCAAGAAAGGTGAAAGAACTTGTACAACTTCTAAGTGGTTCGTTTTCATATGCATAGTGATTCATTTCCGTATGTATGTCCAGATATAGTACTGATAAGTGTGTTTTCTTTCTTATTCGTCTAGTTGCTTATTTCTATGTAATGAAATGCTACAAACCCAAGATTACTTTTCACAAAAAAAAACTATATATATATATATATATATATATATATATATATATATATATATATATATATATATATATATATATATATATATATATATATATATATATATATATATATATATATATATATATATATATATATATATATATATATATATATATATATATATATATATATATATATATATATATATATATATATATATATATATATATATATATATATATATATATATATATATATATATATATATATATATATATATATATATATATATATATATATATATATATATATATATATATATATATATATATATATATATATATATATATATATATATATATATATATATATATATATATATATATATATATATATATATATATATATATATATATATATATATATATATATATATATATATATATATATATATATATATATATATATATATATATATATATATATATATATATATATATATATATATACATATACATATTAGCATGTTTTTTTTCTCGGTCCCATTGGCTAATATTTTAGCATTTGACCTAAAAATTTCCGCTTCCTAGATCAAACCTGTGAACGGCGCAAACCGAGTTTGTTTCCATTTAATCAATATGGGAAAAACGACGTTTTACCCCATTCAGAGGTTTGATCTAGGAAGCTAATACTTTGGGAGAAATTATTTTGCTCCAATGCTAAATCATTAGCCAATGGGTATGAATAAATACGCATCAATTGTTATAAACATAGCCGTATCTGTCTGCATATCTTTGGGATTCCTTACCGATTAATTAAGGGTAGCGAGATATTCAACTAGCCTAATTACGCAGTGCAGCTTGGATAGCACTGAATTTGACTGAGATTTAGTAGAAGTTATAACTTAAGGCATCCTACAAACTGCAGTAATTTAGCAGAAGAGAAGCATTGACAGCGGTTGACCTGTACGTTCGACTAGTCCGAGTTACAAGTGACAACGAGGCCATGAATACTGATGCGGCTGTTTCTACTCCAGCCCTCATCATGTTGGCAACTTGGAACCGCAACCCACATCACATCCGATTTGTAACCTTCCACTATTTTAGGCAGTATTTATTCTTACGGGCTGTAGAAAAAGCAGGTATGTATGATATTACATGGAACATAATTATTTCTTAGGGTAAAATTGCAAGTTAAAAAAATAACAAACATTTTTCTATAATCATTGGAGACTGCAATTGTAATTGCAATCTGAAGAGAAAGGGAATGTGGGAAGTAGACCGTTCCCGTACTCAGTGCTAAATAGTTAAGTCTAATCAACATTATGTATAATACATAACGTTGATATATAGACTTGATTATATATAAATGACGCATTAAATATAAATTATGTTTATTTCTTGATCTATTTTTTTATTTGATCTAGGTACTTTTCGCTCCGTAAGTGGAAGGATATATTGCATTTAATCGGGAGAAACTAAAATTGAAATTTTAAATCCAATATGCTGGTTTTTATAAACGTTGCCCTCTAATTGACCCAATCAGAAAAGAAGTTGGTGCAGTTCTGGTGTGTTAAGGGGGAAAACTATAGAGGTATGTCGATCAATTTATGATTTGTGTCATTTTGTAATTGTAATAAATTAATAAATGTACGTTTTTTTATATTTAAATTTCAATCGGATTTATTTCCAATATATTAGGCAAACTAGCAAGGAAATATGTGTTATACTGTAACAGCATTTAAAAGGTGCATTTAAAAGGAGATGATGAATTTATTCTGATGCATGACAACGCCTGACCCCACGTAGCGCGTATGTTCAATATACCTGGATGAAGTTGGTTTCCAAATATTAGATGGGCCAGCCTGCAGCCCTGACCATAATTACATCGAACATTTGTGGAACGAACTTAAAAGAGCTGTTCTCCGACGTGTGGTACAACCAAACGTGTGGTACAAACTTTTTAAGACCCCGGGGTGGCATTGACTGAGGAATATATGGATATTCCTCAAGAAAGAACAACTAGGTAACCTCATTCATTCGATGTCCCGAAGACCGCGAGAGATAGACATACACGTTATTAAATTTATTAAGGTCAATAAGGAATTCGTCAAAATCAGTGGTTTATTAAAAAATCGTTAACTCTTAAACAAAAGGATGTAGCAAGATAATTCAAAAAACAAAACGTCACCAATGAGTCCCAAATTGCAGCAAGGAATGTTTAATTCTAATCTCCGACGTCAATCCTTCCACAGGGTGTCTCAAATTTATGGTAAAAAAACATCAATTTGATTTACCCTGGTAAAATATACATTAAGCTTTATAATTAAATTCGACAACAACTGAGAGTATAGGCCAAACATTTGTCTACAAGCTGATGCAAGAATTGTGGATATCAGATAAAAAATATGTTATAAAACATCAAACATCAAAATTTTAGAGGTGGCCGAATTTTTTGTCGAGGTGTATCTGTACAGAGTGTTTGTAAATTTATGCGAAATATTATAAGAGGTGAATTTTCAGCAAAAATTAAGGGGGTCTTTTATATATTTTTTCCCAAAACCCCATCCCCTCCAAATTGGGGTAAGAAATGTTGAAGTTTTTCTCCACTGTGGAAGAATTTAGAATGGAATTTGGCGGGCACCTTGTTCTAATAACTTGAAAGTTTGTGACAGTTATTGCCACCTGGAGATATTGTTTCAATGGCATAAAAATGTCAATCATAATATTTTTATCAGAACTTTTCAACGCGTAGATATTTCTTTACCTAATAATTTAATGTGCAAAGATGACTTTAATCTTCAATTTTTTTGTATCATGAGTTTTCTACGCAAAATTGATTGCTCATAAAAAATTTAAATCAAACACATTCCCTCCCTTTCAAATAAATTCACCGAGGGGTGAATATTCGGTGAAACAGTTAAGCAGGCTTTTATCAAATAAAATCATGATGACAGATAAATATTGCCCTTGTTCTTATTTTGTTATTTATTTGAATTAAATTAAAAATATTCAAGTATATTTTTTTCAATTACCGGCAAGTATACAGATAAAATAGATAAATATTGTATTGTGTCACAATCTAACTCTCTAGAGAATAGAGAAAACAAGAACAATGGCAATACTCGTCACAAAGCTAGCCATTTAAAAATGGCGAATTCGCCGGTGATAATATATCCTCTACGTAAAAGTTGCGGAATATTTTCGCATAATTTGGAGGTAGATATTTTATATCTTTTTGGTCCACGCTTCCAAAAATTGCTATTTTGCGGACTCATTTGAGTCCCAAAATTAAGTACCTATTTTTCGTGCAAATTTATTTAGTACATTAAACAATGTTGTTACTATGGTGCCATGTTAATTAAAACCCGAATCTCACTATTTAAAGCCAGTTGGCGATGGAATAGCATATGAAACTTATCTGGGACATATTTCTGGACTCTGTAGACTTACGCACTCACCTACGTCTAGAGCTAGAACCTTACCTACTCAAATCATGGTCATCTTACTTTTTAGACTTTTGATACCCAAGAATATTATTATTATGCATTTGCTGCCAACTTGTCCAGCATATGCGCTCTCTACCTATATCCATCGGCATAACGACAGGTGACGAATGCTGTATTATATCTACAGCACTCGTACGGTAAAATCTATCTCTACTCCCTATGCTACTGCAAATATTGTGTTTATTGTGGAGAGTTAGAGTTCCCGGATCAATTGGAACTACTCATTCCCCAGTCTCAGGCGGATACCAGTCAATAAGCCTGGCGTAGTTCTCCTCGACCCCCAGCTCAAGATCATGTTTGTCATAGAGTTTTCGGCTCATCATACACGGAAATTAGTCAAATTTATGCGGAATAGATGAAAAAAATTATAACAAGCTGAAATTTCTACCTTCAACCTTCATCAATATCTTACCCTTTTTATGGACACCGCACTGTTTTTTTCACGGACAAGGATGCTTTAATGCAGAACGGGCCGATGCAATTGAATTTGAGCAAGAATAAATGCCTTTAGTGTAATAGACCTCAAGGGGAAACCCTTCCTGGGTGGCGATGAAGCAAGTTTGGTTTAAAATCGCTAAAGACTATTTGTGGTTTTTGTTAAATTCTATATGATTTATAAAAAGTTATTGAAACCGAATGCTCCAAATATTAGTAAGGCTGGATAAATATTGTGTTGCCATCCAAAAGCGTTTTTGTTACCTACCCCTGACTTTGCCGTCGATTAACATGAAAACCCTTCATAATCTCAAACGACTTATAGGGCATGTTTTATAGAAAATTTAATTCCGAATATTTTTTAATGCTTCTATTTTTTCCGGAGAGTATTACATTTTCAAGAAATTATTTAAAAACCAGCGCGGTGTCATTATAAGGGTGAAAAAGGGATGAAAGCTCACCAGTTAGGGATGGGAACTTTTTGATCTTGTATTGCTACCCCTATCAACTGTCGATTCAGAAAATATCAGGTTTTTATAAATTTTTTCTTCTATTTGTGCTAATTTCCATGTACAATCAGCATTCATGAAAGATTTTTTTAAAGTAACGTGATTGAAATTGGTATATGAAAGCATTTTTTCATCGTTTACATAAATATCCAAATTTAACGACTAACCGAGTTCTTGGATTCAGAACCTTATTTACAAAAAGTTTATGGAAGAAATTTCATAAAACAAATGAAAGGAAAAAGTACGTTCAAATTTTTAAGCAAAGCATTAGACAAATATGTACTCTGAACAAGTGCAACATATCACGTACCAAATATATTTCTAAGCTCCTTTATATCAGTTCGTAATACAATCCTAGTCCACATAATTATCAGATCGTAGAGATTAAAACGATTTCATTATTTCTACAATCACTTGGTTATTTGTGCGTTTTCCATAAAAAAATGTAATAACTTAGCCATTACCCTATGATCTAAATTCTTTCAAAGTTCTTCCGTTCAGTATGCATGAAAAGCGATAGTAGCATCTGCCATATACCTACTCGACGTACGTATAGTTTTTAGATTCAATACATTCCAATTGGACCGCCAATTCTACCTGGCACTCCCAACAGGCCAAACTAGAAACTAATTTAAGTTTTGAAACCAGCTTTAGTGGAATTTATCGGCTATGGTTTGGTGTAAGATTTTTCATTGTCGCATTACAAAGAGAAGTATCAGGACAACATACTATTATATAATATATGTTTTTCTTTATTAGTTTGTTTATTAATTTACGATAGAGAATTTACTTATTAGTACCGCAATTGTCTCTAGTAATATGCTTGAGAACTGAATATGTTATGAAAGTAATATTCAACTGTCCCTTGTTTATAATATGTTGGGAAAGTAAAAGGTTTCTTGAAGAAGGCTTTCGGCAAAACCTCCACGTTGTTGATAATTCTCTGTTCGTTCGGCTCGTATCTACTCATAAATTGAATAACGTTAAATACATTCTACAGAAACAGTGCAGGAATAATTGACCATTTCTTTAATTGACCAAAAAAAATCATGAAGTTACATAAACTATTGCTTAAAAAAAACAAAACGCCTGTTATTTTAAGTACATATATATATATATATATATATATATATATATATATATATATATATATATATATATATATATATATATATATATATATATATATATATATATATATATATATATATATATATATATATATATATATATATATATGTTAGTATATGTGGAAATAAAATAGAGCAATCAAAGCTCAATAAATTTTTAATAAAAGTAATTCAGGTGCTTATAAATAATTCTAGACTAGTTTTTTGTGCTACAAGTGTTATGATCAATAATTTTCTTAGAGCCTTATATATTTTTCAAACACATTGTGCTTAACATATATTATCTGAAACAAAGATATATTATATAAGAATGGTTGCCTTCAAGTTTATTATAGTTATTATTATACCACGCCTCACGTTAAGAATTTTTCATATTATATATTTTATAACGCAATGATCTGATATGTATTACAATTTGACTAAATGCGATACGTGAAGGTTTCAGTAAAAATTTAAGGGTATGTTAACACGGGATAATAAAACAGTTTTATTTAGTCGTTAAAAACTTTAATCATAGTAGTGTACATAATTATGTCACTATGGTTTATGTTCTCATTTCATTATGTTTCATGTTTCTCATTTGAAATTGAGAGGGAAAAAGTACCTTTCAGTTAAGTACGAAAAAATTTTATTTATGTCTCATTTGGTCAATATATTATATGTTACATTTATTTAGGACAAAGTAACTATCGTTAGGCCATGAGTAAAAGGACACGATGGAAATCATAAAAATAAGGAGACGGATGCATTGGCACGCTGTGGCGCTCAGACCGCGGCTTGGAATCAGAAGCCATATAGAAAGCCATAAAGAAATCCATAACAAAATATACAGGCTCAATCGTCAATATGAACATATTGAAATTGTAACATATTGGTAACGTTTTTTTTTGAGGGTGCTAAACACAAAAAAAAGGTGTCAATTTTTTTCGCAAGCTCATCATTTACGAATAAAAAATTTTTACAAGCCGTAGATTTTATAAAACTTTTTAAAAGCCGTAGTTTTTGTCCGTTTGAGGGGATGGACAGGGTTAAAGTAGGCTGAAAATACTTTTTTCTTCAGCAGCATTATTTAAAATGCGAGGTGCATGCATTTTAGCGAGAGACAGAAAAATGTATTTTCAACCCCGTGGAGAGTAGAATCAACTTCCGGGGTTGAAAACGGTCTCCACCCCTGATGTCAACATTATGTGTCCTCGTTGTAACATAAATAAATTCCGTTCCGTTTTATGGCTAATGTTTGAATTTCTATTTCAAATATTTGAAATAAAACCGCGCGAACTTGTAGAAATTTACCGCGACTCACCATCTACCGTTATCCCTACCTTTCCGTCCCGCGTGCTCCCAGCAAGCATAGATACGCGTTATTCGTAAAAATTATTCTTTTTCTGCCGACCTGCTTGCTTGAGCCTGTTGAACGTGGCTTACGTTCGCGAAGATATATCTTCGATGTTTTAGTGTAGTGATTCTTAATTACCAGGTCTGAAATTGATTTTAATATTATTATTAATATATATGTGTGAGTGTTCTACAGCTGGGTAAAGTAATTAAAAGATTTCCGAATGGGAATTAAGTCGTAATTCGACCATTTTTTGCTTAAATGAAAACCTTAAAATAGGTGTCATGCCATATTAAATTTTACGGTTTAAACACTAGCAACTACTTGGAGTGAGCTGTGGGCACAAGCCACGTCTATATTTTTATCTATTTTGGATATTATTACCACTTTATTTTTTTATTGAATTAAATATATATTTAATTTAAATTTGAATCGTACGTTATCGTTCGATTTTAGACTACCTACCTGGTAATTAAGAATCAAAGATACTGTTTTACCGAATGGTAGCATACTTTTAGTTTATTTAGAAGATATTACTTCGACGGCGTAGGCCATAGGTATTTGTTTATCTTTTGCATCGGCAAAAAGCAGCATTTATTTCAATTTTTTATTTTTTATTTAATCTTATAGTGAAAATTTGCATACCACATTCCTGTCTTGATAATATTATTTTTTTACTTTGGTAAAGTCTAATCTCAATTTTTGGGAATTTACTCAAAATTTACTACCAATATTTAACATTACAATATTTTTTTATATAATTAAAACTCGTATTTTTAAACTAGTTATTTTATTTAAATTTATTTTAGTATAAATTTCACTCTTGATATCCTGTTCAAGCGGGAATTTATATATATTTTTTTCTTCCAAATTTGTAAAACCTGATACTGGTAAATTTTTCTTCCACACCTTGATGACCGAGAATCAATTCCTTTGGTGAGCAGAGCAGACCATTATTACCTATTCCTGAACGTCAGACTGGAAGGTATCTCCTCCTGCAACATTCCACCCATTGCGGTATACATCGCCCTTAGAGGCTACGTCTCAGCTCAGCTGGACCACCAAGCCTAAGCTTCAGCCTAGGATCCTAGGAAACCCAGCACATTCACGAGGGGATCTCCAGAAAAGAGAAAAGGTATTTTTGTATAATTAATTGCCCCTAGGAATTACCAGGTCTTAAGGAATATTTCCACTTAATTTTTTTCCAAGGTTTACAATTCACTTTTGTTGATAAATTTCTCGACTTGACCTTGTGTTAAGAGTGAATTTGTTTTTATTGTTTTAACCTAAAGCCCTTCAGGGTACTTAATAAAGTCATTTTGACGCCCCTCAGGCAACCCAGTTGTAAATTTTAATTTTAATTTAAGAATCACTGTGAACAATCAACTGGTAATATAAATATTTTTGTAATATATTGTTTTTAAAAATTTTTTATCTTTTATTTCTCTGGGAAAAGCCTGAGTCACAAGAGGGGTCACAGCTAATAATTATTGGCTGATCATTTCTGCGATCTTCTGTATGATTTAAGTACTCTGACCTGGCGTCCAAGTATTTTTATACAAAATTTTAAGTAGGAGTAGATCAAGCCGGTCATTGTCAAGCTGTGATTTTTCTGGTGATCTAAAGGTATCTAAGTGCAAGCCCCTAGCAAATCTACTTATCCACGACCTCCGTATTTAACTGAGCAGCCGATAGGCAACAACAAAAAATTCATTACGTCACATCTCCTGGATGAGAGGCACTTTAATTAAGGTAATGTAATTAAAGAAGAGAGGTGTTACATCGAGTCAAGAGCAAATGTGCCCTCGTAGAAATTCTGACTGGACTTATTATATAAGAATGGACCGATTATATAAGAATATAAACACCATGGGCATAGTTGCTGGGATAGTAATGTTAACGTCAGTTATTCGAGGAGGTAGTACAATGGTCTCTACTGTCATCCTGACTGCCCATGTTTCTGGAACCAGCGGTTTGCTCTTGTCTTTAATTTCTAGCCTAATAAATGTCTAGTCCGGTAGGTTCCCAAAGGCTTTCAGCAATCTCAAAAGCGTCAGTTTGTCTACTAGTTTGAGAGAACTAGTGGATTATATAGTGGAATGGTGCAATTGGCCTCTGTGCATGAACCATGTCGAACCTCTCGTATATCTCCTTTTTATTTAACTTGATACCCAAGCAGATGCCGAAGATCGGGAATGGATATACCTCAGATCGGTAATCACGAGAGCTTTACAATTTGACAACGGCGGACAATGACAACGGCGGACAACTACGATAATTTTTTTGGGACTACTTTTTTTGATTATACATTACACCATAAAGTAATTTTATACTCGAGAAAGTTATAATATTTTTGCTGATAGGCTAGTTGGTTAGTAGAGAATAACAGATATGCTCACATTATTTACATACTACATTGTGCTATTTCAATGTTTGTACATCATTTAAATTCAAATATCCCAAATTATTCTAAAAGAGTTCTAAAAGAACCCAAGAACGAACAACTTCTAAATTATTCGTTTCAGTTTGTTTAATATATATATATATATATATATATATATATATATATATATATATATATATATATATATATATATATATATATATATATATATATATATATATATATATATATATATATATATATATATTGTAATGTTTATCTCTTTGTTCAATTTTGCAATTTAATTTTCTTATTTATTTTGTAATTTTAAATCTTATCTCAGGGATGGATTCAGCGTTGCACGCTTATAATTAATTTATTTAATTTTAATGTTTAATTTTACGAAATAATATATGAATAAATATAGATCAAACAAATATAACAAAAAATGAAAATGTATGTATTGTACAATAAAACTACTTACTTAAAAACTCCCTACTAATCTACCCCGTATTGTTATTTTACGATGAATGTACGAAACATACACAACCAACACTAATTTGCAAATTTTACGCTGTTAAATACGAAATGAATACCTAGGTACCTTTATTCTTCGTGCACAAACAAATTCTGACTGCCATATGCCACTCGTACTCACGCCTATGTCTATAGTCTCTCCAGTCTATAATCTCTGCCAGTTATCGCTTCCTAACTATCACCACTCGGAATCACTTCTTAGTCCAATTAACACCTTCATATATATATATATATATATATATGTCCTGAGGATTCTCTCTCCTCTCAGCTTGTCTTTTTAAATCTTCATCCGCTTTATTTCTACTTTTATATCGCCACTCCCAAAATGTCTAATTAATTTTCTTCCAAAAACTACAAACATCCCCTTACCAACCACTATCTCGATTTTTTTTTACAATTTTTGCCAAACTATATCCTACCTACCTTTTTAAATGTTATTATACATCTTTATTATTCCGTTTGATCAATATATATCCATCATCTATGTTTATAACATCTATACATAAATCCTACCGGATAAGAGTGAAACAAAACAACCATATAAACATGTATTTATCCATATCAGATGCAAACATTACATCTTTGGTATGCATGTGTGTGGAACCAGCTCATACTCTCTTACACACTGCATCAATCCACAATACCACTACTACATTTCGTTATATTATATATATATATATATATATATATATATATATATATATATATATATATATATATATATATATATATATATATATATATATATATATATATATATATATATATATATATATATATATATATATATATATATATATGTACAAGAAAAGAAGAAACTTCTCTATCTCCACTTGGAAGGATTTTAATTTATTAATAGCATCCAAAACCTCGTAATATTTTTCACGAGCAAGGAATATAGAAATTTTCACGAGCAAGGAATATTGAATTTTCTCTATGTGACTACGTAATATAATATAAAGTTGAAATTCAGAGAAGTGATATAAATATAATTTAAACTGTACTAATTGCAATTCATGTTAAGGTCTCGTTACAGGTACAGCGATAATTCAGCATGATACTAAAATTTATTAAATCCTGTTGGCATGCCTATTGCAGGCTATCATAAACTTAATCACATAGATTTGTGTTCATAGCGTTAATATTATACTTGTCTGTAGGATCTGATCTATACGACCAGGCTGACAACCCAGTTAACACTGCAAGCCACCCTGTTCCCACGGAAAGGGGCGCCAACTAGTTCCTGGCACAAAATGTTAATTTTTAGAATCGTTTTAATAACAGTTAAATACGAAGGCAACTTTTTCGTTTAAATTTATTAGCTCGATGACGTATTTAATAGCCATTAGTATAATTGCCGACAAAACACGTTTATGTTTAAAGTATTAATAAGAAGCAATGTTATTGTTACGTGTTTGCACCCTGTGTACAGACAGTACTGCCTTCCGTGGATCAAGTAATTTAAACTCTCTGTATTACTCTATATTTTTACATTAACGAAACTCGTCACCTCCAGAACTGGATTATATAAGGGACATAGTCGGTTCACGATTTTTCTGCACTATTCTAACACGTCTCGGCGTTTGAAGATGCGTTACTAGAAGTTACTAGAATCCGCGAGGCATATTCCATACACGCTGATGTCATGCCCAGCCGCGTACGTAACATTATTATGTAAGTTTAGATGTCATTTTGATGATAAGTCAGTCAGCTTTCAATAATTATATTTAGGAGCATTAATTATATTTATATATATATTTATATGTTACGTTCACTTTTGCTAATTGACAATGTAGATATCAGAAGTTTGTTGTAGGTACATAAATCTGAATAAATCTATTGTTATAAGCGACTACTCGCTCCCTCTAACATTTATGATTGGATTGCAGGGCATGTACAGTATATTACGAGTTTCTTTGCGACACATTTTTGTGTTGTGGTATTCAACTCATAGAACATTTCATAGAACATTTTTGACCGTTCTCTACGCATATGGTAGTGCCACTGCCTCCCTATTCTCTCAGTTCTATTTTCATTTCTTCTTGTGTATATATATATATATATATATATATATATATATATATATATATATATATATATATATATATATATATATATATATATATATATATATATATATATATATATATATATATATATATACTATTCAACGTGCCAGCGAGAATATTATATGATAATTAAACCTCTAATATTCTGACCACTTAAATATAATCAATTATTTGCATAATATGTAGGTAAATTTTAAGAACCATTTGTTATTTATTGTATATTGTCGGCAGAAATGTACCTCCATTATATCTTTTTTAATTTTGATAAATCTCTTACTAGAACTAAATTTATCACAATAGCTAGACATTTAGACCTACAGTCTTTAAATATCACAGAAGACACCGTTTTAAACCGAACATATGTACATCTGTTAACATTTGTTGGTTCGTGTCACTGTCAACTAAATACAACCATGAATTCATAAAACTGGATCAGCAGAAATAGCACTAGATAGCCATTGTTCTACTCAAACAAAGGCGTACGGAAAGACACCATAGGTATTTATATCTTGTTAACTATTAACCTACAGTGTAGAACTTTACTTTAGAATTAGTTTACACCAAATTTAATAAATTTTATACGTATTTTTTTTTTATCGTTGTTTCTGTAGTCGTTATTTAACTATTTTTTATTTACCACATTTCTATTATATTTGCATTTAATTAATTTAAAATTTAAAGGACCCTATAATATTCTATATATGATAGTACCATATTTTTAGAAATCAGCTATTAGAAGAGAAGCCGCGGATACTAAAATTATTTACTTTAATGTTAGTATTAGTTCAGTTAACAGAACCAAACATTGTATAAATAGAATAGATTAAATCATGTGGTTCTGGATTGAACCACATGATCCACCTGTAATAACGTCCAAATGAGGGGTTTGCCGCGGGGGTAGAGTGGCGTTTAATGGCATTAAACCATTCCCTAGTTTTTTGCAATTACCTGAAAAAGAATTGGTACTAAAAATGCATGTAAAAAATTAATCTACATAATTTCATTTTTTTTATCGTTCATCAATAGATTCCACAGAAAATGAATATTCAAATTTGTTTCCAACTATGATTTAGGGAATCTGAGGGTATTATATTATATGAATTATTTACAGGTGGACATAAACTTTGACGTAAACATGATCTCCACTGTTTCGCAAGATAATTTTCTTAGCAATGAAAAGAACACAACCAGGCTGTTTATTTTCTAGTACATATATTAGCCGCAAGAGGTATAGAAGCGAGTACAAGCGATACCGATAGTACTATCGTGAGACTTGGTTAAGCAAGTCTTAGTCTCATCCATCTATTGTAATCATTAGAGAAGATATTGACCTGCACGTGGTACTCATAGATCTGACACCACCAGACAGAATGGCTCATATGTATTAGGCAACTGCTAATGAACGTGATTTGGATAAACTACGACATTTTTCGTTCCTCATCGACTAAAGTGAAACTTAATCTTTCTTCACTTCCACCTACGAAAGGCGCAGCAGAGAAACACGCTTTAAGAAGGTATTTACAGGTACAGTAGTGATGTGACAACCACTTCAATCCGTAGTTGGGATTGTGCTCGAGAACAGGATAGATAACTCATCCCAGTAAGAACTAAGGTACCAGAAGCTTTTTAAACTATTTTGAAGACCATATTCTGCCGTTGTTCTGCGAGGAAGATGTGGGTGACAAAAATCTGACATAAAATTCTCATCTATTTGTGGCATTTGCCATAAAACGTTCTCCAACGGCGCACCATTAGAGGGCGAAGAACTGTATGATTGTGTAAAAGAAGACGATTTATTTACATATTACTGTTTTGTAATACTTTTTCTAGTTACAAGCAATCTATGTGAAAGCATTTTACTATGTCTTTCACTACATCAATAAATGTTTTTATATTTAAGTTTAGTTATATCATTTGTTACGAGATTATTGGCATTCGTACCAAAGCAATATTTTAGAAGTAGATTAATTTTTATAAAATCAAAATTTCCCAGATATCTATTTTACTTTCCCCATCTTTTGAACCAGTTACTACGATAAAAATAAATATGACCATTTTTGTGGGAAATCTAAATCATTTGTTTTATTTAGTACAATATACATATTTCTAAAATTGATAACGATATATTTACTTGTTCAAATTTTGAAACTTGTTCGAAATAAAATATATCATTATATATTTATTGATTTATTTTAAGAAAACAAATATCTTTAAACTGGGAGAAGTAACATATTTCTAAAAAAACTCGTACTACCTTAAAACGTTTACAGTGACTGATTCTCCTTGTCCAGTTCCTTCGCAGTAATTACATTCCTACCAAGCTCATTACTAAAAATTCCAACAATCCTTGGCCCTATTTACTGTTAAGTAGTAAACTGGTTTTGCAGTATAAATATTCGACAAAAATTCCTCTATCTGCGTTAAAATAAAGGTGGTTAAAATAAATATAAATATTTTATGTGCTTTATTAATTTTTTTATTGACCCTTAACTACTATAGTGTTTTCATGTTACGTATTTGCCGTTGCGGGTTAATTTTTGATCCAATGTTTATGAAACCTGGATTTCAAGAGAAAGCTACACCGTGGTCCTAATTCTTTATTTCATAAATGATTGGGATCCTATTAGAATATTTTTTTTAGATTTAACAATATTATTGCGTGTATCATGTATATTTGATCTAATATGACAGTTAACACAATTTGTTTTTGTTTATAAACTAAATAAAGGTTTCTCTGGAAAAACTGGTTTTCTCTTGTTTACGACACTGGAGGTAATGCCATCAAATATATTAAAACATTATTCAATATCAAACAAACACACTGCTGATCATGTTTTTAGTATATCGTGGGGTCGTCATAGACCTCAAACACAAATTGTACAATAATCCGCATACTACGTACTCAACACGTCAGACCTCTTCACAAGTATACACATAATAACTGCGATTATCCAGAAGGACAACGACGTTGGTCGTTTCGTTTTTTCGATTTTACACTAAGTGGAGGCACTGGGGTCCTATCTGACTCCGCGATAGTAGTTGAGGGTTAAATTATATATATATATATATATATATATATATATATATATATATATATATATATATATATATATATATATATATATATATATATATATATATATATATATATATATATATATATATATATATATATATATATATATATATATATATATATATATTTCAAGTTATCACGAGTCAGTATAATAATGTATGTACATGTACATGCTTTTAGATAAGCTATAATGAATTTTCTACAATAAAGAGCGATGTAATTGTTGTGAGGAAGATATTGGAATACTAATTTAAGACATGACAGGAACTTTGTTCTTATAATATTTATTTTAAATTTTGATTATTTTTTCCAAAAAGTACGTGTTATTGTTTAATACTTTTTTTTAATTACATTTCACTTTTCAAATAAAAATACTTTTTGAGAGTAGTTAACTCGCCTAAACAAATCAAATTTTGCTGTTAAAAATTGGGAAAATTTTAGGGTGTAAAAGAAAAACGCAAAGTTAATCGTTGCGTTTGCGTTTAACGTGCGTTTAAAATTGCGTTTATTTTGAATTTCAGAATGCAACTCAAATAAGATTTTTTTTATTACAAACTATTGATTTTATTTTATTTTCAATAGTTAATGTGTTCACTTACGCCAAAATAATAATTTGTACAAATTTTCATATTTTTAGTTCTACCAAATGAACTAGTGCTTCAGAACTTATCCTGAATACATTTTTATATACATCCTGAGGACATTTAAACGATGTGTTATTCAAAATATAAATATTATCCACTATTCTTTAAAATAATATACAAAGGTTTGGTTGTATCTGAAATAATTATTATTTCATTTAATTTTAAAATCATATCGTTCTTATTGGAAAACCTGTTACAAGGGGCATAGGTGCTGCAGTTTCTGATTTACACTCTAATCAATTACATATACATATACACACTGTAAGACAATTACATTTATTGGTAATAATCTTAATAGTTTAATAATCTTTAGAATATGTAATGATGTATGGTTGAAGCATATTTTTGTTTACCCTGTTTTTGCTTCGTGGTTAGTGCCAGATGCATGATATTTCCATTTCCTAGATAGATACTTTAATCTGGTTATTTGCTATTAAACATAATGGTGTCGTGCTCGAAGTTGTCTCATTTTGTTTGATTTTTATTTGTCTAACTCTTTGGCGGAAGTAGGGGATGTTTTTAGGAAAGGGGGACCTTATTCTGTAATTCTAGATTCTATGATTCTATGATTCTAGATGCATGATATTTCCATCTCCTAGAGATATACTTTAATCTGGTTATTTGCTATTAAACATAATGGCTCGAAGTTGTCTCATTTTGTTTGATTTTTATTTGTCTAACTCTTTGGCGGAAGTAGGGGATGTTTTTAGGAAAGGGGGGATCTTATTCTATATTAAAGTGTTGGATTACTGATTTTTGTTGGATTTTCCAAAGCCTTAAAAATCCATTAATGATTTCTGGGTATTTGTTGCTTTATATGTTTGTATGTATATGCCTCTTTTGTTATGTGGTTTTCAATTTTATTTGAATATTCTAATTTTGAATATTAATTGTTATAAGTATATTTTTATTAATTTTAATTTTGTTATTATCACTATTATATATTTCTGAAGAGGTATGGTGAGGATATATTGGGTTTCTGAAAACTTTCCAAAATGTTTTGTTTTTTGAAGTAAGTGTTTTTTGAAGGCGTTTTCGAAAATTACGTACTACCTGATGATTTTATATTTTATATTATCGTTGGACAAACAATTGCTATATCTGCCACAAAAGGCTCGAGATATTCTAACAAAACAAACAACCTGTTTAAAATATTGCATATATATTATACAGCCTACCACAGGATGTCTCCACCCCTATTGTTGGAATGCAAAAATAGAGACGATAAAGCTCTAGAAGCAATGACTAAATTTCCAGTTATTTACCTAAAGCACCTGCTGAGCAATATATGAATAAATGTACAGAAGATAGAACATTTCTGGCTTGTAAATATGACGCCATTTATCATGTAAATAAGGGAGTCATTATAACTTGGAGCGCGTGTTAGAAACGGTCGATCCTTTTCATTTGCATTTTTCCCAAATCGCTCATATATTCCGGCCGTGAAACTGTGAAGCGTCGCACGGTAGGGCGGCGAGATCCGAGACCGGCACCGCGACCACCAAGTCTAGAGGGCCACTGCGGCACACAATACACTGGACGCGGTCATAAACATGTCAGCTTATGCCACTGCAAAGCTTACTGGACTTTGCAAACCGCATGGTGTAGGCTACACCTGTGTTTTGTTTCGCTGATAATATATAAACTGCTGCTTATATTGAAGATGTTTTTATATATAAAAAGATAATTTTTAACACATGACAATTTGAGAGGGTAATCTGGTCTGTCAAGACCTTTCCCCTTTCAAATCGCCGAATTTACCCGGCCCTACTACAACATAGATTAAACACGCGACGAGGAACAGCGCTATGTTCCTCGTCAGGATATTCAGATCCTGCCTGGCGCGGAGCTACGTTTCCTCGTTATGAAGGGAAGTGAAAGTTGTGTTTGTCCCAAAAACGGGACCATAGGACTACATCGACCCAAAGTAATTTAGACTAATCAGTCTTATGAGTTTTCTATTAAAGACACTAGAAAGGCTTATTGACTGATACTTAAAGGAGGAACAACTTATGCTACACTAAGCTATATCCCTCGAACTTCCTGGAGGTCGTAATCCCTGACCACGGGGAGTGGGGGGTAGAGAAAGACCCGACGGTATTCCGAAACGGGACCAACTGGTATACAGATAGATCCAGACACCCACTGGGTCTGAACCCTTTGTAGCAATCGCCAGAAGCATAGAGGTTCTCTCAATGAAGACTTTAGCCCAACAAATGTCTGAGCATTGTTGGACAACTGTCCCAGGCATGAGGCAGGCTAAAGAAGTCATATCTAGTCCGGAAGCTGGGAGGACTAGACGACACCTTTACATAATGGGTCTTGTGGAAGACCCTGGGTGTAGAGGATGCTTGGAAGATGAGGAGACAGCGGAGTATGTTCTGATGAATTGCTCCGCTTTCGTGCATACGCGCATGCGAGACCTGGGACAACCGATATTGGTACCCAGGGACTTTATAGAGCTATGTTCTAGCCGTCTAGTTGGCGTTGTTAAGTCAACTGGACCAATAGAGCTCTCGAAAGGCGGGACGTGACGTGTATAAAACAAATAGAACATATTTTTTTCTGATTTTTTCCTATCTGATACAAAAATAAACAATTATTTCATTAAATTTTTTTAAAATAATTTATAATTTTTCGTAAATTGGAAATTCCATGATATTTTGGTATGAGGGCCCAACAGCCATCATACGGCAAGCTTTGACTACAATATTTTTCAAATATATGCAACCAAGAACAATTCAACAGATGTTTCCATCAATTTTCAACAAATCCATTATTATTCACGTTATGATCGAGGTTTGATCAGCTGGTGTAGAGCACACTTAGAGTCATGCGCATTTTATTTTTTCACTGACAGGCAAAAGCTGCAATGACATTTTCATATGACATTAGTTTTAGCAGTTACCGGTCTACATTGTTACGTAAATCAATATAGTCCATCTACATATTTCCCCGTGCTATCAATCATTGATAGGAATGAGGGTATTACTATACTATATTTTCATTGCATTATGCCGTATTTGTTTGCGTTGGTATTTATAAAGTTCTTCAGAATTGAGCCTCGGATTTGAGTATTCAACACAGCCGGTAGTAATTCAAAATGTCCTAATTTAGCTGTTCGTTTGATCAGGCTGAAGTGTCCTCCAAGCAATCCTCACCAATCGCATCTTTTCAGCCAATAATAGCTATTGTCAATTTCAGCTGATTTCAATTACGCCTTAATCAAGAATATTTTGATTGGATGGATCTTGCAAATATTTCCTATTCTCAACCTACACAACGCCCAATTATTCGCTCTAGTGTGTATATTTAGTTAAAATAGTCATGCACAGAATAAAATGGTAAACGAGAATGAGCTTTTTTAAATACGATATGAAACTGAATGCATGTGATTGCCATACGTAATTTAATTTGTACATAAAATCTAATACTAGAGTTTAGAGAAGAAAACACGGCTTCACAAATCACGTTTCATTATCGTTAGCTCATCAGTGCCGTGTAACTTAATTCGGATCGATAGATAGAGATCAAATACCCAAATACCAGAAGAACATGTGAATATATTATCACTTGGCTCAATCTTTACTATTAACCCACAAACAAATTACGATATACCATTTACTGATATTATTGCACACATAGAAGATAACAGAAAAAATACGGAATACACAACAAAATGAAATCAGATCCCAAGTAAGTAACGTAATATAAGAAACTATAAAAATAAACCAAAAAAA
Organism: Tetropium fuscum; assembly: GCA_964058915.1. Taxonomy (NCBI): domain Eukaryota; kingdom Metazoa; phylum Arthropoda; class Insecta; order Coleoptera; family Cerambycidae; genus Tetropium; species Tetropium fuscum. The sequence goes on along the minus strand of CAXKVY010000186.1, from coordinate 8,064 downwards.
ATAACCAAGTTAACACGGCATTACAGAAACAACATATTAAAATAAAAAAAGTTATTAACCATACTCCACAATTAATGATCTTAAAACCAGACGAAAGTAACAAAACTTTAATAATGAATACAACAGATTATGAAAACAAAATACAAAATTTATAAAATGATGAAACAACATACAAAAAAATAACATAAGATCCTACCAATATTAACCAAAAAAAAACAACACACTTACTAAAACTTGGTAGACAAAAATAAAATAGACAATAATACATATAATAATCTATGAATTCATATAATGCACAACCCCCAAAAATTTATGGTGTACCAAAATTACATAAAAACAACATACCATTATGACCAATTTCATCCATACAAAGCAATATTACAGGAAATACTGAAAACCACATTAAAGACTAATGAGATTTAAAAAAATGTATTGACAAAACAAAAAACTAGATAATTTGATATTGTGTCACCATCCAACCAGGATTTTTCGTAGCCATGTGTTGACCTCCTGGCCATAGCATGCGCTTATAGGGACCATAAAGCTTACGTCAAAGCGTTGCAAGCGATGCTAACAGTGAGGTGGAAAGCATAACATTACTTCCATACTTTTAGTATGGATAGAATGACCATCCAACACTAAGAGAACGGGATAATCTTTTGTTGGTTTAACGTGTTTAGTAAAATGCTTCATCCAAGTCAGAAAAATATCTGCCTGCATCCAGCCGTTGCTCTAACACACTGCCGCAGTATTCTTCTTCATTATAACTCTAGAAAAGTAGCGGTACTAGCTCTAAGAACTAGTAGCGGTTGAACAAATAGAACAGATGCAAAAGAAACATAATTTTGCACTGAAAGTTTCTAGGATTCTTGATTAAGACGTTTTTGGTATTTTTTTGGATTTGGTACGCTTGTTATTCCAGTCTGGTTAATATTTAAATTTCTGTGTGGCTGAATATTATATTTTTGAATGATTGTTGTAAGAAGTTTAAAAAACTTGGAGACTGCTGTTTTATTGAGGCCCCTTGCGCCGGTGTCTGACGTAGACTCTCGTTTTCCTAATAATCAAGTAGGATGCCGTTTAAGAAAACCTTTTAACCAATCCAATCCTGCCATTCCATCGCCAATATGTTTAAAGTTATGTTTTAGGTTGCTTCTTTCTGCCAACTGGAAGGCCAAACCTCTGAGATCCTTAGTTGTGAGACCACATAGTCGATTTTCCATTAGGTGAACATATTCAACTAATTCGTATGTGAAAACTGATTTAATACTGCCTAGTCCTAAACATAACACCAATAACTAAGTGTCTAGATTACCCTTCACGCCTGCCTGCTCAAGGGGGAGTTGGCAACATTAAACGTTTCAACAACTCTTTGAAAACCCATATTATTATTTTGATTCGCATTCACGGCACGCTTCATGTTTGAATTCCATGTTTGTCTGTTGGTCTTTTATTTATAAGTTCGCCTTTTGAAATCTGTATCATAAAAACATCACTATGAATATCCTACAAAAAACGGCATCCAAAAGCTGGAGGAATCCGATTATGCCCCGTTCGATTTTGCCTCAAGCACACTATTTACAATTATTTCCATATCTCAAAGCAAACATAACCTAACACTGACATGTGACTATATAAAAGTGATCCCCATTTTAGAACAGATCTTTTGGGTGTAAAAGATATTATGTAATATATACAAAAATATGATTGTTGGCGATATCAAAATTGATAGAAATAAGATCACTTACCGTAAAGAACACATTCATACACTTGTTGCTTCATATGAATCAAGCTGCCTCTAATTCGAATAAGTATGACTACTCACCAAGTGGCAGCATCAAATAAGGCTTAAACTAATGTGTACAGTTTTACCTCACTATACGGTTTTGTCCCCTCTGCCCCTATATACCAATCTAAATGAGATAATTTTCAATGCTCATGAAAACATAAGAATGATTTAAATAAATGCTAAGTACCTCAATTTTGCCCTTTTGTATGCCATACAATGGTCAATTTGGACATACATGTGTCAACATATCGCATTTACTGGTGAGCTACAGTAACTAGGTGAGCTACAGTAACCAAAACATCTAGGAGAACTTAACTTTCAGATTAATGTTTATTAATAATTCTACAATATGTGTCCTTTTTTTACACTTGCTTAAAAACGCTCGGCGAATAGTCACAGATCACAAGTACTTATAGAATCCCTCCCACTACAGGAAATTAATCGTTGGAGATTTTTTCTATTAAACCTACTAGATATTTTCTATTAATTTTCAGTTAAACTTTGCTGTCAATAACAAAGTGTTCTAAGCGATACTTGTTGTAGAGTTATTTCAACCGTACCTAACTTTGTTCTGCGAAACTCAGTTGGCTTGATAATTGTTGAATATTCATAGGATAATTATTCAAAGTTTAGGAAACGTAAGAGCAAAAACTCATGACCCGATAGCCGAGCCGCAAATCAACAATGTAATATTTGGTCTAATAGGGTTCAATGTTAAACAGTAATAGTTTCTCTCATTCACTGCAACATCAAATGTTAATAAAACTTGTTAAAACTCGTTAACTTGTAAGATTTTTCCTCCATTTATTGTAGCAAATACGGGCATATAATGAATATTACTAGGAGGAGGAAATATTAGTAATTTGAGCCGATATTTCAAGTTAATTAGAAATTACGGGGCCATGAGTAAAGTGTTTAGTAAAACTTGCAGTAGGGAGAGTTAGCCAGGACGTTGTATACGTTTTAAAGCAGTTAGTAGAATCTTATAGAAATTGGGATAAGACTGACGAAAACTGAAAAAATATTAGGTGAAACGATATAAGAGAAATCCAGATCTCATGATGAAGCACTTGAAATTAAAATAAAGTATGACTGTAGATGTAAATGAAAATGTTTGCTGGACTAAACAAGAAGCTAAACAGAACTTAAGACTAAAAGAACAGAAGACTAAAAATTAAGCCTACTTGTGTAGATAAAGACATACTCAAAGATTACAAACACCATGTTCCATATTCAAATAAAAAATATTCGTTTTACAAAAAAGAAATTCTAAAAACTGGTTGTATTTACCTCACCATACTCACCATAGTCATCCTTTGTGTGTAGATTTATTATAGAAATAGCAATTCCTATCGTATCTTTAAATGCAAATTAATCAGCTTTAAAACTAGCGTACAGTTATTCGTATCTTTTTAAAGTCAAATTTAAAAAAAAAATTAAGAATTTTTATATTTTTATATTATCATATATTTGTATGAAAAGATTCTTAAATCATATATTTAGCCTCTTGCCAATTTTTATCTTAATTTTTAAAAATGGTGTTGCAAATAAGAGGAACTCGATCTTGAAAACTATTTTTTGAAGAATTATTATGATGGAGCTACGATGTTCTTTTTTTGCGAGCGCTGATATTTTGTATATATTATAAAAACATCAAAAGTTACAATTTTCACTTGCCATTTGTAAGAATTAACATGAGTGTTTGTTCTAATAGAAACTGATACAAATCAGTTGGTATTTTAACTTCTGGCTGGAAACCTATCGATATGTATTCTTTTCGCCAAAACAATAATAATGTAAAACAATGATTTTACATTGAAAGCGAAAATTTCTTTTAAGCAGTAGTAATAAAAATACTGTACTGGTATTGTTTATGAAAAAAAAATTAGAGCAAATATTTATGTTTTTGATAACTTTAACTGTCAACTTTCAGTTCCACGTCTTTAAGTCCTTAGGCTGCCTGGATATTAACCTCTTTATTTCAGTAAATTCAATTTTCGTTTGAATATTTTACCGTTTCAATTTGCACCAGCGATTAAGTTTTAATGAAACTTTAGCTACCTTCCTTAAAGGATTGAAAATAATTCACAAATTGTCACATTTTAAATGGTAATTTCGACTTACACTTAGATGCGCTAAGATACTTCAAGGAAATAAAATGAATTACAATCGCCAGAATTCAAAAGAGAATTAAGGAGGAAATCTTAAACAATGGAATTATAATTTGTGATATTATGCTGTTTATATATTATTAGCGGCAGAATCTCGTTCCGTTCCTTAATCGTGTATCTTACCGATTAAAATAGAATATAAAAATGTGAAATAATAAACGACTGCTCCATATTGATCAGTGAATTATTAGTGTTTAAGCATTTTTTTACACAAAATGTCAAGCAAAATACCGAAAATAAACAAAACGAAACCATATAATTAAAAATTAATAGAAGAAGCTGGCAGTATCTAGTTAACGAAAATTATTAATAGAAAGTAGAGATGTGTTGAAAAGTTGACACTTTTCGTTTTCTTGTCTTTATATTTTATATTTAAAGTCGAAAGCAAAACAGAAACTGAAATGTAATACAATGCAAAATATTTTCACTGGTCTGAATTTCACTTATTAATTGCACATCCTTTGTAGAAAATCTAATAATATTTTGTTTCCAGTTAATGTTTTTTAAATTGGATTAAGTCAAAATGAAAAATTATTAATTATTTAAATATCCCGCAATGTATCTCAATCTCGACAAACTTGTTGACAAATCATCTTTGTCGTCTTGAGCTTGCTCTAGTATCAGTTTCAGTTTCGGATATCAATGTCATTTGTCATTTCTCAATAATTATTGCCATTTATTATTATTATTGCCATGTACCCTCGATCGCAATATATTTTAGGAGTACCTGCCGCTTCGATGATAGATATGTACTAAGCGGTAGGTACTGTAACTAATATACTTTGAATTAACTTTTTATCACTTACCTAAGATTTGGCTAAGTACGGTTCTTCCATCTTCTCCTAAACAGGCACTTCTCGCGTCGAATGGATTCGTAAACTGCACAAAAGCGTATCCCTTGTGCATTGATATTCCTGGAAATAAATTAACTTTTAATTGAAGTTTTCATGGTACCATATTGGTAGATATATATATATATATATATATATATATATATATATATATATATATATATATATATATATATCTGGATATCTGTATGCCTAATGCTTAGTATGCTAATGCCTAGTGTATTGGTAATTTAAATTCAAGTATGAATGATCAATGAAATAAATCGTATACTGCTCTGAAGATCCTCAAGAAAGGTGAAAGAACTTGTACAACTTCTAAGTAGTTCGTTTTCGTATGTATAGTGGTTCATTTCCGTATGTGTGTCCAGACATAGCACTGGTAAGTGTGTTTTCTTTCTTATTCGTCTATTTGCTTATTTCTATGTAATAAAATGCTACAAACCCAAGATTACTTTTCACAATATATATATATATATATATATATATATATATATATATATATATATATATATATATATATATATATATATATATATATATATATATATATATATATATATATATATATATATATATATATAATCATTATGTGTCATATATTAGAACGTGATGTACCCACTTCCATGTTATTACATATACAGTGTACATGAATGGATAGCAGAAGGGGATTTTTATAGTGCTTAAACGCGATATCCTACCCCTAAAATTTAACACGATATTAATATGTATTTAAAACGCGTTTACATTTTGATTTATGCACAGTGTGTGTAAACAGTTGAATGAACTATACCATAAATTGGAAAATACGTGGTGTCTATCAGAATTGATATCAATTTAATGTGAGTTCTAAGGCAAATAATCTATTGGAAATAAAATATATTTTTTTTATTTCGTTGCATCGTCTATGTGCTATATTTTTTTGAGAGGTCAATTAGATATATTACTTTGTAAATAAAGAAATTAATGGCTGATGTTCCTTCTGTAAAAAGAATAGCTGATGTTCCTGGTTATTGAAAATATTTTCTCTATATATAAACTTATATAAATAATTACCTACTATACTAACCATACATCTACAATACTACATACATCTACATAATACTAACATACCTCAAATTATTAAAAACAATGAAATAAAATACGTATAGCTCATAGGGTTCACAAAAGGGACCGAAACATCAAGATATTCTAATCAATCACTTTATTGCTACCATCCCAAGATAAACCATATTATTATAATAAATAGAAATAGAAAAGAAATAAGAATCCACAAAAGAACCAAAATTGATATGTTGACATAGGTCAATTCTGTACAACAAAGACAGTTAACCAGCATTTTTCCGACGTGTCAGTGAATAAATATCGTTTTTCCATCACAAGGCTCAGCAAATAAAAGAGACGTCATCCATCTAAACGTGGATGTGACTGATATATTTCCAATTGGGATTTAATTTGGAGGCTTTTCGTTCTAAAAGAAAAGTTAATGACAAATTAAGATTTACCAAAGCCAAGTCAATATATTTTCGTATATTAAACAAAGCCGCCTACAAAAATCATGTTTTATATATAAAACCGTATTGGGTACTTTAATATACGTCCAATCTATAGGTATGCATATGATAGACTGCTCCAACAAATATTGTCCTGACTGTTTCCAAAAACTGGGATATACCTCGGTGGCCATAATTATTATATTGATGGTTGCACTAATACAGTTTCATGTATATTGGAATAGTATTTATAGAACTAGTTATTTATTTTACTAAATAGAAAAGTAATTTTTTTTATTACCTTAGCTGGTGGCAGGCTTGGGCCCGGACTGTGGCGTCTGCCCGAGACCTGGAAACACTCAACTCATCTGCCGTGGACGCGTGGTCCCAGATAAATGGTAATGAGGACCAGAGTAATTAATCTCGGTAACTCAGAACCATACTATCATACATACAAATTGTAGAGACTTTGCCACCAGGCCACCCGTAATAAATAGGATGGTTTGAAGAAGGGTACTCAAGTAAAAAAGAGGGATGCACAAAGGGCCTAATGAGGCCTAAGTGCTGTAGTGGAATGGGAGTGTAACACTACCTTCCACTACACTCCGACCCATATACATACATACATACATACCTTAGCTGGTTTTTTGGTAGCTAAGATGAAGTCGAGGGTAGGAAAGGAACCAAGGCAATAAAAGTGCATTTATACTGTGTTATATACAGGGTGATTCAGTTTTAACTAGCATATCGATATCGACAATTAATAGAACTCCTCAAAATAATAGGATTGTTTCATATAGAAAAATGCCCTAAAATGTACCAACAATAAGATACAGGGTGTTAAAATTTCAATTCCTTCAAGACAATACAGATACAGATACAGATGCAGATACATATACAGATACAGATACAGATACAGATACAGATACAGATACAGATACAGATACAGATACAGATACAGATACAGATACAGATACAGATACAGATACAGATACAGATACAGATACAGATACAGATACAGATACAGATACAGATACAGATACAGATACAGGTACAGATACAGATACATATACAGATACAGATACAGATACAGATACAGCACTCGTAATGCCGCGTAATGTCGATGGATATAGGCAGAGACCGTATATGCTGGACAATCTGACAGCACATGCATAATGGTCTTTGATGCCTGACAACACGCAGCTAACGTCAGGCGCTTTTATACCCATCACGCGGCTTCAGTAGACCAGTGTATTCAGTACACCATTTTGGCAAGCCAATATGAAACCTTAAGTCTCTGACTTCAGCCTAGCTTACCTCAAAAAGCTAAAGGTCAGCTTTTGAGATAAGCCTAAGTCTTCTATATTTCTATAGTACACTCCGTACAATTGCTTATCCCTGTGCTGCTGAAAACGGCATGTATTTCCAGCAGCCCGAGGGTGGGCTTTCAACCGAGCATGATCCAACTCGGTGACAGAGTTTGGATTATTTTGCTCGGTGTCGAAGTCTAGGCTATTCGCTGATCTTTGGGCTGCCCTATATATGAAAGCTCCTACGCCGGCTCCTTCATGGTCTTTGGATATGAGGAGTAGGGTATCCGAACTCCTGATACTCTCAGGCTGTGTCCAGAGTTCCTCTGTTGTGAAGACACTCCAATCCCAAGAGTCCACGGTCTCACTGTTATCGTGGGAAATATAACCGCGGAACGGACGATCTCAGATGCAAACTCCGACAGAGATGCGGAGATCATTTTGCGGGTGCCT
>CAXKVY010000185.1:0-15762 GCA_964058915.1 Tetropium fuscum | reverse complement strand
GGTTTTAGAAAAATAATTAAAGAACCCCTTAATATGTGTTGAAAATTCATCTCTTAGAAACATGTATATGTATAAATATGTATGTAATATTTACTATCTTTTAAGCGATTCGTTAAACGTGGAAAATTTTGGTGACACATTTATTAATTATCGCTGAATCTTTGTCGACTTTAATAAAGACAAAGGCATTTAATTGAATCACCACATTTAAAATTTAATTGTCGTTCATCTCTCATATAAAATAATTTCAGTGGAATTATTACAAGTGAATGTATTTACATCTGTCCAAATAGCTAGCCAATGAATTCTCGATTTTCATCGGATTTCATTTGCCGCAGTTGAACATCATTAAACTGGCACGTTTCTAATTTTCCAAGAAAATAAAATGCCAACATTAGTTTGGTACGTCTTGACATTTTAACTGGCCTGACGTTCGAAATGGGACCGCGAAGGATCTCGGTTAGTTTCTGACCGATAGATAGTCTCTGATCGTTCAGCAAATCGAGAACATTCGTTTCAAATCACAGGCACTGCTCAAATGGTAGATTTTCCGAGAGTCGGCACATTCAGCAGACATGTAAGTTATAGTTAGGACTGTATACGACTATTCCAAGCATTCTACCAGTTAATGAGACTGAGTTAACTGATGGCATATTAAGGAAATGAATTAAAAATAGGAGGTGGAACAACTATTTTTTGGTCAATATCATTAGGTAAGAATAAGTAGTAATTTTTCTAGGTTTATAACGTCTAGATTATTAGTACTCGTGTTTATTTCTTTATAAGTTTATCATGCATTTTTAAGATCATCCTTACTTCTTCCCTATATTCTTCCTTGTCACAGTTTATATGCAGTAATTCAACATTATTATCTTTATTTTCCCAGTCTTCATACACTCAACAAATGGGTTTCATATTCAGTCACCTCATTCTTATTTATATTTATCATACCTTCTTTCATTATATTCATCTTTTTGCATAAATTCTCATTTTTAATTACCCTTGTTGCTTTCAAATTTAATTCACTTTCTTTCTCATCGTTAAATCGTATTATTTCATCTTTCAATTATTATAATATTATTTTTCTAATTTATTATTACTTTATTCTTTTTCAATTCGTCATTATTCCTATTACGCTTATTATTATATCGTGTTCTAAATTTGGTACAAAAAATAATTTAGTGATTATATGTAAATTTTTGATATTTAATTCTATATTAATCATTTTATTTATTTCGCATAACTTTTTCCTATTAGCCCCTATTAAATTTAATTTTGGAATTTTAATTAATTGAGTCTAGATTTTTAATTTGATTAATTATATTTTCTCTATTATTTTGCCAGACATACTTATTATACTATTTTTATCCCTACTTTCTAAATTAATTTCTTCTCGAATGTACTCTCTGGGTTGCTCATAATTACATACGAGTACTTCGAGGTTTGGTTTGCATTTTCCTGAAAATGCTGACCGTGGTCAAGATTTCATTGGTCATTTTGGGATTTTTCACGATTATCAGATGTCTCTCTCTAGAGATCTTGTTCTTATGGCATTACTTGTATTATCTTGTGAATTAATTACTCGTGAATGGTTAGTACGTTGAAAATTTACTCTCCTATCATTGCCATTTCCACCGTCATTACTATGATAGCGTATATTTTCATTCCTATCCTGGCTTCTATTATGTACTCTAGTATCATTATTTTGTTGATTATTATTACCCGTTTGTCTACATTATTGCCATAATTTCTATTGTTAGGATTATTATTGTATTATAACTAAATCTGCGATTATTATTATTGTTATTACTTGGGTTACGATTAAAATAATTATTATTCTCAGCATATCTATTATTCGTATTATTTATATTTATGTGGGACTCAGTATTCTTATGTTCTTGCCTATTATGATTAAATATATTGCTTTGCTTCCTAGGAAAGTTTCTATTAAAGTTTGTCTATTATTATTATTTTGATGACTAGGATTTCTATGACTGGTAGGTATTTCTAAAATTTTCAGAAATTTCGTGTTTAAAATGCCTTGGGATACAATATCTCTCTCTCTCTCTCTCTCTACATATATATATATATATATATATATATATATATATATATATATATATATATATATATATATATATATATATATATATATATATATATATATATATATATAATATACATATATATATATATATATATATATATATATATATATATATATATATATATATATATATATATATATATATATATATATATATATATATATATATATAATATACATATATACATATATACATATATATATATATATATATATATATATATATATATATATATATATATATATATATATATATATATATATATATATATACATATATATATATATATATATATATATATATATATATATATATATATATATATATATATATATATATATATATATATATATATATATAATATACATATATACATATATATATATATATATATATATATATATATATATATATATATATATATATATATATATATATATATATATATATATATATATATAATACATTATTACTAATATACAATAATATACATTATTACTTCAAAGCCACAATTAGGTGTTAAGGTATATATATATATATATATATATATATATATATATATATATATATATATATATATATATATATATATATATATATATATATATATATATAATACATTATTACTAATATACAATAATATACATTATTTCTTCAAAGCCACAATTAGGTGTTAAGTAAAATGTATTTACATTTTCTGTTTTTAAAAACGAACACTAAATAATCAAACTTATTTACACCCACCTACCTAGTCTCTTATTGTAGTTTCCCAAAAGTATCCGACCTTCTTCCATCTTCGCGCCTGCAATTTTAGCGCCTTCTGCCAGGTACGAGACGGGTGTCAACCGTAAAGCTTCACGAACTACCTAGATGCCGCAGTTTTCGTCGGGGTGGTTTAGTCTACATCCAGCCTGCGTTTATTACTGTTTTTTACGTTTGTAGCATTTTTCTAATGTTAAAAATGACGGAATGATCGTATCAACGAATTTGCATTAAATTTTGTTTAAAACTCGAAAACAGTTGTGCGGAGACCATCGAAATGATAAGCACGGCATTTGGGGACTAGTGTATGAGCTAAACACAAATAAAAGGCTGGTATAAGCGGTTCAAAGATGGTCGCACATCTATTGATAGTAACTCACGCTCTGGGCGGTCTTCCGGATAATATCGAACGTGTGCAACTTGCGATCAATGAAGATCGTCGATAGACCGTCAGAGAACTACAATGTGATCTTGGAATACCGAAAACTAGTGTTTGGAAGATTTTAACTGAAAATTTGCAAATGGTTTGGGTGTGTGGAAATTCATTCCGAAATGACTCACGGTGGAGCAGAAAAACTTTCTCTTTGAAATCGCTCAGGACAATTTGGTCAAAATGGTCAATAATGGAAAAAAATCTGTTAAAAGAAATTATAACTGGTGATGAATCGTGGGTTTATGGTTATGATCCCCAAACAAAACGACAGTCTTCGCAATGGAAGCTGCCGTCGGAGCCACGATCGAAAAAATCGCGCCAAAGTCGGAGCAATGTCAAGTCGTTGCTGATTGTTTTTTTTTGTTATGATGGAGTTGTGTACCACAAATATGCTCCTAAGGGTCAGAAGATAAACAAAGAATATTTTCATAAAGTTACGAAAAGATTGCGTAACGCAATTTGAAGAAAACGGCATCAGTTTTGGTCAAGCGGTGACTTATCACGAAAACGCGCCAGCGCACGAATAGATCCTCGTGCAACAATATTTGACAAAGCACAAAGTCATACAGCTCCGTCAGCCTCCGTACACTCCTGATGTAGCTCCATGCGACTTTTGCATGTTCTCAATATTAAAAATGCCGTTTAAAGAACACCGATTCGACGACAAGAAAACAGTCGGAACAATTACGACGAATGCTCTCAAGGCAATACCAAAAAACGAGTTCCAGAGCGGCTTCCAAAAGTGTAAAGGCCGTGAGAAACGTATTCTTCAATCAAATGGGGACTACTTCGAAGGATGCCACCAACCCAATAATGCAGAATACAAGCCGCGGGGAAATATGAAGGAAGGTCGAATACTTTTGAGAGAGACCTCGTATATTATTAGTAAAATATTTAGTTTCACAAATCCTAATTGAATTCAAGCAGCTGACGATGAGTTGCTCTAGCGAATGAACTTATACATGTACGTATGGCACACCCCGCCATTCTTTATCATTATCTCTTGATTGATTTAGTTCATTCGTGTTAATCTTGGCAACTTTTCCCATCCGTTCATTATATCACCTTTAGCTGTGTCACCGAAGTAGGCCGCGTTCCTTGCTCTTTTTAAGCAATTATGTTTTAATGGTTTCCTGACATATCAAATTAAAACTGAAACCCAATGCTGTCAGGTGGTGCGACAAATTGCAATTTTAGAGCGGAGCAATTATTTCCTTTCAAATATTTATAAACATAGAGTCGACAATGCATTATTCACCAAAACCATACATAATTGATTCGCCGAATTGACGGATGATTCTATCTATCCAAATAAATGTCAAATGCGGAATACTGCGGCGACATCGATTGTAATGTTGCAATCATTCATTTCTTCACACACATTGTCAAATCGAGCAATATATTTATGTTATTTACAGTATATGATGATGGAGCGACGGTCCTCTTTAATGCGTTATTAATTAAGTAACATCAAAACAATCTTGCATGATTACAATGTCTGCTAGAAAGTAATAAAAACTCATTAAATTACTTTGATTATAAGTAATTTTTATGAATTAAGGTAGTTATAAGTAAGTTATGTAGTTTAAGTAAGTTCTCCAATCCAATCTAATTGTTGACCCCCGGTTAGTTAATATTTCCTGTCAAGAATAGGTAGGTTATGTATGATAATCCACTAATTTAGATTATTTGAGGGGGCAGCACATAATGTGCATCTCAAAGTTTTAAATAATATAAAAATAATATTGTTAGAACAGTTCCTCAATTACCTTGTGCACAAAATGTCCAAAAAGAATATTATATAAAGTGTGCATATCCAAAAAGTATAGAATTTCACCTTTAATAGCAGTTGCGACATACTGTCTTTCAAACGTCATGAGATGAAACCACCACATAAAATTATCTGTCTGTAAAGCGATATTATAATAAAGAAATAGTGTTGACATCTATTTGTAACAATACATTCTTGACTAAAGGAAGCTTGAAAATAATTTCAAGAATATAAACTAGAATCCCAAGGATTAGTTCAGTGTCAACTATTGGGTCTCTTAGTACTAGACATGTTGGATTTATTCAACTTTTAAGTTCACGTTTTGACCCCTAGGTGCCGATGCTCCATCAATCTACGTAGAGACTGAAGAGGGGCCACCAGAATCTCCCAGCGATTTTTCGCAAACTGATTATTTTATGCCCTACAACATTTACTTCGGTCACTTTTGCGATACCTATCTTCTACCTAAAGTCATCTACATAGCATGCAAAAGGTGTTAATTCTTTGATTCTTTTACTTCCCGCGGGTTTTTGGTTTCATATGTCTCATGGGAAGTTGAGATATAGCAACTGTTCAAGTTTAAAAGATAGCTAATTCATTCTAGTTCCATTTGGTACCATCCCGGAGGATGTAAGCCAAACGGCTGTTAGGCTACGCTTGTTCCAGTACATTTGAACGCTTCTCCAGGATTTCAGCACATCCACTTCCACACCATCAAATTCCAGGAAGCCGCTACGGGAGGGATGGGGAATTTTGATATGTTGTTCAGCACAACAAGTAACACACATATGCTAATTTCCAGCTTTACAATAATTACTTCCGTGTTAAAACATAAAACCCCTGGACCGGGACTCGCCTATGTATTTTTTCATTACGCTAAATAGAATAATCGTACCGATTTTTAGATTTACATTATTTATTTCTCGGTTTTGGTGAAATTTAATCTAATATGTCTGGGCTAATATTATAGTTTTTGTCTTTACATTACATTTTTGCGGTATAACACGTAATCCAAAACCTAGTGCTGTTATATTCCGCATATCATTTATGTATATCTGGTTGAATATATGAGCGTCAATGCCGTTATGACTGCATTACCATAGTCTACCTAAATGAGTCGTTAAAATATAATGTGAAATAGATGTCTCAGGTCCGTGAGCGTAAAAAGTGAAACACATTTATGAGTGTTGTTTATGGTCAGCGTTATAAAAACAAACATCATGCATCTAAAGCACCTGACCTATTCTATCGTAAAGCTTAATAGTCCCTGGGGAGAATTGATAGTAAAACCAATCGTAAAAATAGTATTACGTGTTCATACCGACCATCGTATTTTCTATGCGTTCATGAAAATTGTTTTACGATCCCGCCGTGAATACCACCAGCTCGCTTGGAGTTTAATTTTGTCAACGTGAATTTTTATGAAGTTCGATACTAACATTATGAAGTTAGCCGACGTAGGTACGTGTAAAAATCCCTCCGCATTTAATATTCGCGCCTGTACTATTTGGCAACAAAGTATTCCTATATGCCTTTGGTTGTCATGGAAATGAGAAAAATAAAAATAAATTTGCAATCTGTCACATATAATTATTTGTTGTCACCATAGTTGTTATTGGTTGTATGTTACTTAAAAATGTGTTTTAATATTGATTGCATCAATAGTAAAGCAGAAACGCGGTTAATACCGCAAAAATCGGAAGCTGCTTATGGAAAAGAATTCGACAACTTCATCATCAAATGGATGGAAGAGCAAAAGGTAACAGATACAGGTAACGAGTCATACAAGGCGTCGACTATGTCGATTATCTATTCTAAATTGTATGTTGAGCATTTGCTAAAGACCAAGTATTTATGAAGGCAATTAATAAGGCTAATTAGTAAGTAGCCAAAAAGTCATATATATTCAAGGAAGACGATTTGCGGAAGTTTTTGACAGATGCACCGGACTTGTGCGATTTACGCATACATAACACCAAGGAAGGAGGAAGCTTATTACTGTCCGACCATCTCAGACGGTGATGCTCGACGTTTTACTATTGCCGAGAGTGATGGAATTAGTTACGCGCATTTGATGAAGCAGTATTTATCATTGCGACTCCAAAATATAACTACAAACAGAGTCTCCTTAAGGTATGATACGGGAAAGTGCACCAATCAAGTTATTGGTATTAATACATTTGGATCATGTCCCTTGCAAATTGCATGGTATCTTAAATTGGACAATTGTGAGAAAAACACGGGACATGTGTTTCGACGTAAGTCCGCTACCATTTTGGCGAATAGTGACATGACAATAGATTAACTCCAACGACAAGTAGGATGGAAATCGGCAGCTGTGGCGACTGGTTACGTTGAAGAGAGTATTAGTAATAAGAAGAATGTTTCAAACATTATTGGGGTGCCATTAGATAATGGAAGTGTAACCTCATTGAGTTCCGAGAATATTAGCAGTATTAATTTTAACAGGATTTCCTCTGATTTAAAAAAGCGAAGCATTAATAACTCAAAAAATACCAACTGCACTTTTCACATTTACTTAAAATATTAAGATTGTTCAATATTTGAATAAAGCTTTTACATTTAGTAATATTTTGTTTTATATTACAAGGTTACATTAAGGCTTACGTTTCTCGGGTTGTTTATGTTGCCGTGGTAACTTAAAAAATGCGCGCCTTTATAAGTTTGTACTAACAAAAAATAGTATTAATTATTAGACAAAATTGACCGATTGATCGATTGAACATTGACCGACGAAAATTGATCGACATAAACCTGACAAACACTTTATGGTAACAGCGGTAAAGAAAATGGGTTAAATGGGTCCATATTTCATTTTCTGGTTTTTGTTTCCTGGGGAGAATTGATAGTAAAACTAATCGTAGAAATAGTATTACGTGTTCATACCGACCATCGCATTTTTTATACGTTCATGAAAACTGTTTTACGATGACGACGTGAATACCACAAGCTCGCTTGGAGGTTAATTTTGTCAGCGTAAATTTTTACGTTTAAGTTCGATACTAACATTATGAGGTTGGCAGATGTACATATGTCTAAAAATCCCTCCTCGTTTGATATGTTCGTGTTCGTGCCTGTACTATTTGGCAAGTATTCCTAAATGAACCAGTCACTACAGCAAATCGAGTAATATTATAAATAGTACAAAAATTCCATACAATTGAAATGCCTGAAATGTATTTTTTAGACAAAATTGACGTAAACCTGAGAAACACCGTGTCTATAGTCTATAGTCTATAGTCTATAGTCTATAGTCTATAGTCTATAGTCTATAGTCTATAGCCTAGAGTCTATAGTCTATAGTCTATAGTCTATAGTCTATAGTCTATAGTCTATAGTCTATAGTCTATAGTCTATAGTCTATAGTCTATAGTCTATAGTCTATAGTCTATAGTCTATAGTCTATAGTCTATAGTCTATAGTCTATAGTCTATAGTCTATAGTCTATAGTCTATAGTCTATAGTCTATAGTCTATAGTCTATAGTCTATAGTCTATAGTCTGTAGTCTATAGTCTATAGTCTATAGTCTATAGTCTATAGTCTATAGTCTGTAGTCTATAGTCTATAGTCTATAGTCTATGGAAATAGTCTTGTACCCTGTACCCTTGTGTTGCTATATCTTCTACCCTGTATCCTGTACCCTGTACAGGACCCTGTATCCTGTACCCTGTACTCTGTACTCTGTATTGTAAACTATAAACTCTACACTATAATTAACGTTATTAGAATTTGGGATTAATTAATTTAATATAAGGATTGATTTTAGAGGAAGGAAACATTTAAAATATCTTATTTGAAATTACCAAATTAAGAGAAAAATAAAAATGTAACCTATTAAAGACTACATTCTTTTACATATCCCCATATAATTTTCAAAGCTGATAAAAACTTCATGTGTCTATATTAAATCGGAGCTGGTCAAAGCTTTTATTTTTTTTTAAAGTAGTTATTAATGTATTCACGTAATATAGCTGAAATAACCCCATGGTTGGATAATGATAAACGTGAAAGTGTTCTTACAAAATGTCTACAAAATATATTTCTTTCCCATCACCCTAGTGGCGGTTTCAAACGTCAATATATTTGTAAATTCCGACAACCGGATCCTGAACTTTACAGTCGTGTGACCCATTTCATGAGGATAATTTAATGCCAAATTATTTGTCAGTTGATACTCGTTCGAGTCGTAGATCACCTGTCGAGCTATCGCCTCTTTAATCCTGCGATGTCGGGCACATTGCTCTATTTTATCAATGCGTAAAATATTACGTTTGAACAATAACCCTACCAGAGAATATCAGGGGTATTTATTTCGCATAAGAAAATAGACTATGTCTTTGTGGAAATGTGTTCTTTTGTATAAATAAATTGGACACAATGTGTAGAAACCGAGGATGAAAATAAAGTTAAAATTTGTGGTCAAAAGCCATGCACTTTGACATTGATACAGTGGCACATATCCTACGAGTAAATAAAGTGTCGACGGCTAGCGCAGAAGTAAAAAGACCCTCAATCGTTAGAGTAGGGAGATTACAGTAAAAAATGTCGCCATTTGTGTAGCCGGCCTTTTCCCACAGACCATAACAATACACGATAAATACCTCGTTTTATGATACGAATTTTGGGTGAATTCGAGCCAAACTAAAACAACAATTGACGTTCAGCTCTACTTCAAGAACAAAATACCGGCAATCCAACATGTGCACGAATCGTATTCTCGGCCGGAAATGAAAAGACCTCAACACACCGGATCCCGATATGATCTAAAAGCGTTTTCACCATTTTAAACAAAACAGTGATTAAGGCATTGCGGGGTAAGGCAATAAGGCTGATAAAGAGAGGAAAGTGGGAAAATAAATTAGAACCTGTCTATAAAACTATATATAGGGACTCCCCCCTTAAATCGTACGTATTTCGTTACAACTCTCGGTATAATTTGAATTCGTTTGGAATGAAATGTGTTTTAATTAACCTAAAATGGCAAATACTGATTATTATTAGCTATCATCCAAATAATAGTTACTTATGTAATAAGAATCATAAAGGCAATTGTTTATTTACTGGCAAATACAAGGCTGTATATAGATGTAGATAATACGTCTAATTACTGGGTAAGTGAAGCAATTGTGGAGATGGATTACTGCTGCTGTAAAGCTACCTTCAAAATTCGAAAAAAGAAAAATATCAGCCGCAATTTTTGGAGCGAATACACAGATTGAAATACAAATTTGCGAAAATAAGGCAACAAATTTAAGATCGATAGAATAAAATGGTATATAACTAACTACAACGATAGCCCGTTTATAACGTCATCTTTTTAAAAGTACCTGGCAAAGTCTAATACTGATTTTGATCGTATACAGCGACCCCCGTTTTTCCGGAAACCCGGTTATAAAGTCATCACAATGAACGATATTAAGCAGGAAGAAAGTTATATAATGGTAGGTACCTAATTATTGAATAAAAAGTTTAGGAACTCCGAACTTTATTACAGGCCAAAGGTAATGTCATACAAGCGGCACCTATTGGAAGCTTATTAGATTATAAGTACCTGGTTCTACGACAGATTTATTCTTATTATGACCCTATAGAGCTACTACAATGAATCCCAGATATGTACATAGTATCTAGTACCTATCTATCTAGATATCAACACAAAACAAAAGTAAATTTTCTTACAAAGTTTCATACGTGACGCTAACAGAAATGAGTGGAAAAGGTACTAAGCGGAAGACTTTTATCATTGAACAAGTGAAAATTTTAAAAGAAATTCAAAATTATAAATCGAGAAGTGCAGTTTGCCCAGCTGACTTAAATTCTATTTTCATTGGGCTATTTATTGGGATTGGGAAGAATATTTATTGGTACAAAAAGTAGTAGCTGCAGATTATTCAAATCCGAGTCAGATTAATTTTAAATTACACCTTAATAGAATACCATTTTCTATTAATATGGTAGAGCTCAGTTTCCTATGTATCCGTAATACTGAACCCTCCATTACCCTGTAGAAATGCATTTTCTCATCTCAAGTCCGATTACAAGTGAGTCTCCAGTGAAATGGGATGGGGAATAATGGAACTTTACTAGACGTGCAGTGGCTTTATTTTATTTTCGAGATAGATTAATTCCTTGAACTGTCTCTTACTTTATCGTGCAACCTTCAAGTTTAAGTCTCATATAATTGCCTCGGATTGAATCTTTAAAGTAGGTATTTCATT
This sequence comes from Tetropium fuscum, assembly GCA_964058915.1. Taxonomy (NCBI): domain Eukaryota; kingdom Metazoa; phylum Arthropoda; class Insecta; order Coleoptera; family Cerambycidae; genus Tetropium; species Tetropium fuscum. The sequence goes on along the minus strand of CAXKVY010000185.1, from coordinate 4,448 downwards.
TTCACAGATGCAACGATGCAACGAAGTTTCTGTTTTCTTACCTCTAATATTGCATTATAACATTGTCTTATTTAGGTTGGAAATTTGCTTGTTTTAGCTGGTATATAGCATACAAGGATAATGATTAACTACGACATAGTCCAAGCTTAGCTTGCAAAAGATCATGAAGAAATAATTTTTGACATGAACCTCTATTGTGGTGAGGTTAATAGACCGGAGGCCAACTGGATTTCTATATGCAAAATATGCCGACCGCCTTTTGACTTATCATATGTGTTGTACTGATCCTAGACCTGGTTATGAATTATGTTGTTGCCAATGGGTATGGTGGTGCGGGGTGCCCCAAAATACTCTGCCCCTCCCCCATAACACCTCTGCTGACGCTCTTAAACAGTGTATATATAATGCATCGGAAGTAAGTATAGTATCACTCTTGACACATTTAGGGCAAAGCCAATATTTTGGCAGATCCATGTATGTCGAAGTTCATCCGCTGTTGTTTTTTGTTTGGAAATAAAGTATGGCAGAACTTTTTCCAGGTCTTGAAATTGCTGTATACTCAAAAGCCCATTACTCAAAGCAGGAAGTGCACCCTGAACAAATTCAGCGACGCGGCGCTTAGTATTTGCCTTTTCGTTCTTACGCGACTACTCGTGTCACAACCTGTTAATGCGTGCAACACTAACATATACATATATTTTCCCCAATCGACTGTGCGGTGAAATGGCTTCCTAAGGAACGGTTTTTCTTTGGCGATCTCTCAAACCACAATCCCCAGCAACCTAACCCACCAGTTTGTTTTAACTGCATATTCTTTGTAATCTTCTCCAGTTTTCTTTTTCATATTATAAGCCCAATCCAACATATTTTCTGCTATGTCTGAGTTGTTTCTGAGTAAGCCGATAAAATCCAGTTGGTTTTCAAGTAAAATTCGGACTACACACTTGATTACATTCTTATATAAAATTATTCACCATATAGTAGATTTTCAAGATATTCTGTCAGATTTATATTAAAGCGCGCAGGATATACACATGACACAACCACATTTTTAATATCCCTACAGCTAAAACGAACATTCTGAAAGCTCCCCTACATCAGATGATTTCTAATTATTGGAATGTTGAACGCAGAGTCCATATATTATTCTTTTGCAGAATTAAGTTAGTGAAAAGTATTTATAAATGTTTATGTACGTAGTGTATAAATAAAAATGTACCTTTGTGTTGATTTCATCTGTACTATCAATTGTCTGTTTTAATTTTCTATATTGTCCAATTTTGTGTTTTCATTGCATTGTCACTACTTTTGTTGTCATAACTATTTGCTGTCAACAATATATTGTTTTTCGTGTCCTGTAATAATTGGGCTACCGCGTGTTGGATATATATATTGAAATTAAATAAATATATAAACTGCCGTAATACAATTGATATCTGGTCTGTTATTTCCTAGTTATAATAACAATTTATATAGATAGAATAGATAATATTGAAATAGGTATTTTTACTTTTGATTCTGTTATGTATTTAACGTTGATCCATTTCTGCTATTGTATGCCGTCATTGTAGTGCGGCAACGTACGTAATCCCGTATGCTAATTACTGCTACAAGCAAATACAATTTTTTTGTTTTGTGGTCCCTCTGGAACATGAAACAAGTTGATGGACATCTACAAATCGTCACCAATTCAGGGAGTGTCCCATAATCATAATTACCCTAGTAATGAAGTTTCTTTCAACAACCAGTCCACACAATTGGTCTCAAAGATCTCGAAATTACGAATTAAAACTGAAAAAACACAAAATATTTGTTAGAGAGGATGCAGTGAAATATAGGCAAGTAGGGCAAATAGGAACATGGGGCGACGGGAGTAAAATATTGGGCATTTATGGAAATATTACCGATTACCCCGACATTTCAACACTCCTTTGCGTGGAAACCGTGAGAGGTACAAAATCAGTACAAACATATAACATTCGGACGCTTTGCTGCGAATAGTAAAAAAATACTTTTATTATTCTCTTTCATACACAACTGTTCATTATAAAATAATATTTGATAATTGATGGGTTTAATTTAATTTATAGTTTATTTTCTTCTCGTTGGAGCATTTAAATGACAGCTTGATTTTAAAAATGTTTTTTTTACTATTAATTTATTTTTTAATTATCGCTGGACATGTTTCTAAGTCTGTTCATTTCATTCATGCGTCATTGTTGCATGATGGTTTGCCTGTTAATTTAGTATAGTCTAGTTCTTCCATAAGGAGACCTTCTAGTGATTTGACTCTACTTAGCTGTACTTATTTAAGCTTGAAGTTTACTTGTGTCTCACCAAACACGGTTCTGGGTTTTATTTTGGAGCTTCCTTCACCTAGACAGGTTGCACACCAAATGGGCGTCAATAGCCCATCTCGCCAAATTACAAAACTAATAGTATGAGGCCAACCAAGGCGAACTTTGAAAATTTAGTTGCAAGATATGACCCGAACCATTCGACCCCAAAATCGTAATCAGGGACTCCAAAAACCCCGGGATAACAATTTCACACGGATTGGAGCAACTAAGTTTTTGATCGCCATCTTAGATCTGTGATATTGAAAAATTTTAATCGCCACCAATTTATCCGTAACTTCTTAACTCTTAACTCTGTTTTCCGCCATTTGCTCATTTTTCATTTTTCCCAGTTGCAAGATTTGACCCGAACAAACATACATAGATACATACATACATGTGTGCAAGCGAGGGATAACCAGACCCCTCTAGCGGTCAGTTGCTACTACTCATCAGACATTGCTAAGTAATGTCTTTGACAAGCAGCGTCCTGCAATGCAGGCACCTAGAGCAGCGACCCTAGCCAAAAGTAGGCTAAACTACATGCTGAATGGATTTACAGCTAACAACTACACAGAGAACTAATATTCCTACCTGTATTGAATTACACCTGCAATTGGGGCGCAGGCACATGCCCCCCCCCCCCCCCCAAAGCACATAGTAGATTTCAGATTTCTACTATTATGTACTTTAATATGAAAATATATTGGGTGTATTATATTTTTTTGTCCACATTTTCCGCAACATATAAAACCTACGAACAGTTTTATATGTTTGGCTATCCAAATATTTTCTATTGCATTATTCATATCCACCATGCGCTGCGCACCGTTTTATGTTTTATATCCTGTGCTATTCTATTGCACCACTGCGCCACCGCGGGGCGTCGCCCTCGGCTACATGCCACTGTTATGCATTACGCATTATACACTAGCCTAAACGTTTGTTCCTTATTTATTGTGAAATATTGCTTTTTATGTTATCACTTTTTTAAGGGACCTAAATAAATGCTGTAGGTACCTACTTATATTCTGACGGCTTTTCTTTTTTTCCGGATTTTTTTTATTTGTAATGTTTAGAAAAATGTATTAATACACATTTTATTTTATTTTAATTAACTTATTCGTAATTTATAATATATTTTTTTTTTCTATTTGAAAAAGTATGGAGTTTTTCTTGTGAAAGTCGGTATTTTGGTATAAATGAATTTTTCAATAAAATTCTGAAATGCCAGGAAAACGCGTGACCTGGAAAAATTTCCAAATTTTCGCCTGCGGCGCTATTAGGGTCACACGGGGTAGATCTAATATCCTGGTAGTAATGCTCGGACCCCGACCCATAATGAAATCCTGGCTACGTCACTGTATAATTACCTGCTCAAAGAAACCGCACCATTTTCAATTTTTCAAATGTGGCAACCCTACTTGTGCCCCCCCCCCAAAACTAAATCCTAAAGCCGCCACTATATTGTTGTAGCCACTGTTTCTGCATGGTTTCCCCTTTTTGTTTTCCGGATTTCTTGATTTATTATTATAATAAAGTCTATGGCATATACCATTTTCTATATTGCTATATGTCTATGCTCACTTTAGTTATTGAGTTAGTCTCACTTTAGTTATAGAGTTTATTTATGCTTAGCATCTTTGCTTAGCATTCACTGTCTCCTATACCTATATTTTACATTCTTAATTCTTATTTAATATATAGTATCATTTTCTTTTCTATATATGATATATTTTGATACATATATATAATATTGTATTCGTAATCATTTCCGATAATATATTATTTGATACCTACGAAATGGTCTTGTACAGTACTTTAACGAGAAATCTCTACGCTACGTAATTTCTAACATCATTATAACTTAGTTATAGTTCATCTATTATACAATATGATCATTTACAGATGTACTTAGTTATAATATCAATAATCCACACTTTTCTGCATATGATACGTAAGAATTTTTGTTTATATTACGTATACTGTACTAACCTATGATTTAAAATTAAATCGTACAAGAGATAAAAACTTGTAAATGACACAGTATATTCATATTAGAAATATTCATATTATGAATACAATTCCAATACTCTTATACTTAAGAGTTCG